>JAXLQG010000024.1:0-495087 GCA_035928285.1 Vermiconidia calcicola
CGAGTCAACAAGGATACTTGACGCTTGGAATGATAAATCGTAGTAGTACGAGAAACTAGTACTATTGACTGGAAGCGGAGGTCGGACTTGAAGTCTTGAGCGATTTCACGGACCAGACGCTGGAAAGGAAGCTTTCTGTTTGGGTTGTTAGTACAGATTCAAGTCATGACAGTGAGGTGGTGTTGACGAACCTGATCAGGAGCTCGGTGGACTTCTGGTAGCGACGGATCTCACGGAGAGCGACGGTACCAGGCTTGTATCTGTGAGGCTTCTTGACACCTCCGGTGGATGGTGCAGACTTGCGAGCAGCCTTGGAGGCGAGCTGCTTTCTTGGGGCCTTGCCACCTGGGATTGAAGTCAGCGACTATGTCAAGCGACAATGAGGTTGCAATGGGGAATCATACCAGTGGACTTGCGAGCGGTTTGCTTGGTACGAGCCATGGCGATGGATTGATGGATGAAGATTGATTTGTTGATGTGTTGATGAAATTGGTGAGAATGGAGATGATGAGTGAGGCTGGATGAGGAAAGAAGATAAGTGGTGGAGGTGGGGGAAGGTGCAGGTATTTGTAGGATGGCAGAAGTGCAGGCGGCAGCTTGGCGGTTGATCCGGAATCAGGCAATGACTCAGATCGACTGATTGTGATGTGGCAGTTGCGCGGCAGAGAATCAACCCAGAATAATCGACTCAGATCAGGAGTGCAGAATGATCATTTTCTGCCAGGGCGAATTGCCTGTGATTTCGAATTGCACCCAAAGTGACTCGCTAGAACCCGTGATCCCGCGCTTGGCGAACCACATCAAAGATCTACGCTACCAAGGAATACCTCTCAACCCCAGCAATGAGCATATTATTGCCCTCAATAATTTTAATAATTGTTTTAGGAATGATCGCATGAGTCTGTTGTCTATTCTACCATCAGGATCAAGATTTCCAAGTGGTTTTGGTAGAGAGATCACCAAATCAGTGCTGGTATCAAGCCGACGCAAGGCCAATGATCCAGCGGCAGGTGTGGTGACTGCTTAATTCTGATTGGCTCTGATCTGGCAGGCGCGAGTTGATCTGAGACGCGCTGTCGGGGTGCATAAGTGCTTCTCCCCGCCGCCTCTCCCCAATCAAGTTTCCTTCCCACTATTCCATCTCAAAGCAAACAAGACTTCCATCCACCATCTTCATACCACTTCATCTTTTCAAACCCTTCAACTTCAATCCCAATCTATCAACATGACTGGACGTGGCAAAGGTGGCAAGGGCCTCGGCAAGGGTGGTGCTAAGCGTCACCGAAAGATTCTTCGCGACAACATCCAGGGTATCACCAAGCCTGCCATCCGACGTCTCGCTCGCCGTGGTGGTGTCAAGCGTATCTCAGCCATGATCTACGAGGAGACCCGTGGTGTCTTGAAGACCTTCCTTGAGGGTGTCATCCGTGATGCCGTCACATACACTGAACAGTGAGCTCTTTCATCCTGCTTCCCTCTCTCCAAATACTGATCTGTTCCTTAGCGCCAAGCGAAAGACTGTCACATCTCTCGACGTCGTCTACGCTCTCAAGAGACAAGGCCGTACCCTCTATGGTTCGTACTACCTGCTTCCTGCTTCTTCCAGAACCAAACTAACAGGACCCAGGTTTCGGTGGTTAAACATCTTGCTCTTCACACCAGCATCACGACATCACTATTCTGGCTTACTGTGCCTGCCATCTTCCATGGCATGGTTGCCTAATCCTTTTTTGCTTTGAGTTTCGGAGTGGTTGGTCATGCAAATGGGTTCACACTGGGGTTGCAAAGGGTCATGGTTATGATGGGATGGCAATCCAATGATGTGCTTTGATGTATCAATAGCAGGCACAACATGAATACAGCCTGCTTCGGCGTTGACAGATGGGCTGAGCCATGACAAATGCATCAGCACCAGCATGAAATAACATTTCAAAGCACACTTGTTTCTTTTTTCCTTCTATGCCTCGTCCTTGTCGGATCGCGTTTGCCCGGCTGTGACGCGTTACTTCGTGTACGCTAAGCCGCAACTATTTTCAAAACATTGCTTCGGTGACGAAGTGGCCAGGGCATGACCCGAGCAGCGCGCGGTCGTGTCCTGCCCGTTTGTCAACTTCTAGCCCTAGCTTGTAGAGATGCACCGGCCCAGACTGGCTTACCCTTTGGACCGTTACAGTCCTTTCCCTTCCACTCGGTCTGCCCCGGGGCAGGATGATCAATATGACTCCGATTCCGATTCTATCGTAGTCTACCTATAGCAAACGCAACGAGACGTGCTGACATCAATACTTCAACAATGCTGGACCCATCATCCTGAGGCTGCTGTCCGCTGAGGGCATCCGATCTCCGTGGCCGTCGGTCTTTGATGCAATATGGGGGAGTTGGCTTTGAAAAGCAAGTAGGCTGGAAATCACGTCTTTCTGCTCACCGACCATTGTACTGGTAGGGCTCGGGGCGCCCGGCGGCGTGAATTAGGTGTGTGTGCCCTTTCGTGGTGGCTTGATTGTGGTGTGGTATCCGGTTCTTGTTGTTGCACTGATCATGGTTGTCTGATTGTCACATGGATGAATCCATTTCACGGCTCGATCTGTGTCAGCACTGCGGTGCTCGTGAGAACTGGACGAACGATCCTATCGGCAGAAGCGTTCTTGAATCGTGCACGGTGGAGCAACCTCTGTCGATAAGAAGTAATGTATACATTGGAGGCAGTTCCCTGAGACGTTGCATCCACCGAGACTCGACAGTCGATGCTTCCCATACTTCCGATACCGTCGTATTCGGTGATGGCATAAACATAAACGTCCCTATGCTGCCAGATAGGCTTCGCGCTTGAGAACCATCCTAGTCATTCATATGTTACTTTACCTTCTTGCTAGCATACACTGTTGAAGGGCGTTCTTGCCCGTGATTCGCTCTGTAGACATTGTTCTGGGGAGTTTCATATGACACAATGGAATCAGTAAATGATAAGTAGTTGGGCTCAGTTAGCCTGATCCAGATCTTGTCCGAATGTTGTGTGATGTGCTCTGTATAACTGGTATACTTGCATGGGATATGTTGGCACGATTATTTTACTAATCTTGGCGGATGAACCCAACTCGCCGACAACCCAACATTCACAACATTCAAACACCACCTTTCCAATTTGTGAACCAAGTACTCACATGGTCTAAGTGAGGTTATCGGCACGAGTAGATGGCCACCCATTGTCACAACAGTGACGAGGACTCTGCAAAATGAGCAGTCCACCAGAGCCCGGCACCCATGTCAGGCGCATGTATCCAGAGCAACATCTGAGTCCGTTATCACAGAAACCGGGATTCTACAGCCGTAACAACTCCAAGGCGCTTCCGAGCTCGTACTACGCCCTACACGATCGGTGATGTTGCTCGTCGACGCTGGGACGAGTGGAATGAGCGGGCATCAATCGTGGTCGAACATGTCGAGCCAAATCCTGGGGTGTCCCAAACAAGGTGACGCTTGTGGCTTGATCGGCAAAACAGCCGAGTTACCAGGTTACGAATCCATCCACACACGAGTCGCAGCCCAAAACAGCAAAACAAGTTATGCACTGACGATCCTGGAGCGACTTGCCATTAAAAACATGATATGCACAGCGATCGACAGTGGACGAGACTGCGACACGCTGGAAAATACGAACCATGGTAAGTAAGATTCCGAATGCACAACAAATGCACTGGACGATGTGGTCGGCAACGGACTGCTCAGCTAACAAAAGTCGGCTTAGCCACTGTAGCACCACTGCCTGATTTCCATCCGAGCTGAAGAGAAACAGCCACACAAACGGGCGGCGCTGAGATATGAATGGAAAACCTGCAAATGTTCCTATGTTGACCTCTGGCGCAAGGCTGTGCGTCTGGATGTACTTTCTCCATATGGCCACCCGGAAGAAACTTTGTCAATATGGGATACGAGGAGAAGTCATGGGTTGGAAGCCTCGGTTGCCGAGAGCTTTGTAAAGATCGACCTACACAGTACAGCAGGCAACACTGGCAGAGCTGAGCACCGCAGCAATGGCATTATTGACAAGATCAGCTCTACTCGTGGTGGACATACCCAGTAAACACGGAAGCGAGGCACGCGAGGCTACCCAGAACCATACCGTGCGCATCACTTCCCCAGACATGAAACAGATGTGGCTGTGCAATTAAGACCGGCCTAATTATTGTCAAGCGAAGACCACAACACCGTGCACTGGTTTTACATGGCACACCTCGGAACCGAGGTACTGATTGTACCACAGTAAACAGAGAGTATCAGCTGGACAGGTGTGTGCTATACTCGGCCGGACCATTCAAAGGATAGGTTGGACAGAACAAACCAGCCAACACTCGCATCAGCCACGACGGAAGTGCCGAGCATCGGTGCCATTCCTCGGGCATGCTTTTTTCAAGCAATGGCACCCAGAAAGAATCAACACGCATATGCAGAAGGATATTCTCTGGCTCAGAACTCGAAGTGTTCAACCCAGATGGGAGAAGGGTCGGCTTCGCATACCACTTCAGGCTAGCAGTATTGGGAGATCTGCAAAGACATGCGTCTGGAACGGAGGGCCTCCCGATTATAGCCGGTAGTCTACTGCGCGGATGGTGTCGGAAGTCCAATCATTTGGGTGGGCGGGCCTTGAACAGAGTTTTCCTCCAGCTGCATGTCGGGCGTCTAGGCCACTGGACTTTTGCTTATTGCGCATCAGCCCTACCAGGACCATCCCAGGCGTGCCCAGGGCGCCAGGCTACTGCATTAGGTCAGCCCATGATTATTGCTGGTTCAGTGCTGGTTCAGTGCTGGTTCCAATGCAACGGCAACCCTCCGGCGCGTTCCTGCAGTTAGACGAGGAATTTCGGGGGTTCTAGAAGTCTTCCTCGTGAGGGTGGAGTCTGGTTACTCAACATTCCGCCTAAATGGAAAAATGCAATGCTCAGCACATACTCGTGCCATTCGGCTTCACGGCAAAACGTCTCAGTCCTTGTCTTGAAATGGTTTGCAAAAGTGCATCAACTTATACGAGGATCTACTTGCCGATCTAGAACCGAAGCCAGCTGGATGAAGCACGATCAGGGCAGTAACTTAGTTCACCAATTCAAGGACTTGAAGTTTGAATGGTATCCTTGCCACACATCCAGCCACGCCCTGCTCACGACAAGGCTGCCACATAATCAGCGTTGTCGTACTCAGCTCTCATGGGGGATGAGTCAACAAACACCGATCGGTATTTGCATTCGGATGCGATGCGAGGGCTGACAGGATGGAAACGGCGGGATTTTGCAGGCAGAATCTAGAATCTACAATGGCCATTCTGGGTGCTACTCACCTAATTGACTCGTCGGTTGAGGCATTACTCAGGCACCTGGGCTCGTACAAAAATCGGCCGGGGCTCTCGGGTGGACTCGGCTCGAGTAAATGTGTCGTCAGCCATAAACAGCCATTGGCTCCCACACGCACAGCCACAGTTCACTTGTGTCTGATTAGCTGGAGGGGCAGTTGCCAAGGTCGAGATGATGGAAGGGAAAATCCGATCAGCACAAATTTGTCCCATCTCTGTTTTTCCACGGCCGCGGGCTCTCCTCGCACACATCGCCTACAATCGGCAATTATGACACGACCGAATTCGGTGCGACTGCATGTGGTGAGTATCATTCCAGTGAACGGCGACCCCGGACCTATAGTGCCTCCAAAATGAACGCCGGCCTTTCTGCAGGTGAAGCGTCTGTGGCCCGGTTGAGCGACCGACATAGATTCACTTTCTATGGTAGGCAGGTAAGGTAGGTAGGTGCAACATGCCGAGAACACCCAACACCCATGTCAAGCGAAACCTGTCACTCCAAGCGTCCGTGGGCAGGCTGGTGCGGCCAAGCGGTCTCTGCGCCGCCTGGAAAAGCCCGCAAGAAAGCCGCGGCCAGGCTTAAGGTAACGTATTAGGATTGCCGAGCGAACCCTAAAAAAGAGCCAGCATCACCACTTACCAGTGACACCCTAGTAGTTCACTTCCACGACGTCATCGGTTGCTGACCCTCTCTTTTACACTTCCTGCAGCCAGGGTCCTCGTGCCGGCCGAAGGTTCTCAACACACCAACCTGCACCTTCAACTGCAACCTTGACAACCACTACCACTGCCTCTTTCTGTAACCTGGTAACACCGCTCGCATCAATCTCGAAATTTGCACCCGCAAAAGCCGAGGATCAAAAGGAGAAACCCCCATCCAATATCAGGTCCGTTCCGCTCCCATCATTCAATACCCCCCGTCTCGGTCTCTGCTTCCCAATCGACTCACCACATCATTCCACCGAATTCCAATCTTGTCTGTCGTCAGCCCCCGTCGTGCTCCGGCTTCTCAAATATCTCTTCTCATATACATACATTTGCCACCTGCTCATTTCTGACTGTCCTTCTCCGCTACAGTCCACTTACACCCGTCCGAGTTACCTCCACGTCGTCCGTTACCAAGACGCAACAAACAACGCATTCTACGATATCTGAGGTTCATACAAGAGTACCTTCTCGCCGCCACTCCGGTCGATCCTCACATACTCCATTATCTTGATGAACAAGCAGTTTGCGAAACAGCCAGGTAGCCCCAGCGTTCGCATCCAACATTCGAGCCAGACGCCTACCCCGACTCCTGCAACACAACCACCCATGCTTGCTCAGAGTCCGTTGGTAGGTGGGTGGAACGACGGTTATCATACAGGAGGGTATCTCAGTGCGCTGCCTAAGAATTTTCGAGATCAGAAATTTCACAAGAGAGGTTCATCTGGGTCATCGGTCGCGTCTCTCGGGCCTCCTTCGCCTCTCACCCACAACAACATATATCCGCACATTGTCGCCACCACCGACTCGAACTTCCCCTCCTCCTACGACTTCGATCACTTTCAAACTCCACAAACCGCCAAATCAGATTCGGCAATGATGTACCCCCAGAATTTCGGCGCGGTTGACATGAGAAGGATACAATCACAAGGCGCCGACGAGCGTGCGTCATACAACTTGTCCGCGCCTCAGTCAGTGTCGACAATGAGTCACAATTCTCCCGCGACGCCGCATACAAATTATGAGCCAGAGTACGATGAGAAGCATGTCTATGGTGAGCATGCCCTGGAAGAAGGCACCATGTTCGAATACTTACAGTTCCAAGCAGGCTATCCCACGGCTGCATACCAGCAATCCTTGCAAGATGTCTTCCCAGACCAGCAGTTTGCCATGACATATCCTCAAGCCCAGCAAAATATGCAGAGGATGAATTTGTCATCACATCGACAGAACATGATGGCAGATAGACTCCAGGCAGCAACCCAAGATCACCTGAGGACGAACTCACCAACGTCCGACCCCCGCGACAAGTCACCATTCCGACAGAATTCGCCTTACGGTATGCCTGCGCCAGCACAGCGACCACGACAGCCACCTGTCCTCCAGAAGGAGCGGACATCAATATCGCCCAAGGAGCTGATGTTGGACGAGCATGACGTCGATGATCACGCGGCACCTCTGTTTGCGCCTGATCAGTCATCTGCTATGTTCGGGAACCGTGGAACTCCATCGAACCTGGCGACCTTCTACACTCCCGTGATGACGAATGAGTCTTCCATGCAAATCCCTCAACAGTATCCATTCGTCGGCCAGTCAGGCCAACAAAGCGCGGGTTTGCCAGACGTGACGCCGGAGTTTCCAGCACATATGCTTTCCATGGAGTCGACGAATGAGGAGGGACCTTCGGAGCCCTCGAGCCAACAGTCACAAAAGGTCAGAGTTCAGGCGCAGCCACGGCCTGCGCTCTTGCAACAGCAACAGCAGCAGCCACAACCAGTGCAGCGGCCGGAGGACACGTCATCCGACTCCGGGACTTACTCATGCACTTACCATGGCTGTCATCTACGGTTTGAAACACCGGCCAAACTTCAGAAGCACAAGAGAGATGGCCATAGGCAGACATCACCAGTGGCATCAGCATCGCCTAACCTGGCATTGCGGAATTCTCAGGCTGGCCCGCACCGGTGTGATCGGATCAACCCCAGCACCGGCAAGCCTTGCAACTCGGTTTTCTCTCGGCCTTATGATCTGACCCGACACGAGGACACAATCCACAACGGACGGAAGCAAAAGGTCCGATGTCATCTGTGTACAGAAGAAAAGACATTCTCACGTAACGATGCGCTCACGAGGCACATGCGTGTTGTACATCCTGACGTTGACTGGGTGGGCAAGCAAAAACGCAAGAGCCAGAAGTGATGAAAACAATTTGATCACCTCTCTCCAGTTATGACATCGGGGTCCGGCGGCCTCGGATTACTCTGTACGACCATTTTGTTTCTTTCACGGGCGGTTTTTCCTTGCTTGTTGCACACAGCTTACCTCAGCACTGACGATGATGAAATGACTGGCGAACAATGACATGTTTGAAGGTTTTTATTCGACGAACCTCCATGGTGGAGCATTGGCATGGCATGGCGCATGGCGCAAGGGAAGGGAATGTAGAATGGACACTTTATTCCAGCAAAATTTTTGATGTTTCGGTTTCTTGCTATGCAGGCACAGGGGAAAAAAGGATGACTCTCACACCGATCACCGTATCGACGATAGATTGTAACAGTACTGGCATTGGCAATTGGGATTCAACATGACATGATGGGCACGGGGGAAGTCATGGGACAGCGCAATCGAGGGCTTCGTTGCAAATATTGGTGGACGGACACAGTTTTAATTGTACATACTGAAATGGGACCAATTTTCTCTTTCACCCTCTTGTCGAATGTTGATACAGTAATGGTTTCCTCGTGATCTTGTGTCCTTTGCATGATTCTCATCCCACGTCACAACAGGATGCTTCGATTGAGGGTGGGATGGCCGGAGCAGCGGAATATGGTGGATGCGGTCAGTGCTTTGGTATTGAATCATCGAGGTCGAGGTCGAGATCGAGATGTGGGATGTGGGACGAGTAACACAGTAGTGGCTTGGGTCTGATTGCATCAGGGACGTTTTACACCGTATGGAGGTCATGGAGGTTGCATTACAATGGTGCTTGTTGGCCATTGTAGTGGCAGAACAGCGCCATGACTGTCGACTTCGGGATTCGGCTGGATGGGATGGGATGTGGAGACGAGACTAGTCCCTTTTCAGGTTTTTGATCTGTGTGACGATCGGTGAGTGATGGTTTCCAAGGTTGTTTTGCATCATACTTGCCTAGGTGGGACTTGGTGTTTCGGGGGTCTTCGTCACGATCTGCATTTCTTTCACTATTGACTAATAAGGGGTCTTTCTCTCGATGGGCGATGGGCGATCGATTGGACCCTTACTCTTGCTGTGTGTTGTCACGTTGTGTACGAGTACGATGTAGCTCGTTGATCGGAACGCGGGGTAGGGGTATCTGGTAATCGGGCTACTTGTAGCGGTGTACGGTGTACGCAGGTGGTAGTCCACGAGTGTCCACGCAAATCATAGGATATCTATCTATCCTCCTGAAATTGCCAGTTGAGTGATCACACAACTTGGGGATATGGTGATGCAAGTTGTAGCTGAAGTTGAAGCAGGGAAAGTACTAGGCTGACATAAGGTGATGCTTTTTAATATGAGTAAACTTATTTTATTTTCGATTTTATTTTTATTATTCCGGGGTCCGCGATTTCCCAGCAACGTTAACCCGATAAACCAAACATCAACCTGAGCAGATACTAGTAGCCACAGAACTTAATATGGCGAATTAGACGACTACTGTGAAGCAGGTTTGACTATTACAGATACGATGATCTAGCTTTTCCAGTGCTAAGTCAACTCGTCAATGTTCGAACGGTAGGAATGCCGCCGCTTACGGGACAGCCAGGCCAGGGGTACGATGACTGCAACATTTCATTCCAACCCATCGTTCCCGCCGTCGCTCAAGGCTAGCGGTGATTGTGATCTGGGTCTTAGGTCCACCGACTCATAAAAGTCTGCTCAACAAGAATATACACAGCACGTCCCGGTAAGCAGTCTTTCCTACCTAGGTAGGCAGTCGTAAGCGGGGGGCCAGGAGGAAGTAAAAAGTCCATCACAGTACCAGGGGGATTCTGCAGTGCACCTAACTAACAATCCGCACAACCATGGACAGCCCTCAGTTAGGCGAGTAATCCCCTTCAGTCCGGTCCCAAGAAATTTTTGCAGAAGGAGTCTGACGAGCGATGGAACGCTGCAAAGACACCCATTTCTTCGTGCAATGATGGTACGATATAATGGGGGTGGTACTCGCCGATGCAAGAAATGTAACCTACCTGATGAAGCATCTGGTCAGCACTGGAAGTACCCTGAGAACCGAGCCTCCGAGTCGCAGAAAGAAGCATTTGAAATCACCCAGGGCGTGCCGCAGCATCCCGAGTCGCCCATAGGCAACAGGATTCCCGACCCGATATGGACTCTGCAGGAGCGTCACTGTAGCAAGGCTGTTAAAGAGGCGATTTGCAATCATTCTCAGCAGCATTTGCGTAGCCTCAGCCGGAGGAGTCTCACGGCACCGAACACGCGTTCGCTTGCGACATTTCCAGAAGGTGGTAAATCCGCCGAAGTGTATTTTGGATCGCTCGCTCCGGAGATTATTGGGTCCACATCGTGCTCGGTCAGCGGTCGTCTCACTTCGCCCACCCGACCATCATGCAGCTGCCTGGCTCTCTAGACCTCGAAACACAATGATGCTGGCAGTACAGTGCAAAATTCAAAGTCCGTTGCGGCCGCAAAACACCACCGAACGAGAGCGATGCTGCTATGATGCTCGCGTAAGAGAGGATGATGTCATCTGCGGCTTTTTCAGGGTCTTCTCGCGACGACTAACCGAATCAGTACTAGTTTACGATGGCGGTGGCTGAACTGGAGACTCGATCCGATGGCCGGTTCGGGTACGATACTTAATTAAGACTTTCTCTCGTCGTGGCCTGTGGCTTGGCCAGCGCGTCCACGAGTGTACGGGTTGCGTGCGTGGATGACCGGACCATCGATCGGCTCGTAGAGTTGGTTCAAGCCGAGTCAGACCCGGTCCATGCTTACCAGATAGGTAGGTACTGTTTGACCGGCTCGTCGAGATGGCTTGTTCGAGGGTACCGCCAGCGCCAACTCGGATGGGAAGCAGCCATGGCACAGGCAACATCAGACACACACCTGCTGACCAGACAGGCAACAGTGCTGTTCTGTGTCTTGTGACTCGAAAGGACAACAGGCAGCACAATTTGTGTTGAGCCAACTGTGCTTTTTGTGGCTGCCGGATGTTATTTGGGGCCGCATACTCGTACCAGCAGGTACTGACGAGCCAGCTGCAGTGCCTGCCACTCAAGATCTTCGATTCCTTCACGTGGGCGATGGGTTTACGCTATGAATATTTCTCTCTCCATGTTTTCGCCAAAAGATCTGCTCGGTCCACGCAGTCCCCATTTCTAGCGTTGACTGTGCATGGTTGGGGGCTGCTGTGGTGCACATGCAAGGCTCCGCAACTTCCGAGATTAAGGTTAAAGTTGGAGATAAAGTTGCATGAATCTGATCTGCCTTTGTTGAGCAAGTCCCAGACTCGCCAAATCAAAGGTGTAAACAATCAAAGGTTTCTACCCGCAACGGCAGGAAGGCGATCTCCCGCGCTCACCAAACCATGGCATTCTCTGGTCAACGACTTTGTATCGAGTCACAGCTTCACGTGGCCGCACATAAGTCCACAGTCGTCTGTTGAGAAATGCCCACCGACTTGTTGAAAAGAATTTATGGTCCTCGATAAATTCGTGCCCGACTACTACTACTGCTGCCACTGATGATATATGTATATATTAAAGCTGCTCATTCGAGATCCCAGTCCTCTATCCTGTCTCATTCCAGGTGTTGCGTCAGCACACAGTACTAGCATCCTTCCCTTGGTCTACACCACGTCAGCCATGGGTGTAGTTGTATCTATGGTACTCCTCGTGGCGGCTGGAGCAGGAATAGGAGTTGGTGTCGGTTTCGCAAGTCTGGAGATTGGCTGCGCCGTGGGCAGTAAGAACTGTCCCAAGACCCGTGACCTCGGACAGTCCGGGACAATAGTCACGGTAGTCAACGGCCTGGAAGGCTGGCCGGAAGAGAATGGTATACCAGCCGTCACCATCTACGACGAGTCCGATCCAGAAGAGGGCCTGGACACTCCGGTCCTGAGAGATTACGAGGACCGTCTGTATCGCAACTTCTCGACAACGCCAAAACGCGTCCGCATCACAAACAACGGCTTTGACACCGTCTGTCTAGCCGGCGTCATGGTCTCATATCCCGACGGTCAGTCCATCACCATCTCCGGCAACTTCGGCAAATTCTGTGGTGCTGGCCATCAAGAATCACGCAGAAAAGTCTTGTCGAACAACGTGCCCGAGTCATGCATCTGGGTCGATCGCCATCTCCGCAGCAACATCAGCATCCCGGGTATCACTCTCACCTTGATATCGCCGGACGAGAATGGGAACGGCCACCTACTAGTGACCTCGGACGAGGAACTCTGCAGTTCCCCTTTTTTCAATATGGAAAACAGGCAGGAGGCGCCTCGAAAGCTCCCGAGGGAGGAGTCGAATACTAGTACTAGTATAGAGGATGTGGACTTCGGCTCGAGACTGATCAAGAGCAATCTGACCATGTCCAGCGCCGTCCGCATGTGTGAGGGCAAGAACACCATGGGACCGAATTTTCTCAGTCTGGCGGAGAAGTTGTACTGCGACATGGGATCCAGGGAGCTGCTTCCCGTGTGCGAAGATGGGACTCAGGGCGTCTGTTTCGATGCAGACCAGGATGAAGTGGTCAAGAAGGAGGGAGGAAGCATCGAGACTGTCAAGTCCTTCGCGCATGTGGCTGTTTGGTGAGAAAGGAGCCGAACTTGGTCTGAAAACCACTGGCATCTTGCTGGAACCCGGATCTGGTGTTGAGAGACAGTACACCAGTAGTAACGATGTTGATGACATGGTCGGCAGAGGTCGATCTCAAGTTCATAGATGGTACTAGTAATAGTTGGCAATAATGATACTTGGCGAGTGTACACACGTATCGAATGTCAGCCTGGTTACCGCCTGGTCAGTACTACTAGTTGGCGGATGCGCCGCTGCCTCGAGGTGTCTTCAACACTCGAGTCGTAACCTTCCTTGTTCATACTTAGTACTAGTAGTCACACTCACCGACCGCGAAATCATGCTTAGTAGTACTAATCGAGAGGGACAGTGATACACTGAACCTCGATGAAGCGCTTTTGGCGGAACGATTTGCTATTACGACCGAACCAACACTTTGCCGACATTGATAATCTTGAACAGGCTGCTCGGATCCTTCGCACTCCGGAAAGAACTTGAACTCAACGCTGAGGATATGGCCCGGAAGAGGGACATCGTCAAACCGGGACTGGAGACAGAAAAACATACTACTATGTTTAATACCCGTCATCCCACACAGCTTCAAGAGGCCATGGTTGACAACGTTACTTATGTTTCAACCGCAAGACCACATCAATACATGTAAACTGGTGGGCATCACGAATTCTGATCGTGCTCGCTTCCCGTCAATAGTACTAGTTTCTCGTACTACTACGATTTATCATTCCAAGCGTCAAGTATCCTTGTTGACTCGTCTCAAACTCGGCTTCTCCTAGGGGGCTAAGGGCACCGCTGTTTCTCTCTCCGCTCCAGGTTCACGAGGCTGTCCAGCCATATACTTTTGCAGGGTTACGCCGTTTCTGGCTAGGCACCAAGTAAGTACTAGTAGTACGTTCCGCCTCGCTCGTCAGGCCATCTCAACTTCGGACCGACATCGTTTCGATGTTACTACTGGTAGTAGTAGTGTGCCTTACACGGTGGCATGGGCACGCGGTGATTGTGCAATAGAATAGCGGTATCTCCCTCGTAGGTAAATTGTTACGTTAAAGTCTTGGCATTAATTCTTAACTAATGTATACCTAGAAGGCTAGCCTAGAGATATTTTAGTTAAGATTTTAGTTAAGAACTTTAGGCAAGGCCCTTAACTAAACCACATTCCTAATTCTTACCTATATTTTTAGGAAACTTCTGAGAATATTTAGACTATTATCCTCTTTAATGTCTTCTGTAAGACTCTCGATACTTGTATCTAGTCACCGCGATCAAAGTTGGGAGAAATCCTCTCTCGAAATTCAGCACATTTGGTAGGGTTTCCGCAATAATTTACCTACGAGGGAGCTAAAATACTAGTAGTAAGCACAACAACTTGAACTTGAATTCCCCAGCCGCAAAAGAAACTTCTCAGCCAACTTAGATCTCACCTATCGAGCCTGAGCCGGATAGAAACCGAGCCGATCTAGAGCTAGCCCCTAAGTTCAGAGCTGTACGGAGAGCAGGGTAGTTAATTGTGGTGATCTCGAATTCCAGCAGAAATGCTTCGTAGAGGAAGCTAAGTACTTAAGTAACTACTAAAGTACTAAGTATTATCAGCCTGACGAACGAAGCCTCCAGGCAGCGGGCACAAAAAAGAGGCCTCATGAGAGTGAGCATGAATATAGGAAGAATCGAAACTGTCAGCTGAACTTGGTCCTGTAGAATTGTACCTAGGTATGTAAGTAATTACTATGTGCTCCGTATTACCACCTCCTGCCAATTCTTTTGCATGCGTGCGCCAGCTAAAGAGCATGGCACGTCCGTGTGCCTTAGCCTTTGACCGAGTGACATACTATCTTCCGGTCCAGAATGACTCTCTTGCCTTCCATAGAGTAGTAGTAGTTAAGGGGGTTGATATCGTCCGAAATGCCGTTCAAGTGTGAGATCTCACATATACGTTCCATTCATCCCTCGTGATCAAACCGAGCACGACTTTCATCGCTGCTCCGAGGCGATATGTGCTGCAGTCTTGAGATCGTTGGCATGCTGTTGTTGTCTGTTGACTCGAACGCTCTTCCTTTGAAGTGGTGTTCGGCAGCCGTCATGTACCACATGGTCCTCCCGCTCTCTCCAGAGCTTCCGAGTCTTCACCTCCTTCTTGAACGAATGGTATGTGTCCTTTCCCAGAAAAAATTCTACGATCTCTTTCACGCGAGGCTGGGCCTCCTTCTTTAGCTGATTGAAGCCAATGATCCTCGATATACTTCTGTCTGATGCGAAGTTGGATCTCCTCATAGGTAGTAGTAGTAGGTGGTCAAGCACCACGAATCAAGGCTGACCCAGGGTTGACTCGGTTTGAACTCGATTCCAACCCGATTCCCAACCGGTTCTAAAACCGGTTCTCAATCCAGGGCTGGCGTCAGTTTCAGAGGTGAGGCAGGGTACTGTTCCTTAGCGATTACACCTGGATCAGATCACTGGTTCCAGCCGATCCCTAATCGATGCTTAATCAGTCCCTACTCCCAGCCCAGGCCCAGCTCGCTTCCAGCTCGACCCCAGCGAGCGCTCAGCCCACGCTTAGCTCGGATTCAGCTCCTGAATTCCGCACTTCATCAATTTTTTTCTCTCGGTGTTGTTCGAGGTCATGGCCTGGCTAAGGTCTGGATCGGTTCGATATGGAAGTGAAAACTCGCTTGAAACGCTGAATCACGGCAGTAGATAGCACTGGAAAGGCTTAGCTAAACCGCCCTGTCGTGAATCTGCAAGGGAACCGTGATTGCGGAGTGACCCGCAAGATCCACAGCGAGTGGCACACGTTGTCGGGCCCAGGAATTGGCGGAAAAGGACGTTGAATCGTCGTCCTGGATTTGTAGGCTGACTCGGAATTGGGTACTATTAGTACCGCGACGCTGTAGGAAAAGGAACAAAATGGAAAGGAAAGAAACGTAGAAGAAGAATGAAAGGAAATTGGGAAGCAAAAAGAAACTCGAACTTTGAAGAAAGAGTGGACTTCAGGTGACCATGGAAAATGGGAGGGAAGGTGCGATGGAGAAGAACGTCCACTTTAGTAGCCGGCAGCAAGACTTCGAGTCGAGTCATCAGGCGCAAACGCCGATTTCTGATATACCTTCGGAGACAGTGAATCTTGCTCGATTCAATGAGAGTCAGGATCAAAAGAACTCGGATTGAGACTCGAATTCACATGAAGACATTCATACTGTCCAGATCCTGATCACAATCAGCAAGAGCAATGGAATCCAGGTTTCCTACTAGTATTCACTACGTTGAACACCACGGTCCTGTCTTCCAATACATCCTCCACTGCTACATCCACTGCCACTTCTACAGTGTCTTCCACCACCACTTCTACAGTGCCTTCCACTACCACTTCCACAATGCTTTCTACTACCACTTTCACAATGCTTTCTACTACCACTTCCATGCTCCTATCGAGACCTTTGATCACGGAAACCACATTTTCTCTTCCTACAATGCGGTCTAGACAGCGACCCAAGCTTTGTACCGTAACCGATCGCCCCTAAGAGGAGGAAGATCAAACATACGCCCCAGAAACTTCACCAGAGCCTGAAACGCCTGCCGTTCCCAAGAGAGGTGTAGTATTCAAACTCCAAGTCATGCCTTACCAGCAAAAGGCATGTATCGACAATTTCTCCTCAGCAGGCCTCTATCAAATCCCGTACTATATCATCCTGTGCGAAAGACCAAGAGGCCCCGGAAAGTGAAAGAAATAACTGTCCAAGGTCTCGATGAGTTGAAGCCGAGCGAATGAAATCACGGTCCAAGGCCGCAATGAATTCAAGTTCCTCCGGCAAGATGCCAGCATCGAACGTGCACATTGGTACATAACGGCGGCCAAACACCACTTCAAAGGAAGGGCGTTCGAGACAACAGAGAACAACAGCATGCCAACCATCTCGACCAGAGGATTCAACATCAAGCTGAAGGAATGCAGCAGCTGTGGCAAGAAGAACCAGCCTGTCACATATCGCCTCGGAGCAGCGATGAAAGTCGTGCTCGGTTTGATCACGAGGGATGAATGGAACGTATATGTGGTATCAAAGGTGCCAAATAAGCAGGAAATTTCTCACCTAAACGGTATATCCGATGATGTTAACCCATTGAACTACTAGTATCACATGGAAGGAAAGAGGGTCAATCTAGACCGTAAGACATGTCACTCCCGTCAAAGGATTGGGAAATCGCAGAGCGATTTGCACCAAGCATACGAACGTGTCATGCTCGTTGGCAAGGGCACGGATGCAGAAAAATTGGCAGGAGGTGGTAGCCAGAATGATTCTGGAGGCAGGAGCAGCTATTCAAGCCTATGAGCATGTTGCCGACATGCTATAGAGCCGAAGTAGTAGTATAGGAGGGCATGGTAGTTACGTATCTATTATACAGAAGTACATATATCAGCGTCCTTATCCCGGACGATATCCTCTCCACATGATGCTCCGGCCCGCCCTGCGCAGCTCCTGCGCATATCGCGTGCGCTCTGGTCACCTTTGCCATTTCTGGGTCGACGTTCTGCGTGCATCGACATGCCCATCGAGTATAGGTCGAGGCCGTAGCTACCGGCCTTCTGAATTTCGTATAGAGGGGGTTCATTATAGTCACGCACTGCATCCCAGTGAACTATATCCTGCATTTCCTTGTTCCAGGAGGGAAATCGTTTGAAGGTTCATTATAGTCAACAGTACTAGTATCAGAGCAGAAGGGTTGGCCGACTTCCCAGCGCTGGACCAATGGACCCTCCTCCAAACACCTGTCCAACATGGATCAGCCAGAGCATCGACTTCACTCTGGCTCTGTCGCCGTGCCCAAACTCATTCCTACCTCTACATCCATCATGATCTGTTGGCGACTAACCTCAAGTAGATCAGCGTCAAATTGGATGCGACCCTTCTCAAAGGCGACAATAATGCTGGAACCACCAAACTGGAAGAGACCAACCTCTTCGCCCTTCTCTACACGACTCCCTTCCTTCTGGCACTTCTCATTGATCTCGACAGTCCCGACATTTGTTGCGCCGATTGCCACGTACAGCACTTTGCCAAATTCTTTCGTGTCCAACACAACGCAGCACCGTGCGTTCTCGGTCAAGATATCCACATCGCTCTGCAAACACACTGGGTCAACCTGGTAGTATTCGCCAGGGATTCTCTTATACCAGCTGACCGTCCCAGTGACAGGTGAATGATAGCGATGGTAGTCTTGAGGACTCAATCGGAAACTTGCAATAGCGCCATCGTTCCAGAACTTGGCCCGCTCAGAATCTTTGATCAAATTTGCAATCGTAAAGTTGTGACCTTTGATCCACAACTCCTGGGTTTCCTTCACAGTTGGGTACACCACGAGCCTGCAATCTGCGACGACTACCGCTTTCGTCGGGTCGTCCTGCTCGAAAATTGGCCTTCGACCAGGCTTGTGTTTCCGCACGAAAAAGTCTTCAAACGTCGAGTACTTGGAGATGTCCGAGGGTTCGAAATCGTCCATGTTGATATTGTAAAAGTCCACGAACGGCTTGATTCGAGACGCGGAAGTGGAAGTACCTTCCTCTTTGCCTGCCATCAGTCAGCATCGATAAGGGGTCTGAGGTTTGAGGGGCGCTGCAGCGGGAAACCCACCTTCTTTGATACTCTTCTCATGTATCCATAGTCGCATAGCCTTGGTCGTGTCAACCCATTCCATGAAGCGACTGAATAAGATGAGCAGTTTCAGCTTCTTGTATATTGGTTGCTGTTCCCGGCCAGGTTGCCCATTCTTTCGGTTGACCGTACGCCAGCCTACTTGGCGGTTCTGAACCAACTTGACCGTGGACAAGCAGTAATCGAGCACTTGGTGAATGTAATCTGTCAATGCCATCTTGATGTCTTTCTTCGCATAAGACGATTATTCGACAAAGAACAAATTTTCACGAGGTAGATACCAATGAGACCAGGTTATTAGGCGCGCGGATGTCTTATCCGGCAAGCTGAGAGGTCTGTGGCGAGGCGAAAATGATGCCACATGGTATGACGCATGATCGACAGGACATCAACCTGATTTTTGGGTGTTGACCAGCAAAGTCCCAGACGCAGAAGATACCAGAAACATGGCCTGTGATAAAATCTGCACTCACCAGAAACCGGAAGACTCCTTCGCGAGCGGGTGCAGGGCCGTGTTGTTGGTCGGTAGAATGACCAATAGTGTGACAAGGCCAGATGTGGCAGTCGTGACGCAGATCATTCACCTATGCAGTCGATGGGTTGAGGTCGAGAGAACCAAAGCCATACAAGTAGCAGGGTAAGAGATAGTCCCAGGACCACGTCGAACAAGCGTTCAATCCCCGAAGTCTGCGCGACAACTCCAATGACAAACGGAGCACCAGCACCTCCAAGCTGCCCAATCGCACAGGTAAGAGCAACAGCTCGTACGTGAATGCTCTTCGGCAGCCTCCTTGTCATGGTTAGAATTCCAGAGGGGAAGATAGGTCCAGCGACAAAGCCAATCCCGAGTGCGAGACACAAGGATAATGGCAGGCTCGCTTGCAACCGGAACAGAACCTGTAAGCCGATAGACGTGCAGACAAAGACGATTACTGTCAATCGAAGGCCTACTAATCTGGCAAGAGGGCCCAGAGAAAATCGGCCCAACACCATGCCAACCCAGTATAGCGAAGTTGCAAGAGCAGCGATAGAAGGAGACATATGTCGATTGCGGATCATGTAGCTCGTGAGCCAGCCACTCATGGACGCTGTAGAGGTTAGTGATTGATAAGTTCCAATGAACAGGACCCTGGGGGAAAGACGACCCTACCTTCAGTGCCCACATAGACGAAGCAGTACAAACTGCACATGAGAATCGGCTTCCAGCTTCCACTAAAGCCACTGTCAGAACTTTCCTTGGGGCAGGTGCTAGCCCAATGCTTAGCAGCATTCTCATGGCGAAAGGCGATCAATATTGCACCAGCCTCGACTGCAAACGCGACTAGCTTCGTTCATCGTCAGCAACGCCGTGCAATGGTTGTACTCGATCTTACCAACACCATGTAGAACGATTGCCATCCGAGCTCCGCCTTCACGAGAGCAGCAACAATGATGGGACCAGTCACGCATCCTAATGCGTATGAACCGTGGATGAGTCCTGAGATCTTGTCTGCTTCGCAAAGGCCGGCTGCCCAGGTGCAGAAGCTTGAATCACCGAACCCCGTCCCAATGCCCACAAGGAAATAAGCAGCCAAGATGCCTGCATAAGATGGCGGCTTGGTCGACAGCACTACGCCACCTGCAACATGGAAAATTCCAACTAGAATGGAGACTCCTCTCCATCCAAGATTGACGTGAGCCGTATGAACAAGGGAGGTGCCAATGAGGTATCCCGAAACCGCCACCGGGAATATGACGGCGGCAGCAGCATCTTTGATATCGTAGTATGCTTCGATCTGTTCACGTTAAACCTGGACCGTCGACGATGATTGGAGAGAACGAACCAGCGGCAGAAGGGCCTGAGGATCAATTGTCAGCCAGAACCTCGACGAACGAATATCATGGTCTACTGCCCGTATGGCAGAGCAGGTTGGGGATTTCGAACGTACTCCGATAGAAGCGACAGAGATCCCCGTAGAGAACCAAGCATACATGACCGCAACGACCTTGAGAGCGATGTGCTCTGCGGCTTTTGGTCGTAGCCCTGAGCCGGAAAGCCCATCGTCCACGGTCCTCCTGTTTCGTCCATCTTGGAGCAGTGGTTGCTGCTCAGCTGCGTGCTCGAGAGATCTGGCTGACCCGGACGACGAGGTCTCGGAGAACATTGCCAGCCTTCAGATGCGGAACTTGCAGACCTTCGGATGGCAGAAGGAGACCTTATCGTATCATGATATCAAGATTGATACAAACATTGATATCATGATACGATGGATCTCGGGCGGACGTCGGCTATCGGCACGCCTGCCTAATTGGCGAGACGCGTTGGAGATCAGGAACGCGTCAAATAGACGTCACCATGACTGCACGAGGTATTGAGAACGGAAAGAAATTGTCCTGGCAAGCGGTGATGGCGGCGGCGGCGGTATACATTACCCCAGGGACAACGGGGTGGCACGTAGAGATGGAGAGAGGAGAGGGATGGATTGGCCTCTTCATCGAACAGAGGACTGATGACATGCTCGTGTTCTTTCTCATCATTACATTATCTTCGTTTCGTTTACAGGCTAGGCCTTCATATCGAGCGTTAGTTCACCTCAGTATATCCTGGGTTGTCCTCAAGCCCAGAATTCCTTAGCCGCGACGGCAGTGGCCGTAGGTCCATAGTACGGATTCGCCGGCACAGTGCCCGTATAATTTCCATGCTGCGTCGTGAAATCACCCATCGTACTGAGACTCTTGATCCGCCCGAGAAGGAACTCGAGCTGTCTGTAGGCTGCGCCGGGCACATACTGCGGGATTTCGTGCCCTGCCAGGTCCACCGTGACCCAAGTCAGGCCACGTTCGGTGTGCGTCTTACCCAGGAGGCCGCCGCCGCCGACCAGACCGACAGGCGTTGCTGGGATGGGTTGGTTCTCCGTCTCCTCAATGACAAAACCGATGGACGGGTTGTAGGGCGTGAAGAAGTCGCCGCTGTTCATGGGATCTTGGGAGAAGCCCTGTTTGCCGTTCCATGTCATGTTGTTCAGCGTCATGAGCGTTCCATTCATGAGGAGGAGGTAGTCGAGCCGGCCGCTGCCGACGATGACGTTGTTGGTGCGTTCGATGACGGACGGAAGAGCTTCGAAGCTAGACGGAGGTGAGGGGTCACCTTCCTCGAAAAGAGTCGGGTCGCCGCAGACAGTGTAGTCGGTGGGAGGGGCGTGGAGGGCCTTTTGTACGTCGGAGCGATTGAAATAGTTGTTTGGTCCCTGAATGGTCAGTATTGAAGGCTTGGACGGATTGGAGGTATAGAGAGAAGAGACAAGATGGAGAGAGACGTACATTACCCAAAGACGGGAAACCCAATTCGTCCCAGAGGAAAGGACAATAGTCTGTAAGGTGGTAGATGTTGAAGCACGGATTCACATAGATCGCGGCGGTGACAATATCGTCCCAAACTTCGCACCCTGTAGGGGCGTTAGTCCATAGTCCTGATCTCCTGGACGACAGAGCGACGTACCTGGTGCAGTGATGTTTGGTGCAGTGAATTTGCCCTTGGGTGGGAACGTCAATGCTTCTTCCATAAAATCGAAGTAGCCGCACTGATCGGCACGTTGGTTGATCTGCGTCATAAACGTGTCGTTGAGGGCGAATACTGGGGCGAAGTAGTTCAGCGCCGTCACGGCGGGTGCTATAGCAAATAACGTCAGCGTGTCGAGGTTAAACCCTGGCTACTGACTTACCATAAATCAGGACCTCATCCAGTCCGATACTCGGGTCGTTAATCTGGATACCCTTGACATTGTAGTAGTCTGTGTCGTTCTGGTCCAGCATATGGCTCGCGATGTATGGAATATACTGGCCAGCGTAGGACTCGCCAGTGATGTAGACCTTGCTTCCTGTCATGTTGAAAGTCGTTATGAAATTTTTCCAGAAGCCGGCAAATTCACTGGCGACATCTGCCTCATTCTTGATCTTGGCTGGGGCACCTTTTGCCGCTGGTGAGAGACCAGTCCCGATCGGCTGATCAATGTAGATCATGTTGGTGAGGTTCGTCCACGAGAAGGGGTTCGGTTGAGGAGCATAGGTGCCGCTCTGCCAGAGGAAAGGGCCATGCTCTTGAAGCAGTCCGTCCAGAGAGCTACAACCTGGTCCTCCGTTCAACCAAATGGTGACTTCGTCAGTCGCAGCGGGGTTATCAGATGGGAAGAACCAGAAGAACAGCTGATTCTCGTTGGAAGCATTGTTGTTGATTGACAATGTCCCGGCATATGACTCGCCAATGTCGAAATTCACGAGAGGAATTCCGGTGCCGTTGACGGCGAATTCTAAATGAGCTTTAGTAGGCTGTTTTTCCGGAACAGGTGAACTTACTCTTCGTTTTCGAAGTCAGAAAGCTCGATGTTTCACGCTTTGTCAAAGGCAGCGCCTCTGGCGTTCTGCGGGCCAGTGCCTTCTTAGGAGCGCGCTTGTGAGGGTTTGATACAGCAAAAGCGCCGGCCGCAAAGCATGCTGCCAGAAGTGTTTCGAAGCGCATTTTGTCGATAGGTCAGCCAAGGTGAGCAGGAAAGAAGAAGCACGCCGAGCTGATGGGCAGCTTTAAAAGTCGACCCGTCAACGATTCTGAAGCTATCATCCTCCCCAACTGTACCTGCTCGAGTGACGTACATAGCGCGTTCAGATAGGAAGGTTGCATTGCGATCCAGGCACCCACCAGGATCTTGATTGTGTACAAGAGGCAAAGCTATCGGATAGGCGAGAGTTGTAGGCATTGCTTGTGTTGCTTATTCGCCCCAGGACGGCGTGGAGCAAAGTGGTCTCGTGGTCAATCCTTACCTGTTGGAGCAGGTAGCGGTAAGCTTCAGAGCTAGTGGCCAGGATGTAACGATAGCTATGGTCGTGATAACGCATCAAAGGTTGTGCTTGTGTGCCATCGAGCAGCTATCCGAAGGGTTGCTCATTGCGACACCTGTAGAGGGCAGATATGTCGTTGAAGGTTCAAGTCTCTGGCGCACAGAGACGGGAAGGACGCCACAAGCTGAACACGAGAATGATGTGCAGGAGAGGAGGCGTGGAAGGGAGATCTTCGCTGCAGGAGAAAGTAAGCAATAAGCTGCGGACGGAGCCTCGGCACACGCATATCCCGTGCCGGCTCTTCGCCTTATCAAGCGCCACTAAAAGCTTACATTCCCCCGCATCAGTGAGGGGAAGCCCAGACGCACGTGATCTGACGAGGCACCGAAATAGCCGCATGATGCCGCCCACTCATTTGTCGTCTTCCGCTCGGTTTTCTTTGTTCTTCATCAGCATCGTTCGCAGTATTGAGTAAGGGGAGCGCTGTCCAAGCCGAGGACTCTACGCCAGTTTTTTTTTTGAGTTGGTGCCACCGGTCTTGAGAAGAAGTGTCAGTCACACCGCCCACAACCAGCCACCAGCATCAAGCCGCGGCGTACTCCATATTGGACTTCACTTCGCTTCACTCCCGTCCAGTGCCTTTATACCGCACCTCGAGGGCATACCTTATTTATTTAACTTCCTCAATTACTGCTCAAATCGGACTGAAAGAAATATATGTTCAACTGCGTACTACTCGCTCAGGCTCAATGGTCTAGCGGGTTTACGTGGAACTCCGCATTGAAGGTAGGTCCGATATGGCATCTGGTGGGTGGGGTCTTGTGAATCTAGGAAAGTTGAAATGGAGTTCCACCTAGATTCGAGGCGCTATCAGACCGGTCAGATGTTTTTGGCTCTCAGGGGTTTTGGTTGTCTGTCTGTAGACCTTCATCAGCCACTCAATGGACATCCTAGGGAGACCTTCCGCACGACACGACCTGAGCACTTCCCGAGTCTGTATATGGTCACCTCGGACTGGTATTGTCCAGGTTGGTCTGATGATGTGGCGCATATAATGGGAATTCCATCGTCCGTCGTCGCCAGATATATCAAAGTACTCTCTACACTTGAATGTGTGCGCCATGGAAGTCACCAACGTCCGGAAAAGGCACCTAAAGAAGACGACGACATGGTACCCGAATCAAATTGAGTGTAGCCTCGCAGTGTCGCTTATCAGCAATATGACTTTGAGTCCCATTGAGTTGAATCCGACTGCCTAGGCAGTCTGGAAAAGTCTTTCCAGCCTGGACAGACCTGCGACGCTATACAACCTCTGCAGAGTGAACTGACAGCGTCATTAAAAGGTCGACATGAGGATGACTCTTCCCGAATCCTATGACCCTGTCCCTCGGTTCGAAGACAATGCGTCTACGCATCCATCCGTGGATATTGCGCACCTGCCACATCAAAATTCCCCCAGACGCCCAACATGAATTGCGCTACCATGCATCCGGGAAAGGACTCCTCCACAGTTCTGTCCCAGTTATGCAGCATGCGACAGCGACCTCATGTTATTCCGATACATTCCACATCTATCTGCCTGCGCCGTCCAGGCCATCCATTGTTTTTTATCTGCAAAGTTTGTTGTCTTCTCACAGTCCTTGGCCTCCTGCTCTGAAAGGTAAACCACCTCAAGCTCCGTGGCGTCTCTCTGAGCCATGGCGGCAGTCTGGATATCTGCGTCGCGGCGTATATGGAGGGCCCGCCAGACGGCATCCATAATATTTTCAGCCCACGTGGTATACCCATGACCGCGCATGAAGACAACTTTTTGCTCCGGAAGATCAGTCGGCGCGCCGTTCATCTCCATATCGTCGTCGGGAGACTTGCGAAATGTCGACGCCAATTCATCGCCAATGTATGCGGTGTTGATCAACAGGTTCTTCGGATGCGAGTCTGGCAGATTGTCGTAACATGTGGCAATGTCGAAAATGGGTGGTGAAGGACCTATGAATCCAGCCATTAGATAGCTCGGTTGCAGCATGCTGCCCCAACTATTGCATAGTCCGTACGCTATCGTACTCAAGCAATGAGCGTGGATAATACTCTGTACACCAGGGTACATGTGATACATGGAGCTGTGTGCGAAAAGTTCCGTATTTGGCGATATTTCCTCATTTTTCTCACATCCTGAATAGGGCTTTGCTACTGGCGAGGAGTCAGAGACGTGCCACTGACTTAGATCATTCTTCGAGGCGACAAGGATGGCTGGAGTGTTGCTTGTGAAGAACGTCGTGGGATCTTGAGGATTGCGCACTGATATCTGACCATGTTCGTCGAATACTCCATGTTGATGAAGGATATGAAATGCTGTGATGAGGTCTGACAGGAGATAGTCCAGGCTGTCCTCCACCTTGTTGGGTGCCATGGCTACTGGCTCTCTCATTGCCAGTCAAGGTTCAGGTTAAGGGTAAGGGTAAGTGTGCGTTTCATTGCCAAAACCTTGATGAATGTCGTGTTTCTCAACCTTATAGCTGACAATCCTGCAATCCTGTTGAGCGCATACCCACGTCATTTTTCAAATGGATCTGATTAGAAGGGAGCTGGCATCGCGTAGTAGTGGCCCAGTATTTGCACCGGAAGAGCATAGCCTGTTGTTGCTGGGATGTTCATCCCCGGGCTGTCTCTCCGCGGGTTGTCATTGGTTCCTGGAGACCTTTGTTTCTGGTGATTGGCTGAAATGTGATCAGTTTCTTTGTTAGCATCGAACTACTCCAGTCCTGACTTGGTGAGGACCGGGAATGTTTTCCAAGCCGTCCAGAACCAAAAGATCTCGAGAGATCCGATATGGTAGGATGTACTCCGTCCGTAGGAGCACTGATCTTACCGGATCGCGTGAGAACATCACAAAAACTCCAGCTAGCGTCACAGAAGCCACAGCGTCCAGCCATTGAACCAGCCTGGGCCTCGAACATTGAACGGAGATTCTTGCAGAGTACTAAGTACATAAACGTGAGGTCACAGATAAACTTGATGACAAAAGAGGCAAGTACGGCGAAGGTCTCTTGGCACACATCACGTGACCGTATCAGGCGCTCACGTGATCTCACCAATCCGGCGAGCCGTTTGTTGACACAACGGGATCTTTGTTTTTGTCCTCGGCGGATCCCCAAACAACAACCTCTTCCGGAACATCAGAGACTAGCGACTGATGATTGCGACAAAGAACGCCAATTTTACTGCGGGAACAACAGAATAGACTATGCGCCCGTCCCATGATGACACTGTGGCTGAAGCTTGAACAAACCGAGTTTTCCAATCTTGGCCTACGACCATGAACCCCCCAGATGAATACTAGTAGGCTGACTGGTCTCAAAACCCCCATCTCGAGCCATTATTCGTTGGTGACAACAATAAATCATGCATTTGCCAACAGCGGTGCCCGTCGCACCCACTTCCTCTCTTGTATCTCTTTCAACACCCATCTGACCAAGCTACCTCTACTGAGATCCGTGCCACCGGCAAAAGCTTGGTCTAAATTACCTGCAATCACCTTGGCATGAGGATCCCCGTCTGTCAGATGCGGCACGCGGAACACGGTCCAGTCGAGCCTGAGCGCGTGGCCTGGGCCCTGCATGTCCTGCTGGTCCTGGTCATGGTCCTGGTCCTGGTTCTGGGCCCCCTCTGCAGATGATCCTCCTCCAGCTTTGACCACGGCCTCGGCAATCCCTTTCATTTCTGCATTGCCTTGCGGGGCGAACAGTATCGGTATACAGGTATAGAACCACCATTTCCACGGCATAGCCTTGCGCTCCGAAGAATAACAAAAAGCCGTGGGCGTGCTGAGGACCAATATCCGCGGCGGGGAGGCGTTTGGGTTGTTGCAAGTCTTGATTATTGCTGGTAAAACGGCGCTCTGGAAAGCGTCGGCGATGGGGTGAGACTTGTCGCGTGTGAAGACGGCTTTCAATGAAAGGTAGGCGCCGAGGAACGAAATGACCGTGGTTACGGGCTGGAAGGAGGACCCCGGATTTGTCGATGATGATGACGCTGAAAGGGCCTCTCGCAGTGCCTGGACGTCGTCGAGGTGCCCTTCCACAATTCTTATGTTGCCGTTGCCAAGATTGCTCGTCGCTGATGCCGGCAACTTGGATTTCGAGCCTGGCCGAATGTACAGTGTAAGCTTGGGCATCCGAGTTGTGGTTGTTTCGAGGACGGCGTCAATGAAGGCCAAGCCAGAAGCACCGGTGGCTCCAAGAAGAAGGATGTGCTCGTTTTCCATCGTTGCCTAGTACGTTTTTTTTTTCTCTTACAAGCTCTTTCTAGGCAAGACTGGGCTGGAGGAGTATTATTGATGAACGCCTAGGGACAAGTATCGAGGTACACATATATATATAAGTCAGTACAGTACTCAAGTGCGCTACAGCATCTTATGATTGACCTGTGCCTTGACTTGCCCAAAAGGCCTTGGTGTATGCGATATTTAATGGATTCATTTCTCAGCCTTGTCGAATTTCGTCCGTGTCGGCGTCGTTGCGCGCCGACGGCAGGGGTGGGGGGAGCGCGGTTCATGCCCAAGCAAGTTCTCGACTTCTCGTCCTAATTCCTCGACTATTCTTACCTCGTACTACGTTTTCAAGTTGCAAGACATAAATTTGCGCATATTACTAGTATTCTAGCCCACTCGAGGAAAAAGAAAGAGCATCAAGCAGTAAGACGCTGGCATACTGCCGAGTCTTCTGTACGGATACAACGCGGACTCAAAACCATCAATGCATCTACTGTCGCACAACCTTTCAACACCTCACCTCTCACCTCTCACCTCTCACCTCTCACCTCTCACCTCTCACCTCTCACCCTCGTGCTGAAACATCTGAACCTCTGAACATTGCCCATCGCCCCAATGCAATACTACTATTTGTACTATTGGTACTGTAGCACTAGTACTAGTATACTATCTCCCAACCACTTACGCCATTCGTTCGTACCCTTCCCTCGAGGCGGGCAGTTTGGCATACCTTAAGCATGGTTGCCCACTGGCGCCTAGGTACTCCGTATGCGAGGGTACATCATGCAGTACCTTAGGTCTCCGACGGGCCGCAGAACGACTACTAGTACCTCGTAGTACCTCGTAGTAACTACTCCGTACCGCAAAGCAAAAAAACAGCGGAGAGCGGGAGATGGGCCTGAACGACGTTGGTTCAACTCAACTCAACTCCACGAAACCGTTCATGCCTCAACCCGACGGAACAGTCGGTAGGTACTACTACTATCTCGCCAGCAAAGCAAAAGCAAAAAAACGTGCATGGTGCGGTAACCTGCATGAACAGCTACGCGTACCTTAGTAAATGGTACTCCCGTACCTAGGTAAGGTACTCCCTTACTCAAGTGTCGACCCGACCATCAATGCTCATAGGCTCCACGAACACCGCGTACTTGTAAACCGATCAGCGGGATCTTGCATACTACTAGTACTGTATATACTGTAGTACGTAGTACGTTACCCGTAGTCCTGAACCGACGGGAAGTCGCAGTTCTGAAGCTTGTTCGGACTCGACTCGGTTGTGCGAATAAGTACCGTGGTACTAGGAATGCAAACACCATGCCCGGGGCGAAAATCATCTCCCATTTGAACCATAGCAGGAAGTCAGTGAGTCGAGGACGACGACGAGTACAAACAGCAGAGTCTTTTCTTGGGTTCAGCCATCGTCCATCGTCCATCAACACTAGTCAGCGAGCGCACCACACTCATCTCCGCCATGCAACGAGAAACTTCAGTCACCACGATAACCGCAAGAAAACAGAAAGAAACCAGTAGATCATTTTTCAAGAGTATAGTATTCAAACCCCCCTGGGGACGCGCGCTCCCTGTCCCGGGAACGGGACAAGAACCGTGGGCCCCGCACACATCTTCAACTATGACAAACGAAATGGTCAAGAAGTTTCGCCAAATGGCATATTGCACGTGTACTGTGTGTAGTACTTATGTCGATGGTCTTGGTGTCAAGTGCTGTAGATCCCCCATGATGACAATAACTGGTCGTCAAGTGATATTGATAGTGATGCAAACCACTCTTTTTTGGCCTTGATGCATATAGTTGTAGTACTGGACCCCAATATACACATACAGCGGATTCGTCATCCACTCCTCATGAACTTGGCCTATCTAAGACCAAGACACAGCGAGCGTGGCGCTGGAGCCCATACCACCACAGCCACCGGACGGCGCACCGGCGTATGTGCCATAGTTGGCACCGGGCTGCGATCCATTGGCGCAGTTCTTGAGCTCATATCCGAACGTGCAGACGTCGCCGGAGGGGCAGACGAACACGCAAGTATCCATGTCCGTGGTGCAGCTAGGGCCAACAACGCTGAGGCTGTGTCCGTTCATGTTGACTTCACGGCTGACGTCGACAACACCATAATCGCCAAAGGTGAACTCCATCCATGTGTTGGAGGCTTGGCCGTTGACGAGCTGGGTGTCGCCGTAGACGGCAGTGCAAGCGCCGGACGCGCCGTCGGCGAAGGAGACAGTCAAGCTGGAGCCAGCTGCGATCGATGCGGTGATGGTAGGTTGGACGGCATTGATCCAAGAGCCTGCAACGCCCCAGCAGACCAACACAAGGTCTTCGCCGGCATTGTTTTGGAAGTTGGCCTTGTAAGGACCATCCTCGGCCAACCAGGCCTGTCCGTTGGAGACGGCGGAGTTGACACCCAGGCTTGCAACACCGAGGGCGGTGAGCTTGGTGGCATCAGCATCGGTCAAGGCTGTGGCACGTTTCCTATTTTTGGTCATGTCAGTTTGACTCCTTGTGTTACCATGCATGGATCGGGGCACTTGTACGTACTGCTCGGCGTGGTTGTGCTTGCGTGCGTGGCTGTGGAAGGCCGAGTGTTGCTGGTGGCTAATGGAGGCAGCATATGCTTGGCCAGCTGCAAGGGTGGCCAGCACCAAGGTGTTCATTGAGAAATGCATCTTGTCTGTCTTTGTTTTCTAATGTGTCGAGTTTGACTTGTGTGTGTGTGTTTGTTTGGAGAAGTTCGACTTCTGAGAAGGAGTGGCTGGACTGATGCGAGGGATGGACGATCTCAGATCGAGTCTCTGTAATGACTGTGCGAGTGAAGGGAGCGACAAAAGCGAGTGTGCTTTCGCGTAAATGAGTGGACGCGAGCGTAGACTGGTACGGCTGGGGAGAGAAAGAATGGACGACGTCGAAGAGAGACGTCTGAGCAATATAGTCAAGGACAGCACACTTGGCGGGAAGAAAGAGAGAGACACAGGAACAGACAAAAACGCAACAACACAAAGACAGCAGGGGAGAAGCGGATCCAACACACAAAGCATTTCGGAGCAACTAGGGCCAATTGGCATGCTGTGCCGGGGATGACCCCCGAAGGTTGGCCTAGTGCAGCCATTGGCGTGGCGTACGACGGCCCCAGAGCTCCCCTGTCAGTGCCTGAACCAACCCAGGTGAATGGGCCTTGTTAGGCTTTGGGTCCGCCGGAATGAAACGCTCTAGCTTCAGCCAATTTCCAGGCGCTTGGCGAATGGTGTTGGTCGATTCTCTCGCGTACCTGGCGCCAACTGCCACCGACTGGAGCTTAACCATCGCCTCCGTCAAGCGGCCTTGTAGATCGGACTCGACCAGTTGGCTCTCATTTCGGCACCTGGCACCCTCCCTCTGGCCCTTTGACAGGAAAAGAAGGGGCTGGGGCCCAAAAGGGAATACTTCACTTCGACGGCTGTCTTGTCAACTCCTGGAATGTGGCAGAGCGTGTGGCAGAGAGCGCGCGTTGACACAAGGCTGTTCGAGGCGCGTGGTGCTCAGATGCTGGCCTGATCCAGATGCTGTGCCCCTGGGCCTGTGCGCAATGTGCGGCCACCATCTTGGTGGGCTAGGCAAAACTCCAAGAATGCTAAGACAAAGACCACAAAGACGTAGTCCACCAAGGATAACCTTGCCATACGTCAACCGGACATGCGCTGGCAGTGTGGCAGTCATGATGCATGACTACATGTATGCAGCATGCTGCCATACGCAGCCACGATAGCCAACAGCATGGAGAATCCATGGTGGAGTGTTTCCACCAATAGTATGTAGCCGATCCAGATTTTCACCAACCACCTCGGTTTAGCTGCAAGGTTTGCCAATGCAGCGACAGTCGATGGGATAACCCTAGCTTAGAACTTCGGAGAACATGTTCTGAGGATTTCGCAGACTGTATAGACCATGCCATGTGGGTTTTGCATTCCTACGAACCCCATCCGAAGAGAGTCTATGTATCGCAAATGGGTCGAGGCGTAGCGAAAGGCAAAGCGTTGCCGGTAAACCTTGACCAACCTACCGGGTTGGCTTATCGGTTCGGCTGCTTCAGCATTCACCAAAGTGACCGTGATACTCCAGCCCAGACAACATGATTTCATAGAGAGAATGTTGTGGCTGATGTCTTCTCAGTAGCCTCCATAAAACCTGAACGAAAACGTCAGAGGTATAGACGACCGTACCGTGAGTCTTGCGAGTTTGCTGCGCCGCAGAGCGTTTGTCTTTTCTGTCGCAAACCGCTGCAAAAGGAATAGTGGTATCGTGCCGGACGGATTGGTGGATTAGACTTCCAAAACTCAGGTGGATGTATCCGAGCATTTTTGCTTTCATGCTCCATCTATTGCGAGAGACCACTCAGGTCTATGCAAGCGAGAAGAACAGGGAAGAGAGTTTTCGTCCATCTCGCCATGTGCAGGAATATGAGTGGACGGGTTGTGCCCTGAGAGACTCGCGTGCTGTCTTTTTCTCCGGGAGGCGTTCGCCTCGGTGCCAAGGCTCGGCCCAGAGTGCCTGTGCCAGGTACGAAGATCCGCTGATTGGATGTGTCTTATGTAGTGGAGGCGATCGATATGCGTATTCCTTATCATGGCGTCGGCAGGCTTGATAAAAAGCCACGAAAGCATGCATGGCTCGATAGTCCCATCGGGAAGGGTTCGGTTTTCACTTCGGCGGCGTTGACAGTTGACCAGTGATATCCTGAGCGCAAACAGAAATCCATGATTTTCTCCATCACGACCATCAGCGACTATCTTCCGAAGTTTGCGCTTCCAGCCTTAGTGGCCGTTGGCTCCTTCTCGGTTGCCATCTGCGAGTTGACAGTCCCGAACAGTTAGCCAGTCAGCCAGTCGGTAAGCATAACCACTTCTCTGTAAGCGTCAAAGACTGCATAGCTCCGATAGCGCCTTGGAACGTTGATAGGTGACTGGGAAAGAACTCTTGACAAGACCCTCCGCGTAATGGTCCCCGAGACGGCAGTGTCTGCAGGGAAAAGCTTCCCCTTCCAAACTATTGCATATGCTCTTCAACACCGAAGGCCTGGGTCCCTTGCATGATGACAACTGCACTCACTACATTCTCTGCAAGATGTAGTCGGTGGCTTGGCTCCAGCCCACTCATACGCTGGCTTAGGTTTTCGGCACTCGAGAGAACTGTTCAAACAACCTTGGTTGGGCAGCGGCATCAGGGTGGGGGGAACAGCACACTCTGTCACTCTGCATCTGTTCTCAATGATACGCTTCATGAGGTGAACATGCGCTCGGAGAAATTTTTCATCTTCCAGGATTGATGCTCGACCAGGCATACGGCGTACGTACTGGGTGGCCAGACAGGAACTGACAACCGGATGAAGCCAAGGAAGCAGGATTGAGGCATTCTGCCGTTGATGCAGAATATCCGAGAGAAAGCCATCTGACGTTCAAAGTCCTCGTCGACGGCTGTGTTTCCTTTTCCTTCATTGAGGTAGTTGAAAGCGAGCGGAGTTCTCTACCTTGAGCTGTTCCATGATGAATCAGGCAGCTGTCGAGACCTTTGACCGTCCGCGGATCGATGGCGCAATGCTGGGCAGATGGGAGTAGTAGTCAGGAAATACTCGTACAGTCTTGGGTTCTGCACGTGCACACTGATAACAACCGCGCAGTCTCACCATTCCGAGCTTGGAAAGAAATGAACTGGACAGGAACAGCTCAGTCACCTTGTTGTAAGGTACCTAGGTATGTTTGATGGCCTGCGCAAGCAAGAGCCTGCGAGCCTGCAAGAGCAACCCACGCAATATCGTTTCTCCGTTCCGCCAATCTTGGCAAGAAAAAGAAACACTTTAGCTGCTCAGCCACGAAAATCCAGTCAACTCCAGCAAACTCCCTAATGCACCTCCAATCTCAAGATCGAACCTTCTCATTATTCTGTGGAGTCTCCTGTTTGGAACAGCTCGACGCTTACGAAATTACGCTTGCGTGGCGGAAGATCAGGGGCCAGCATTTCGCCCTGCTCACGACCTCATTTCGTTTCTTGTTCAAATGGATTCGCAGTGAACACCAAACGTCCCAATGTTGGGCTTGCAATTTGACCCAGGACGAGACGAGGATAATGGCGTCCTGCACCAGATCACTTTCTGGGTAGGGAATCTCGGTGTGAGAGATTCGACTTTCTTGCTTTGGGTCATCGTTGCTCAAATGGCACTTGTCGAAGAAACCGAGAAAGGCACCATCACACGTAGTTGATGTTCAAAGTTCAGATCATATCCTATAGTGGATCTCAAAATATCATACACATGCGCTCACCCGGCTCTGAGGTTCCTGTAGATCTGACAAGACCGAATTCATTATATATACTAGTAGTTGGGCATCTCGTGAGACATTTTTCGATCGTTGAGTCACTGTTTCCCATCATTCAGTGCCGCGCAAGAGTCGGCCTTCGACCAGCGCTTTCATTTCACAGCCGTAAATGCCCGCGTGGTGTGCACCATCGTCGTATGACAGTGACGCGGCGTTCACTGAAAACGAAAACTGTGTCTCCACATACATAAAGCAAAAATCCTCCTATTCCACGAGAAGTAGTGGTGCCCTTTGGGATCTTTCCAACACGCGAAGGAAAGTGCCGCCCTCTCCAGTCCCAGGCCCCATTTCGCGGAGATTCCAGGCCACCATAGACAAGTAATCCATTCAAGGCGGAGATCGAGACTTGCTAGTCCTATCGCTCGGAGTGCCTAGAGACACCGTATTGGAGCTAAAGTCAATAGCACCGCCAATAAGCTGAGCCAACCTCTGCAGCCTCAGACGCTGAATAGGTTCGTAGTAGAAAAACCGCTCGTGAAATCGTTTCAACACGTCCACCGTCTCAACATCCGGGTTGAACTCGCGGTATCGTCGAATATTCTCAGGCATACCAACCTCGAACAGCTGGTCCAGATACCACCTCTCCTCCTCACTATCGATGACGGCGCTCATGGCACCAAGGGCGAGGATCCACATATTGACTTCCAACAGACCTCTCCATTGATGAGTCGGCCAGTCGGCAGCTTTAAGGGTGCGGAGCAACCGGGGTGCATTCAGGCCGGCGATTCTCATCACGCCCAATGGTACCACCATGGCGGTCAAGATCCATACGAACAATGCAGTCCGTATCGCTTCATGCACCGCGTCAGAATATCGAGTAGCCAAGAGTCGGTACCTGACTGCCGAATTGCGCCAAAGAAGCCATCTCGCAGCATACTTTGTCGCCTCTGGCGACGAGCCTGTGCGAGCATGACGCAAGACCCAAGCGCATTCTACAGTCTCAAGAATGCTCTCGGCCAGAGCATCAGGAAGATAGCCGTCAGTCAATATATCTTGCAAAGCCGGCGCAATGGTGCTGAGATCTCGTGGGGCGACGAGCAACATCTCAGGCGGCGTAACCGTGAAGTAGCCGCCAGGATCATATTCGCAAGGCAGTTCACATGGTTCCATAACACATGCGGACACGTTTCCATCACCGATAATAAATGATTCCCGGATGGACTGATCCGGTACATGAGACAGTCCACCCCACGAGTCGAACAAAGTCTTCGCAGCGCGCATGTGTATTCTGGCGGCTTGCCAGTTTTGGCGGTACGCTTCTCCCGCGTACAGATGGAAGATAATCAGAAGGAGCTGATGCTTGGAAGCGGAGCTGAGCGAACTGAATCGTCGTCTGACCGCCATCAGAGCGTTCCCCATAAACTTGTCGGTTCCTTGACCGGGAATCATATCGACGTTTTCTATCCTGGCTGCCATACAAGCCAAAATTGCATTCATCTCCACCTCGTTCTGCATCGCTCGTCGTATAATGGCCGTTGAGGAGCTCTGATAGGTATACCGCCCCCCAAGGGTCCAGCTCTCGGCATGCCAGACGCTGGGGTGGAACTTGTCGCAGAAATAGCGACACAATTCTGCAATGTGAGGATCCATCTTGACCACCGAAAGGCCAAATGGGTCAATGGAATCGGAGGTCATCTGGCTAATATCTCTTGGAGAGTTCAGTGGGCTATTAGGGTTCAGCAGCAAAATCGCTTTCTCCCTAATCTTTGATGCTTTCACACTTCCAGGGGACAGACTCCGAGATCGTCTGTTGAATTTGACCCTCGGACGTGCTTTGCTGGAGGCTGTGAGACGAGGAGTTTTGGATTTTGGGCTGGGTCGAGCAGGGAGCGGTTTCGGGGCCGTCACCCCGCTTTCAGGAGCCTCATCTTTGGGCTTTGAAGGTGATGGTGAAGAGGTATATTTGGCGCTGCCTGAGCCTGGCTGAAGTTCGTCGCTGGTATCGGCAGTCTTGCTTGACTTAGCGGTACGCCTGCCTTGAATTCCCGAGCGGCCTTTGCTGCCACCGGAACGTTTGTGTCGGCGGCCACGTTGGACGTGAGAATTGATGGAGGATTGTTCGGACGAATTGCTGCGCGTCAAGGACGCACTGTCAGCGTCCTTGTTAACGAATAAAAACTGCGGCGCCATGATCACGCGTCACGATAGAGTCTTCGGAAGGCTTCATTATCAATGTTGTTCGTCTCCATCACCGGTCCAAGGCTGAAAATTGAGAGAGGCGCGTTCTTGGCGAAATAACGGCGTGCTTATCGACGCTTCTGTACATCCATGTCGTAGGAGTATCGGGGATGCAGAAACGTCGATGACCAAGGGATGATTGAGGTCGCGAAGTGAGTATAGATGAGATGCGACACCCTGGATGAAAAACCTGGGGTGAGATGTGGAAAGGTGATGGTCGAGAAGAGAAAAATACGAGGTGGCATTTTTTAGCCTCGGTAAGGTCCGTCCGCCAGGCTAATCATTCGTATCCTGTAAAGCGTGTGGTCATCCCAACGGCCTCCCAACGGCTGCCAGAAATTCAAAGTACATTGGTGGCCTTAGATGCGGGATAATGGATACCGGGTATACCATCCATGGATAATACCTACGTAACCTTAGGTACCTAGGTAGGTTGCAATGCATCTTGACATCCAACTACATATCGAGTACTAGTACCTTCTTCCACACAGTGGTCGATGTCTTATCTGCACGACGATGGACCAAGAGTCACATCAGCCACATCGGCTTACGAAGCCAACAACTCTAAAGCCGATGGCATCGTCTCCTGGTACATGGTGCTGTACAATAAATATCCCTCGATGCTTCAGGACCCGTCCAGCTTCCCGCTATTGTTCGCAAACTTCTCATAGAACTCGAGAGTCATAGCTGCGAGAAAACATGGCATTTGCTTCTTCTCCTTGACCCAGAAATTCACCAGATCCCTGATCTCCTCGCCAAAGGCACTGTCTGGACCGCCGCTGATCTTCATTGTGCCATTGTCTCCATCGAAAACAATGTAGTGCTCGTCTTCCTCATCACTGTCCTCGTCGGCATCCTGGGTCTGACCGTAGTACATGCTGGATACTTTGGCTTTTCCATTGGGTAGGAAGTTCACCTTGTATCCAAGCACACTGGCAATGACATCGCGGAATTCAGCGGCTTTCTGTGTCCAGATCTCCCGTTGTCGTCTCATGCGTTTCTCCTTCTCCGCCACGACCATCTCCATATCCTTCAGATCAAGCTTGAGTGCATCGACTGTGCTGACAGGTACGACCTTAACGCCCTGGAAGTCTTCGCCTCGTAATTGAGCGAGCAGTCCCGCGTTCTCTTCCTTCAATGTGCGCAAGGTGGACATCTTGATGGCTTCAGCCTGTGCTGTGGGGTTGTCTCGAAGCTCCAGCATCCGAGTCTTGGAAGTTTCTCGTAATGCCTTGAGCTGTGCCTTGGTAGCCTGCAAGTCCGCGGCCAACATTTGAGATTGCTGCGCAGTTTTCTGCAATGCGATTTGTAGGTTCTTGTTTTTCCGCAGCAAGGCTCCGAGCTGTGAGTGGCTCTCGCTATCTGGCTCTTGCGACTCTGCAGATCGTTTGGTGCCTCGGGGTTCCTCTGGCTGCGTAGGTACAGGAGGAGCAGACTCGAGCTTCGACATATCAGAGTGAAGGGTCTGCACTTCAGTCTTATATTGATCAACCAGGGTTTCAAGTTGCTTGATCTGCTCAGATCGTAGGGCATCGAAATTCTGGTTGTCCATTAATATTGTCTCTTCCGTATCAAACGTCTTCAGCTGTGCGCGCAGATATTCGACCTCCTTGACCGCCAGCACTCGCTGGCGTTCGAGCCGCTTGTAGGCTTTGTTGTCGTTAGCAGGCTCGGATTGTGCCGTTTGTAAGGATCTCGCCTTCTCCAACTCGACCTTCAGCGATGCCTTATCCGCATCTAACGCTTTGATGATTTCGTCTTTCTCAGTGAGATCACTTTCAATTGTGCCTAGTCTGTCCATGGTTGAAGCACATTCGATGCGTTGCTGGATCAGGGCCTTGACAACCGCCTCCGGGGATTCGAATTCGTTCTCGCCATCGCGTTCCAGCAAACTGGTCCACGTCCGCTTTTCGTCTTCAAGAATTTCCTTCTGGATTTGGGCTTCACCTAGTTGTCGTTCAACATCTTTCAAGACTTGAATTTCGATTTCCAGCCCGTGTTTCTGTTCTTCAACCACTTGTACGCTGCGCTGTGTCTCTCGTAGTCTTCTCAGCTCATTAAGCTGTTCTCTGTTCGTCTGCTCGAGTTTTCGGATGTGGGCCACTTGGTCTGACAATTGGTTTTGTAGAACCGTCAATGCCTCGCTATCTGCGGAGTGTGACTTCAGCGCAGACACCTCTGCTTCAAGACTCTCGACTCGTGCATCCCGCTCTGACAAGCGAGCCTGAGACGCATCAAAATGGCTCGATAGATCCTCAAGCTCTTGTCTCATACTGTCAACCGTCTCTTGCAGCGCCGCACGTTTTGCCTCGACGTCGTCCAGCTGGTGTTTATGGCTCCTTTCTTCATCGGCCAATCGTGCCTGCGCATCCTCCGCATCTTCCTTGAAGGAAGAGTTCTGATCGTGGAGGTCTCGTAGCTTTCGTTCCAAGGCCGTTCTCTCGTTGACCCATTGGTCTTGCGCTTCACGTAGTTCTCTAGCGATTTCTTCCTGTCGCCGCGTCGCTTTTTGAGCGGCGCTTTCCGCATTCTGCGATTGTAAGCTGGTGTCGCCGCTCCCAGGAGGCTAAAAGCATACCTGGTACTTTTTGAAGTCTACCTCTGCTCTAGCTTGCTGTTCCCGAAGTTCCTTGTCATGTTGCAAAGCCAGGAGTCCGCGTTCTTGTTGGAGATTCTTTAGTTCATACTCCAGCGCATTTATTTTCGCTCGCAGGTTCTCATCTTGACTGTGGTCTGCCACAAGTCAGAACTCTCTTCTTGTTTATACTCCCATCTTATGCTAACCTTGCCTAGTCACCGAAGGCTGGCGCAGTCTTGATTGTCGCAAAGGTGGTGCTGGGTTCTCAGTCACTCCACCCGAGATGAAGTCGTACGTGGGTTGCGTGCTGCTGAATCTGTTGCCGGCCTTCTTTTTGTCAGCTTGCAAAATTCACCACCATCATCAAACTACTTACTGCGGACGCTGGGCGTGGAAGTGCCGTCTGAACTCCAGAGACGCTTAGTCGTCTGCCTGAGAGAGAGGTCCTTGACGTTGACAACCGTAACCTTTTGGAGGCTGGGGAACTCATGGCGTGATTCTGGCAACGCCAGAAAGTTCTGGCCGTACTTATGCCGAAGCTGTGTGTTCTCAATGTCCAGTCTTCTGTTTACATTGACTTGTTTACTACGAGGCGACTGGCGGCTGAGCCCAGAGTGAAATCTGATTACATAAACGTTTGCCGCTTTTAGTTTACTCCATCGGCCCGGCCTTGATCGGTTAGGGTAGCGGTGGAGGTAACCTATTAGAGCCTAGTGGCCTCGCGGGTATTCATTCTGGAGGAAAATAAAAGGCATCTTCATTGTGGAAGGATCTTAAATGATAAAGATGGCATCATGGCAGGGTCAGGACTAATAATCCATCTACCCGTATTCGACTTTTCGAGTTCTGTATCAACTCGGGATTCCCCCAAAATCGGATAAGTTCGCGGCTTTCGATCATCCTGTCATGTAGCGATCATTTGACTGAGGACGTTTGCACGGTAGGTCTCGGACCTTTCAAACAGCTCATCGTGCGTGCCCGCGTCGACGCACTGCCCGGCCTCGATCAAGAAAATGACATCGGCGTGACGGATGGTGTTCAGCCGATGTGCTATGACCAGGACGGTGATGCCTTGCGTCGCGGTCCTCAAGTTGTCTTGCAGGATCCTCTCGGTCTCGGCATCCAGCGCGCTGCTCGGTTCGTCGAGGATTAGCAGCCTGGGCTTGCGGACCAGCGCACGAGCAATGGCCAACCGATGCTTCTGCCCGCCAGACAGTTGGCTCCCATTGACACCGCAGAGAGTGTCGTATCCTTGCGGCAGCTTGACAATGGTGTCGTGGATGCTGGCCAACTTGCACGCTTCGATCATATCCTCGTCCGAGACCGATGATCTCGGCCGTGCCCCCAGTGAGAGATTAAAGCGTATCGTGCCATCGAAGAGCACACCGTCTTGCGGCACAAGTGCTATGTCATTGCGGAAAGATGTCCCAGCTTGCCTGGTAATGTCCCTTCCGTCGATCAAGATCTCCCCTGAGCTGGGCACGTACATGCGCTCCACGAGCGATGTTATGGTTGATTTACCCGCGCCACTCGGCCCTACAAGCCCGGCGAATTGGCCAGGCCGAACACGTAGGCTCAAGCCGCGGAGAGCCGGCGCGCTTTGACGAGCCGGGTAGGCGAAGTGGACATTCTGAAACTTCACCTCAATACCACCTTCTGTGTTCGGCGATGCATCTTTTGTTCCCGCAACGGCTTCAACATCATCGCTGCGGGACCCTGGCGTAGATTGGCCGGCAGATCCCGAGGAGCCCACTTCGATCACACTGGTTATCCGCGCAACAGCCGCTCGAGCATTGGTGATCTCGGGAGCGAGCGCAAACATCTGGGACCACAACTGAGCGCTGACCAGCAGAGAGAAGACGACCATGATGAACTGCGTCTGGCTGTACATCCCGCTGAAGACTTGCTTGGATCCCCACCAAAACCCCAGCGCGAATGCCAGGTTGCCGACGAAGTATTGCAGAGCAAGCCAGAGATTTGCGTAGAAGCTGATGGCAGTGACTTCTCGTTTAGGCGCTTCGAGCGTACTACGATAAGTTTCCAGAATCTCATGTTCGAGCGCCAGAGTCGCGACAGTCTTGATGGAGTTGACTGCCTCGACACTGATCCCAACAGACTTGTTGAAGGCATGCTCGTGTTTGTCCGCAAACCGCGCGAGCGCACGTAACTGTGTGAGCCCAACCCCAAGGAGAATCGGCACAATGGCAAGACACACCAAGGCGATCTTCCAGGCTATTATCAGCGTCATGATAACAGCCGCGACCAGATTAATGCAGATAGACAATATCGTGCCGATGATGGACCCGCTCAGACCAGCAATTTGGTTACCGTCGCTGGTGATGAGCGCGAGTAGGCTGGACGGGGTACGCCCCTTGGATTGATGCCACTGCACGTCCTGCTCGAAAAGAGAGCGGAAGAGCGACACTCGGATGGCATAGATGGCCATCTCGGAGACCCAGCCAAAGCCTACCCAGCTTATAACGTTGGCAAAGAACTCTATGATGGCCAATATGAAGAAAAGCAGCGCATAGAAGCGGCCACTCCATCGAACGTGGTCGGGAGAGCCACATGGACTTAGTCCGCTGACGGTATGGCCAAAGATTACAGCATCGGCACAGTACGCCCCGCCGACAATGCTGGCGCCTGCAAGAGCAAAGACCGCAACCAACGCATGTGGACGTATGAAGCGCGACATGGAGCTGATCAAGTACCCGAGAGACTGGTTCGCTGGCGTCTCGTCTGCCTCGGCAGAGGACTCGGGCTTCAAGGGCATTTCGTTTTCGAAGTCCTCCTTAGCCACGTCAATGGAGACATCCTTGGTAGGGCCCTCAAGGCCTGTATCCGATTTCTCAACGTCGGTCACGCCGCTTAGTGACACGGCTTCACCAGCCCTCTGCTCGGGGGATTTGGTGTCCAGGTTCTGCAGATTGACAAGACCAGCGTATGAACCTTGCTTGCTCATCAATTCTGCGTGTGTGCCTGCTTCCAAGATCCGGCCGTTCTTCATGACGACAATCTTATCTGCTTTGTGAATTGTGGAAAGACGATGAGCGACTGAGATAACGGTACGGCCTTCTGAACAACGTTCTAGGGCCTCAAGAATCTCCGATTCGCTCTGCGAGTCGAGAGACGCCGTGGCTTCGTCAAGGATAAGGATCTTGGGGTCTTTGACCACGCTCCTGGCAATGGCAATGCGTTGCCTTTGACCTCCGCTCAGCCGTGTGCCACTCGACCCAACGATCGTTCCCAGGCCTTCTGGCATCTTGTCGATAAACCGCGCAGCGTCGGCGATCTCGGCTGCATGCTGAACCCTATTAAGGATACTTTCCACCACTGGGCCTTGTTCTCTGGCTGCCTCTATTGCGCCACGGCCTTCCCTGATAGCGGCAGCTAGGGATCGAAGATGCGGCCCGTATAATGCGTCCCGGAGATCTTCATGTTCGGATGCCGCAGAGTTGACCAACCCGTGGGCGATATTCTCCAGGATCGACCGATCAAGCAAGGTGGCTTCTTGCTGGACAATACCAATCAAGCTTCGGACCTGCCGCGTGTTGAGCTCGCGGAGGTCGTGGCCGTCCAGGACGACCGAGCCCTCGGTTGGGTCGTACAGCCGGAGCAATAGGGCTGCGACAGTGGACTTGCCGCTACCGGAGAAGCCGACGATAGCCGTCTTCTGGCCTGCCGGGAATTCCATAGACACATTGTCGAGCACAATTTGTTCTGGCCGCGACGGATAGGAGAAGGAGACGTTTTGCAGCTTGAAACGACGGTGGTATTGGCGGGTACTCGAAGTCCAGTGTCTGCGGTCCCGTCAATTGTAGATGGTCTGTCGATATCTTGCTTCAGTCTGGCGAAGGATGCAGACGCTGCGGCGAAGATGGCCAGAAATGGCGTCAGCTGGCTGAGGATGAGGGAGGCTATCCAAGAAATATATCAGCTCTTGTCTGGGTCGAAGCAAGGCGATCATTGCGCCTGGAGCAAAACTCACCGTCCACCAGAACGAAAATAATGGTGAAAACGCTACCGACGGTCGTTCCTCTGCCATCGTCTTCGACTGCATCCGCAATCATGTGGCTACCCTGCCAGAAAGCCAGCGCATCCGCGGCATAGGCGATGAAGTAGATGAAGCCGGCCTGAATACCTGTGGCAAGAGCTTTGTTGATACCTTCCTTCCTGGCCAGACGTAAGTGCGATGAGAAGTTCATTTCCAACTTATCGTTCGCATTGAAGGCGTGTACAACGGCAACATTGGACAGAGCCTCCGAGGCCACGGACGAGGCTGCTGCAAACCGGTCCGAGACCCCGGTAGAGTACTTTTTAATGAAGTATCCGCCAACAAGCGACATAGCAAGGTAGGCAGGCAGCAACGAGACCAATATGCCGGCCAGCTTCGGAATCTTGACGAAGGTGACGATATACGCGGTGACAAAGAAAGAAATGCTCGAGAGACAGATGCCGACCTTCTCTGAGGTCCCCATGCGTATCATTGAAATGTCGCCATTGAGTCGGGACGACACTTCACCGCCAGGACGGCTGTCGAAGAAAGCAGGCTCCTTGTGCAGCAAGCTACAGAGGTACTGCTCGCGCAGACGTTGAGCCAGCCTGGCGCCTCCCAACGACCAGCTCACAAGGTGGATGTACATGAAGCCAAATTGTGCGATGGCGAGGTAGACCACGTATAGGACCTTGCTGTTGACGTCGGACTGGTATTGCTGAGTACTGACGGAGCTTTGCACGCCGGGCGATGCTTCGGAAGCGCATATTTGGTTGTTGAAATCATCGAGGAGCTCGCCGAAGATAATACCCAGCAGCGGAAAAGGCACCCCAGAAGCAATGGCACTGACTATGCCAGTGACCAAGAGAAGAATGTCAAGTTTTGATGGCTCTGTCTGGACAAAGATACCAAAGTATCCGAACGCTTTCTTTAGCCGTGACCAGGGGGACAACTAAGTGTCATGTCAGTACCACTACGGGCATGAGTAGTATCACCACAGTTACCTGCCTTCGTCGTACCCCCGGGGTTGACATTCTGTCGATTTGCCATCGCTGCAGCGGGCTTTCCAGGTATAGATTTGACTCGCTAGATTGGTGGTGGTGGTGGTGGTGGTGGTGGTGTTGCGACTGAAGCAATTTAGCAGAGCTCAAAGCAATGATCAACCGGCCTCACATTCCCTCCAAACCATCACACTCCATCTTCAAAGACGACGCAACCGACCTCGATGACGGTCACTGACGTTGGTGGATCGCCTAGTAAGTACAACAGCATTTTTCCTGAGGTCTTGTCGCTCATCCCTAGGGCCTGACAGCGAGCCCCAGACCGATATCGGATCGTGTCATATCATTGCTTGGGATGAGCAGAACCTCCCCTGCCTGCTCCATCACACTTGGGAAGAGGAGGAGCCAACAGTGGCCACGTCCAAGAAAGTGCTCAATGGAGTCTGCAACTTCTGCAACGGGACTCGAAGATAAGATATGATTGACCGACAAGATAAGATTACTGAAGATCATCGGTGCATGGCACTTGATAGCGCGGGATTTACTGGATCTACGTGGAGCTGGGCTAGCTGCACCAGAGTTGGTGTAATGTGAAGTGCTACCTTCGAAACCACAAGTGTCTCTTCGTGTTCTTGGCTCGCACGAGCGGAAAAAAACAGCTTGTCGTGGATTACCCTCTATGGTAAGACAGCAGCTTCTGCATGGAGCCGGACATCGCTGCGGCGTTCCTTTCAGGGCATATGGGGCCGACGCCGGTGACGGCGCTTCATGCAAGCCCAATACGAGCTCTTCCTTACCTTATTTCCACATCCTCAAAGCCAAGGACACCTCAGCAGAAGACAAGGGTCTCTGCAAGGGTCTCTCGAAGGGTAACGTCAAGAAAAAGAAAAAGCGCCCGGCTGTCGAGGTTGCAGTACTGATGACCGTCAATTGGTATATTCCATCCCTGAAGCATAGATATACGAAAGTCATGGTGATGTGGAAGCAAGTTGTGCTTCAAGACGCAAGTAGACTGCATCTGGTAGGTCGAGGTGATTCCCCCGAACTGGGAAGGCCAGCTGCTCTGGCTGCTTTTTGGCCAACCTCCAACCTTGACAACAGCAGGATACCATGGAGTAGCGTAGGCATTGCGTCGACCGAGCTTACGCCTGTCCTATCTTACCAGCTAGTTCTACAAATCCTTGTATTGCAGACCTTGAGCTGACCATCCACCAGTGAGAAGGTATTGAACCTACATATTTCCACTTCTCTCACCAAATGACATTTCATTTCAGGCTGTCCACAGTAGTGTGATGTGCCCTAGCTGTGTCGATCATGCAGCAGAGGTCCATAACCTGGTCAGGTTGCTTCTATAGCCGCATCTCTCCGACCACCGTTCCTGCCTGATGGCATGCTGGTCCTCGGGCAACCAGTGATTGTGTGCCATGGGATAGACTCCCCGCAGATGAGCCTTGATGATCGCTTATCAGCGACTTTGCCAGAGGTTGGGCCGCCAAGGTATAAGAAGGTCGAGCAGGGCTACCTCTCCTACCTGCTGCAGCTGACGCAGCTCGGACAACAGAGCGCTAGAGGAGAGCAGGCACCTAGCCTACAACCGGCCCTGACCATGACCCAAACTCAGACGACTCTACGCACCACGCGCCTTGAGCTACGACCCCTAGGACCTGAGCACCTCGACCTTACCAAGCAGTTAGACTTTGACCCCGACGTCATGAAGTACGTTCTGTTTGGCAGACCCTTGACAGCAGAGGAGGCAACAGAGGTACACAAGTGGCTGCTTAATGCAGCAAAGCCTGTTCCCGGGCTCGGTTGCTGGGTTGGCTTCGACGGCGACGAATTTGTTGGATGGTGGGTGCTGGCACCTTCACAAAACAATCCAGGACAAGAAGAGCCGCCACGGTACAACAAAGGGCGAGCATAATGTGGCTGGCGACTCCTGCCGAAGTTTTGGAGGAAAGGATACGCAAAGGAAGGCTCGCACGAGCTGCTGAGGCATGCTTTCCAAGATCTGGGTCTGAACGAAGTGGTTGGCGACACCATGGCAGTCAACGTTGCTTGTCGGGCAGCAATGGTATCTTGTGGACTGCAGCATGTTCGTACCTTCTATAACAAGTACGACAACCCCCCTCCAGGGATTGAGGAAGGCGAAGTGGAATATCTGATCACCAGGAATGATTGGGCGAGGCAGCGCAAGGCTTTGCACTGATAGCACCATTAGCTGCGGCCGCAAGGAACAGGGGTGCCTGAGAGAGTAGTTAGCCAGGCCGTTCCAATGCTGGACCTGGGAATGAGCAGCGATATTGTGTCAGAGTCTGGGTGGACCATACATAGCTTCAAGTAGAACATCAACGGGAAATGCAAGAAACATATCATTACTCCGTATGCCTGCTCAGCACATACTGTGGTGGTAGTCACAGTAGTACATACCACAAGAAGTGCCGGTGGGCGGCAAGTTTGGCCGACCGGCTCCACGGCGCCCACCGAGCTCACCCGAGCCTACCCACAGAAGTGCCTAACATAGTAGTAGTAGGTGGCGCCCACCACGCCTAGACCCCCGGCAGGACCTGATCGACCGTGCCAACCCTCAACCCCCAACCATCAACGTAACGCCCAGAAGTGGGAATGGATCATATCTAATCAAATGATCAATCAGATTAGATGAAAGATCCTTGGCATTTCTCAGTCCCCGTCGCTTCTTCGTACCGTCTTCATCCCTTCCCACCGGGTTCCACCAAGCTCAATGCGACCGATGGAGAACTTTTCATCTCAGCTGATGTGAAAGAAACTAGGTCGACCGTAGGCCCGGAGTCTGGAGGCTATGAGTGGTCAGATCGGGCTTTTGCAGGAACAAGAAACCCAGGGTATGAACGGGGTGGACAATGACAATCAAGTTCGATACCACACCCAAGAGAAGTCGCTCATCCATCATGTAACCGCATTCGGAAGGGTACAGCATTGGCGTCGGTGGTATATACGACTATGCCAAAGCGTGTGGCATACCATCCACTGCCTGCAAGCAGACCATGCTTTGACCGACTATCGGAACTTTGAACCCCCTGCTCAACATGGTCACCCCACTCGGTTCTCTGTACTCTGATGGTGTCCGGTCTCGGGTTCACATCGCCACGAGATGATCTGGTCTCGATCACTCTGGGCTACGGTCTTCCTAGTCCAGTCAAAAAAGTAAGTCTATATGCGCTACTGCCTCCTAAGGGTCCTCTGCATGATGGTACATATTGGGGCCTTCCGCAATTGAGCAGACAGAGGATTGTCTGTCGTACACAACTGATAGTTTCTCAGCTAAACCAGTCGGAGAACAATGGCAGTCCCAGACAACTTCCGTCATAATGCGGACGGTACTGCACTCAACGACATCGAAGGTCGTCCAGTGGCCCACGACCTAGGCTCCAGACACGACAACAAAGAAGCTATCCACAGGGCTGGCTCGCCCGAAGAAGGGTCTGAGGTCAAGAGCCATGAAGAGGCAATGCCCAGTGAAGGTGCGCAGAATGGTGTCAAGAAAATCGAGGCCGTGACTCTGGCCTGGTCGAAGAAATCGCTAGCCGGAGTCCTGATACTGTACGTTCTCTCTCAGCGTGCTACATATGTCCAAGCGACGACCTGACAGCTGACATCCTCCCTTTCGTCCAGGATCTGGCTTCTTACACTGGTCAACAACTTCAAGGCCACCATTGTCGCCAGCTTGACGCCTTTTGCCACGAGTGAATGGCAGTCTCATTCCCTTTTGACGGTTATCGGCATCGTCGCCAATGCCATGACCGCAGCAGTCTATATCCCAATGGCCAAGATGTTGGATGTCTGGGGTAGAGCTGAAGGTCTGCTCTTGTGTTTAGCCTTCTGCATTCTAGGCTTAGTCCTCATGGCTGCGTCTGCGAATCTCTCCACCTATTGCGCCGCTCAGGTAAGTCAAGCTGCGGTCGATGATCCCCCTGTAAGGCCCATCGAAACTTACACGAAAGAAAAAACAGGTATTTTATTCCATCGGCTTCGGTGGCCTCGCCTACAGCTGGAACGTTCTCGCCGCGGACGTGACGAACTTGAGAAATCGAGGCTTGGCTTTTGCTTTCACCTCCTCCCCAGCTGTGATCACAGCGTTCGCCGGCTCGAGAGCTGCCGCAGCCTTCTATAACAATGTCAGCTGGCAATGGGGTATCGGCTGCTGGGCCATCGTTTTCCCATGTGTGGCCTTGCCGCTATACGGGATGTTGAAGTGGAATCTCCGCAAAGCAGAAAAGAAAGGCATCATCACGCGCAGCCAGAAGAGCGGCCGGACCTGGTCACAACAGATCTGGTACATCATCAAAGAATTCGATTGTAAGTAACGCTAACCACAATGCCTACACTCACCCAGACCTGTCTCGGAGGATGCTGATAGCTTGTTTTCGAAATTGTACAGTACCGGGCATCATCCTATTCGCTGGTGGCCTTGTGACGTTCCTGCTACCATTTACTCTGGCGAGCACCGCGCCCCAGGGATGGCAGTCCGGCTACATCATCGCCATGATCGTCGTGGGCGCTCTTGTGCTGGTCTTCTTCGCCCTCTACCAGATCTACCTGGCTCCCGTACCATTCCTGAAACCTCACTACCTGCTCGACCGGACCGTCATAGGAGCATGCCTCTTGGACGCCACCTACCAGATCTCCTACTACTGCTACGCCAGCTACTTCACGTCCTTCCTGATGGTCGTCTACAACCTAACCATTACCGAGGCCGGCTACGTCGCCAACACCTTCAGCGCCGTCGCGTTTGTGTTCCTCTTCCTAGCGGGCTATATCATCCGGGTGACAGGGCGGTTTAAATGGATTCTCTGGATATGCGTGCCCATGTACATCTTCTCCCTCGGTCTGATGATCAACTTCCGCACGCCCAACGGGTATATCGGGTATATCGTCATGTGCGAGATCTTCTTCTCCGTCGCAGGCAGTGTCTTCATTCTGTGCGTCCAGCTGGCCGTCCTGGCCTCCGTCGACCACCAGTATGTCGCCGCGGTGCTGTCGACGCTCTTTGTCAGCGGTACCATCGGTGGCTCGATAGGCGAGGCGATCTCGGGCGCCATCTGGACCAACACTTTCAGAAAGGCTCTCGAGCGCAATCTACCGGCATCCGCCTTGCCAGACGTGCAGACCATCTATGGAAGTCTGATCACGCAGCTCAGCTATCCTGTCGGAAGCCCCGAACGACTAGCGATCCAGAAGTCCTACGGCTATGCGCAGACAAGGATGCTTGCGGCGGGTTCCGCCATCATGGTCCTGGGCTTTGTTTGGGTTGGCATGATGAAGAATCTGAACGTCAAGAAAATGACGCAGACGAAGGGCAACGTGCTCTAAGCGCAACATAATCAATCTTCCGCCTCATATGCCTCAGCGAAACAATGCTCTGGCATCTTCGGGCAGGGTCTTCGATATGGGACTAACTCTGGGGCTTTGCAAGAAGTCTTACATGTCGTGTTGGCTCATTCGAGCGAGACTGTAAATGCAAATTTTGGATGTGTAGCTAGGTAAAGGGTTTATATGGATAAACAGAATACATGGGATACGTGAAAAGGAGCTTGGATGGAACAACAGTGCTTTGATGATACATTGGTACCTTGGTATGTTGTATAAGCCCAGGGCCAGCCACATTATGTAACCAAAAACTTTACAGCTGCGTCGACGTATCGACGTCGCAGTGGCTCTCTGCTCACGCGACGCCCGTGAGAGCATTCCGCCAGCTAGCTCAAAAGCACAGCCTGACGTTGACCTACTGTCAGTTGAATTGGGATCTCCCCAATTGCTGTCCGAGTACCCTTCCACTGATCCGCACTCCGTCTCCCTCCCGGTAGAGGATGCCCCAATCAGCCGTACCTCTCAGATAGCGGACAGGTGTTTTGCACATTCTACCGCAACGGGCGATGAGTTTGCATTGTGCTGTGCCAATTTCGATGTGGTAGTATAGGCTATGTCAGGGCGCGTTCCAGCGTCAGCTCCAGTCCACTCCTGATATTGTTTGACCATCGCGTCAGGACGACGTCGTCAGGATCTCGTGGGTTCGGCTTGCAACAAGGCAACGTTCAGGCGAGGCTTGGAGTTGATTCGTGACCTATATTCCCGGCTCCAGCGGCGCGCAGAGAGCAGGCTTGGGACCGAGGTCGTGACCGGGGATACCGCGCCGTTTATGGTTGGGTTGACTATCGGTTGGATGCCGTCCCAGCGGCCTTTGTCGGTAGAATTGAAGTAGATCCAAATAAAGAAAGATTTGTCGCCCTCGGGTCGCGGGACCAGCCGTGGCGATGCATCGTCCGCGAAGTGACCGAGCCGGAGGCCAGACTCTGAAGCATACCGCCAACGTCTCCTTCGCCAACCTTCCGAACCACATCCTCGTCTGGTAACACGTTCGTTGGTGACGGGTCTGGCACGCTTGGTCGATGCTAAGGTGCCGCCTAAACTGGAGCTCTCGCCGAAGGTTGAAGATGTTGAAGCCATGGCTGTAGCATTCAGCACGCGAAAGGTCTGACGAGGGAGTAAGGGTGTGATGAACGGCGAGGAGGGGAAGGCAGCAGAGCCGCGACAGAGTGAAAGGGCGCTATAAATAGAAGAAACAATGCGGTTCCGGGCAGATGCCCAGGACTATACATGGTGGGGAGACAAGGTGAAAGACGTTGACAAGGTATCGTGGTACAGGTGTAGAAAAAATTGTGAAGAACAGAAAACTCCGTGAATATGCAGACTGTCCTTGCATGATTCCATTGCAAGGCAAGCACAGCGCCGTACTGACTTCATGTACACCTTGCCTGCACACATGCCCAAGACTGAACAATAGTTTGCAGGCTACCATTAGGCCTCAAAATTCGACCTCTTGTCGCCATGTTCTTCAGCTGCTCCATAACTGGTCCCGTCATATCCAGTATCAACCTTGTCGTAGCCGCTCTCAAAATTCCGCTCGGTAAGCTTTTGACTCTCTGTGGTGAAGCTTTCCGCCTCGGCCGCATCTGCATTGAACATTTCCTCTTTGTCTCGAGTATGTCCCTTGCCTTTCTTGTCCACTCCTTTGCTGACAACGTTATATGCCGTCCTTCTTCTGTACCTTCTCCAGCATAAGCAGCCACCGAGCGCAAGAGCTAGCAGGACCACTGCACCAACAACGGCGATGACGATGATGTACTTGGTTGCCAGACCGTGGCTGCTCGATTTCGCGGTATTGTCGTCGGTGCTGAGACCGGCCTGGGACAACTTGGTGGTTAAGTGCGTGATCTTCTCGGCGTGGATACTGGTCGTAGCGGTGCCCGTGCTGACGAGTGTGCCTTGGCTATTGTCGACCACTCCTGCTTGCGCCAGTTTACCAACGGCATGTGTGATCTTTCCATTCTTCATCGTGGCCGTTGCCGTATTGCCAGCAGTTGACGTCGCGCCTCTCGCCTGGCGAAGACCTTTAACGACACGATCTGGGATGTAGTCCATCGCAGCGGAACTGGGGTTCGAGAGTTTCGAAGGGCAATTGGAAATCCTTGTCGCTGGTGGGTGAACTGCAGAAGCGAGATGTTCAAGGAAGCTACCAAAGGTCAACGGCGAAGTCTGAATGCGATGTCTTCACAAAAAGATTCAGACAGATCATTCTGGAGGGAGGGGGACGGCTTTGGAAAGTATTTCATTACAAGCCTAAACGCGGTATGCGATCAAGGGTGTCCGAAGCCAGGTACATGGCGCCGGTCAGCATAAGCACTTGCCAAAAAGGCTTCGCCGGGGCCTGAGAGCAACTGGTGAACAGGGTCGTGTCAGCACGGTGTACCTGATATAGCATCAGTTGTAGATTGAGACGAGGCCACATTGGGTGAACCCTTTTCGACTTGGACCCCAGCGGATTGTCAGCCTCCGCCACTCGGCCCCCGGTTCAAGCTTTAGCAAGCTTTGCTCGCCAACGAGCTTGGTTCTCGTGGAAGCAGCTGAAGAACACTCCGTTCTGGAACGATAGAAGCGATCATCTTGACGCGGCCTTGTCATCCACAAGCAGCAAGCAACGAGGGTGAGCAGCTAGGCGGGTTTCTGAAGAAATGGGGTCGAAGCTGCAACTCGCTGGGGCCCTAATACTGGCCTGCACGTGAGCTGGTTGGGAGAATGATCTATGAAATGATGATGATCGTTCTGAACTATCTCAGGGTAAGAACACTCTCTTATAGCTGTGCGGAGGATTCCAGATTCCAGAACACTCTCAGTGTAACAAACAGTAATCATGATCAAACACACATAGCAAAAAACACTGTTGTTTTTCAACTGAGTTGACGCCGCACTTGTCAATGACTCGAACGATAGCGATCACGTGCCGTCATTGACTCGTGTCAAAGTACCTACGGTATGATCTTGTAATCTGGCGCTACCTTAAGGTCGGGTGCCATTCGACGACAAACAAGCTGGCCGTCGAGAATGACACATTCTGTAAAAGGCCCTTGGTTTGCTTGCAGCTGTCACAGGCGGTCACGGCAACATCACCTCGGCTCTGAACCAGGGCGGCCTTCCTCTGAGAAAGTAGTTGGAGTTGAAATCTGGGCTCATGATCTAGTCGCAGTCTGGCCTCCCTCTTGACGGGCAGTTGTTCAATGTAAATGACAGCAGAATCTTCAGATCGCCGGAGCGAATCTTCAATCACTTGCTGCAAGTCTCGGAGTGTCTGGGAGGTTGTCGAGGTCGAGCTTTTGGGACGGCATCGTAGCTTGAGAAAGCTGGACCGTGCAGATGGATGATGAAAGCTTCAACGATTATTTGGTGCTGGGGTGTCGTTCAGTCTTGTTTGAAGGTCAATTGGCGATATGTGCGGGTCGATGGTAGAGGGAAACAGTGATTGACCACAGAGGCAAGTTAAGGCAAAGGCGGTAGATAGAAACAACGCTTCATTGAAACATCTTTGACCTGCCTTCACCTAACTTGTGTTGGTCCTTGTGAACAATCACTACATTCAATATACTTTCGAGAGTGAAGCCCAGTGTCCATGATTCACGGTGAATAGCACGGCGACCGTCTCGCATACCTAAAGCAAACCATAACCAATAGACTGATAGGGGTTCCAAACGTACTGTAGTACGTACAAAGACAATGGGATGATCATATAACTAAGTAAGAGGCGAGGAGGATAATGGAGACTAAGATTGCTTACGTAAATTGGATCACGTTATATAGTTATTGTTTCAATCTTTGTCAACAATAAAGGCGGTGAGTTGTCTGAGCAAGCACAGACGCGTCAGGACGCGTGGCGAAATGGTATCGCGCTTGACTACGAATCAAGAGATTGCGGGTTCGAATCCCGTCGCATCCTTCTTTTTTCCCCTTCTTTTTTTCCCCTTCTTTATATTGTTTTTTTTGTGTCGTTTTTTTTGTCACTGTTTTGTTCACTTATTTCGTCACCCTTCTTTTGATCCTACGTGTAAGAGAGCCTAGGTACCTAAGTAGACGAGTTCGATAAGAGTAGCTTAAACCGTTATACTAAGATCTCTATCCATGGATACATATCGACTTGACAACTTAAGCAGCGTTGAGTCAAGAAAGGGGTGCGTCGAGTACGTTGTGTGTGCGCGCCAGCCCCTCGTCTCCGTCACCTAATTATATACTACCAGATGGCGAGCCTATTTCCAAGAAAAGTAGCATCGTCTGACCAGGAGCACATCTAGGATGCAACTTCACTTCAACAGATTTAAGACAGTGGGTGCCTGGACAGTAAATCACTGGGAAGATACCGATAGAACTAATGGCCTTCCCAACGTCAAGGACGAACACTATCATGTTCTTTGCGAAGGACTCCAGATAGACAACGAGGAGCTATATCTATTTGAATCCGACGAGTTACGGCGGTCAGACAGTGCCACTTTTCTGGAAATCCGCTTGATGGGTGCCGGGACAAGGCGCTCCGTGGCCTCCCAATTGGAATCACATTCATTAATTTTCTGAAATGGAAATACCACAACCCACCACCAGCATGCGTCGCTAAAGTTGGTCTAAAAAGCTCAAGAGATGGCTCGCGGCGGTGGAAAAAGAACTGCAAAGGCCGCGGCCAACTCGACTGGCAATGTAAAGCCTCAACCTCCACCTGCCTCTGGTCCTCCCACGCCGTTTCAATATGCACCCGCCTCTCTGCAACCGTTCCTTTCCACACTCCCGACAGACCATATATACCTTGTACACCTCGACAGCACGCCTCCGAGCCTCAAGAAGCGAGTCTTTGTCGTTCCACTCCTCTTGAACCTCCTTCTCACGATCGGTCTCTGCGTGCGAGTCTACCATGCCCTGCCCGTCTACCTCGAGCAGATCATCACGATCTTCGGATATGATACTGCCTACAAAGTGGATACCAAAACCGCCAGCGCCGGTAAACTCATGAATGAAGTCAGTTCGCGGACATTTCTGTTGATGGTCGATTATGCCATCTTCGGCCTGATCGGTAGCTGGCCGAAAGAGTTTGTGTTTGGAAGCAAATGGTCTCGATTCGTGGGACCGTGGACATGGAGAAGGACACTAGGCTTCAAAGAGACCGAGATCATTGTTCGAAGAGGACGGAAATGGGACACGCCACTGCTTACGAGTGAAGTGCCGGAGCAGACTAAGACCTGGATGGTGGAGGAAGAATTGACTATCAGGGTCAAGGTTGATGCGGCCATGCGACTGAGCTATCTGGCAAAGACAGGCTACCTGCTCCTGGACAAGGATTGGGATCTAGACTTCAAAGCGATGTTGGATGCTCACAGACTGGCGGACAAGGGTACTGTCCAAACTCAGGATCTGGAAAACCTGGCGCTGGTCTACTATCAGAAGAGGTGGTTGGTCTGGCGGCTGCATGAAGCCCCAGAGATCACCGTCAAAGAAGCTCAGCAAGACAGTGAGCTGGAGACATTCAGAAACAGGCTTGCAGAGCTTGGTGCCGAGAGTGTCTTCTTCCGCTGGATAGAGATTGTCCAGTATGAGACCTCTCAGCCTGGAGGCTTCACGGAAGGAAGACGCGTTGAAGCTCTTGGCCAGTTAAAACAGCTTTTGACGAAGAAAGGGGTGGATTATGACAGGTTCTGGGAAGATATAGGTGGTCAAGCTGGTTTGCCCGGATTCGAGGCACAGACATGAAAGTCGACAGGCTTATTTGTGAAGTATTTTCCAAAAGGCCTTGCCTCTTTAGAACATGCACTGCAAGATGCATGTTTTCATCTTAGGCGATTCCTTCTGGTGGTTCGAGCATATGCCCACGATGCCGATGTGTCGGATAAACAGTAAACATCTACATCAGAGTCGTTCTTTGTCGTCGCATCCGTCAGAAGAAGGCCAGGCCAGGCACAACGAGGCTATATCACAGCCTCGCCAGATTCGGTTCCTGCATTTACCCCGCGTTCGCTGTTTGAAAAAGTTTCCAACGCTGAGGTTATTGACCCTTCGTCCCTCTACCCACGCTCTACATACTTGGAGACTTCTCTTTCCCTGGAATAAGGTAGCAATGTCCTCGAAATTGTACCTCGCCGTCGTCGGCGTCGGCGGCGTCGGCACCGCCTTCCTGTCTCAACTCTCCAACCTGCCCACCTCTTTACGCCCAACCCTGATCTTCATCTCCCGCTCCTCGAAACAACTCTACACACAGAACTACGATGCCATCTCGCCCTCAGACTTGCAATCCTCATCGTCGAAACTCCTTTCCCTGCCCGACTTGACGTCCTACCTCTCCGGTACGCCGGGCAAGGCCATCCTCGTCGACAACACGTCGAACCAGGACGTGGCCAATGCGTATCCCAGCTTCCTGCGCAAGGGCATTAGCGTGGTGACGCCGAACAAGAAGGCGTTCTCGGGAAGTCTGCAGCTGTGGACGGATATTTTTAGTGCCGTGGACGCGAGCGATGGACAGGCCATGGTGTACCATGAGAGCAGTGTGGGCGCGGGGTTGCCTGTGATTTCCACCCTGAAAGATCTGGTCGCGACGGGCGATACAGTCACACGGATCGAGGGTGTGTTTTCGGGCACGATGTCGTTTCTCTTTAACTCGTTCGCTCCGGCCGAGGACTCTGGCAAGGGGGCGAAGTGGTCCGAAATCGTCACGCAGGCGAAAGAGGCTGGCTACACGGAGCCCGACCCTCGAGATGACTTGAACGGGATGGATGTTGCCCGGAAATTGACTATCCTGGCGCGTCTGGCGGGGCTCAAGGTCGAGGGTCCAGAGAGTTTCCCCGTGCAGAGTTTGATTCCGAAAGAGTTGGAGAGCGCAGGCAGTAGTGACGAGTTCATGAAGAGGTTGCCGGAGTTTGATGGCGAGATGGAGGGGTACAAGGACCAGGCCGCAAGAGAGGGCAAGGTCGTGAGATATGTGGGCAGTGTCGACGTTGGGGCTGGGAAGGTGAAAGTCGGGCTGGAGATGGTGGAACGGGGCACGCCGATTGCGAGTCTGAGGGGCAGTGACAATCTGATTTGTTTCTATACAAAGCGCTACGGGGCGAATCCGTTGGTGATCCAGGGCGCTGGGGCTGGTGGTGAGGTTACGGCAATGGGAGTAACCGCTGATCTGATCAAGGTTCTTGAGCGATTGAGATAGACAAGAAAGCGTCTGGCCCAAAACATGTGAACAAGGAATTCAAAAGTTGTGAAGGCGGCTGGAAAGGTATATAGTATGTGCATAGAGCCCATCTATGTGCATGGAAATCAGAAGGCCATGTGTCTAGTAAGGGGCACGTCTGTGTCAGCTGCGTAGATACTTCTTCACAGCCTCACCCCAGACGGCGCCTCTCTTGTAGAAATGCATCTGCGGTGTACTACCCAGCTTCAACCCGTCGATAGCAGTGGCAAGTTCCTCGCCTCCACCTTCCTCCTTGATCTGATGGATCGGGTAGAGGTACGTGTGGAAAGCAAACACCAGTGCCTTCGACTTGGGCAGCCGATGCAGTGTCTGCCGCTCGCAGCGGACGAACGTCTTGTCAACGTCGACTTCCTTGAGCTCTTGCACTTCATCACCTTCATGGGCGTGCGTCGTTCCCTTGCCGGCGGCATATAGTTCCGTATTCGTTGTGATCGCCCAGTTGACTCGCCTGACGTACTTGCCGACTTCGATTTTCGAGAAGAAGCGGTCCATGCTGCCTTCCAGTTTGGAACTGTACCCTGGGACTGGATCATGGATTGCGGCGAGCCGCTTGCCGATTTTCTGTGCCGGGTCAAAGCCCGACGGACATACCGTCACGTACGCCTCGAGGACGTATTTCGGATCGTCGCTGTCTTCCTCGAGCAAGAGAAATAGGAAGTCTTCATCCACAGTCTGACCGAGGATCTCTAGTAATCGTGTCGTTGGCGTTGATGGGGTAGGTCTCGCAGAGAACAGGGAGCCGGTTACTTTGTTCTCGAGCATGAATGTTTTGCCTTGCTCGTACTCGGTCTCGTGGAGCTTGAAGACCTGCGGAAAGCGCAGCGGGAGATAGGTGCCCATTAGGAACGTGTACAATTCGACAACGGCGGGACGGATGCGCATGTCATCGTTGATATTGACGACGTGCGTGCCGTGCTCGGCCATGATCCGTCGGCGGTAGTCGATACGGTCAGCGTACGTCTTGTCCATAACGAGGAGCTCGGTCGGGTTGAGGTTCTCAAGGGCTGAGTCGTCAGATTCGGCTCAAAACGTAGCTTTTGTCAGCCTTTCTTTTTCATTTTGCCCTGGGAGACAGAGACAAAAGAAGGAAAAGAGTGCTGAAGAGATGGGGAAAGGAAAGACACTCACCCATTGTCAAGTGATATTTAGGCTTGAATGGTCGGAATTGCAATGGTTCCGTGGTCTTCCAGTCAAAGTCCTCTTGTTCTTCGATAGGTGGGAAATCCGGTGATTGGAGGAAGCGCTTCTCATAGCCAGCCTTCTTGCTCGCGGCCTGCAAGTGGTAGAGGTTCAGTTGTGTCCACTTATGAATCATTCATCCTTCTGCTTGCATATATCTGGACTCACCTGGTTGGATCTTACTTGCCTCAGTGCAAGGAAGAGAAACACAAGGATAAGGATGATGTTCGTGTAGTTGGCCTTCGTAAACGCGGAAGCCTCCTTGATATCATCCCACGACCTCCAATGCCACAAGAAGGAGGGCTTCATAATGTGTGGTAGGTGGTCTGGCATCTTGCCTGGCGGTCAACAGCCTCCTCGTCTGCTCTTGTCCGATTTCTTCACTGGCCTGAATAGGTGGCCCGGTGACATGAATTTGTGATCCAGTGACTACCTTCGAGTGACTGCCTTCAAGTAAGGACGGTCAAATATAGGTCATATATCTTGGAGCACACGCACGCCCAACGACATCTTCCCGATTAGCTGATGTAGCAATACTGGATCACGACAAGACATCCCAGATACGCCTGGTGGGACTTTCGCTCTTCTCCGCCCGTCAAGTCAGCCTGGTTGCATCCGGACGTTGTATGGCGCCTAGACTTCTGAAGTGAGCTGTGGACATTCCAGGCTCAATAGGGCATGAGAGACACCGACAGAGAAGGATTAGGCGCACATGCTTGCCGAGGCCGTCCGGGGGCCGTCACTGGCCGTCTCTGAATGACGCGCTACTGCCTGATCTGCGACATTACTTTGTATGCCCTACGAGGTATCACTTATTCGATCTCAGAGTTCTCGTCTCTTCTTCCATTGCCAGCGACAGTGGGGTCGGAAGGGGACGATGGCTCTGCAAGTTTGCATTTCTCATACCGGCCGAGTTTTGTCCTTTCACGATATCAACGCTCGTGTCGACAGCCTGCGGTCATGGATCGAATCAAATGCAACTATACCAGCCGCTCGCCAGATTTTGATGACCCCCCGAGGCAAGATAGTCAAGAATCTGTCAAATGAGACCCAAGTCTTTGTATACGATAAACAATTCCTATCCTCCGAAGCGAAACCACTCTCGAGAGCCGACATTGAACTCCCACCTCTCTCCGAACCTCCTTCCTCACTTGCGGACGAGAACAGCCTGAAAGCATGGCAGGACCTGTTCATGGCAAGACGACGCTGGGCACTCGAAGCCTTTGAGATAGCCAGGACCGGTGTAGAAGACATCGAAACATGTACAGACGAGGCAACAGTAATTGCCCGCTCTATGAATGTGGCATTGGACAATCTCCGCAATCATGTCAACAACCTCGAGCAGAAGTTCGACGAGACACGTCAATGGGCAGAGAGCTACATCCAAGAACTTCGAGGTGCAGCCAGAGATTGGGAGGGAAGTGCAGATACACTTGCAGAGCTACCAGTGCGCGAAGATGTTGCCAAAATTCTGCGGCGGTCGAATCATCCCGGGCACGCTCATTCAGGAACTCCTAGCGGCACATTGTCCGAGCTGATTGATCGCGATCGGCTACAAGCAGCGGCTCAGAGCGTGGAGCAGAGTACTATCGGGTTCGAGGAGAGTCTGCAAGAGCTACGGTCAGACATGGAAAGTCTGAAGAACGATACCCATAAGGCAGACACCGGTTCTTCGGAAGTGCCACATATCGACACCAATGCTCTCTTGGATGAAGCAGAGACTTTGGCCAGGGGGGTCAGCGCCGATTACGAACAAGTGATCCAGCTGCAAGACAACCCCAAATCTGTCGTCTCGGCGTCTAGAAAGGCTGCTGTACACACTAGAGATCTATTACCCGGGTTGCAGAACCTAGTGGACGAAATTGTGCAAGGTTCAAAATCAGCGTCAGAGGCCAGAAGTGCTGTGTCTCATGATTGGTACTCGACGTTGCAGAGGATATCAAGCTTGCAATCTCGCCTACAGAAACTACAGGTCGCTGTCACAAGTTTGGACTTTAAAGATAACGACAACTATCGACTGCTCGAGCATCTGTTCCAGTTGCCTCTTATCTATGGTACTACTTTGGTTGAGGCGACCCGAAGATCTGAATGGACCGATCGGATGAGAGGAGAGGTCGACGGGCTCCACGATGATTTGTCGCAACAAACAGAGGAAGAACAACGGCGGCGGAAGAAATGGGCGGCTTCACATGGCGATTTTTTGAATGAAGACTTGAATGCCAAAGACGCCCTGATTGATCTGAAAGCATCTGCACCTCGCAACTCCTGGCCTTTTGTGAACCGCGATGAAGTCTTTGCCTGGATAGATGACTTGCGGGCTTTGGGCATTGATGATGCTGTCCAAGGTATCACGCAACGCTTGAAAGATCTTGATGCGCCGGTACGCAAGCAAAAGCCGAAACCGTTCAAGAATGGAAGCGTGCAGGACCTTTCCCAGAGTGCTGCTCTTCGCAATGGAGACGAGGTGAAGAATTTGCAAGATGAGAAGACGAGATTAGAGGAGAAGCTGCGGGCTTCGGACAGCCGTGTACGCAAGTTGGAAGATTTGCTTCATCGCCAGAGTCAGCTCAGCCGACCAACAAGCGGAATGTTTGTTCCCGGTAGTGCTGCGGACTTCGAACGACTAACGTCGTCACCCAGCCCATTCAATAGGCAAAGCGACTTGTCACGGAGATCATCTGTATCGACACGACGGCTCTCAAACAATCAGGACGAAAAGTCTTTTGCACAAAAAATTGTGGCCTTGGAAGGTCAGATACAAAAGTTGCAGGACGAGGCACAGGAAGAGAGACGATCGGGCACAGAGAGTCGAGACAAGATGCAAGAGGCGGAACTAGTCAAGCAAGACTTGATGGCAAACTTCGAAGCCCAGAAGCAGGAATTCGAAGAAGAACGACAGCTACTCGACGACGAAGTTCACAGACTCAAGGTGAAATTGGAAGAAGCCGAGGACGAGTTTGATCGTCTGAACGAGTCTAGAGATCACCTGAGAATGGAACAAGATCAACTAGTGGTGAACTTGCGCAATGAGGTAGAGCAGTTGAAGATGGACGCGGCAGATGACTTGACTCAAGCACAGCGCAAATTTGACTCAGCTCAGAAAGATGCGTCTATCCAACGCGAGCGGGCAGCGACGCTGGAGCGTCAATTGCATCAGATCAAGGACGAGCGAGCAGCTGCACAGGGCCACAACATGACATTGGCCAACCAGTTGAGAGCTATGGAAGACCAACAGCAAGATTACATTACCATCTTGCAAGGAGTGCACTCCAACCTCTCACCTGCTGGCTCTGCACCAGAAGATCTTCGTCGGCTTGTGAACGCCATTGAGATACTGTCCGAAGGCGCGGCCTTTCACGCTCGCGGCCTGGATGACTCCTTGCAACTTGCAACTGCAGAAAACAAAGCACTGGAAGATAAATTATCGCATGCCGAGGCTCAAATAAAAACGGTGACCGAACAACTTTCTGCCGCTGAAACACGAGCAGTCGAGCTAGGAGAAGATCTAAGGCAGGAGAGAAGCAAAGTTTCTGCCCTTCGTTCTGAACTAACAGGTGAACGGGCCGAGATGGACAATTTGCGAGAGAAGTTTGCTGCTGGTGAGACCGGGTCTGACGCACTGAAGCAACAGCTCAAGTCCGAGGAGGAAAAGGTTGCTGAGTTGATGGACCGGAAGACAGATGATGAAAATGCCATCCAACGTCTGAAGCATGAGATTGAGAGTATCAAGCACGATTCGCAAACAGCTACAGAGCGACAAGAAAAATTGAAAAAGCATTTCGACAAGCGTGGCGAGGTGGCCAAGCAGTTGTCGGAACGACTCTTCCACTATCACGACCGCATTGTCCGCATGCTCGAACAAATTGGCTACTCAGTATCGCGACAAGATGACGGGTTGCTTATTCAACGAGCGTCGAAAGTGAACGCCAGCGTCGTGCTAAGCGGCGGCGAAGGCTCAAGTCCTTTCGCTATGAGACGAACCAGTTCAGGAACCACTCCTGCACAGCATTATTCCGACCCGGCAGACCTGGAAACACTTTACTGGATGTCCGACAGCGACCTTGGCTCCGAATCTACAAAGTATAGTGGCTTTCTATCGGCCCTGCAACGCCTCGATGTCGACAGCACGATTGACCTCATTACGAAACGATACAAGGACGTCGAAACCCTGGCCAAGAAGTATCAAAAAGACTCTCGCGCTTATCGTGAGCGCACGCACCGGATCCAGGCAGAGGCACATGACAAGATCGCGTACCGGAGCTTCAAAGAAGGCGATCTAGCTTTGTTCCTGCCTACCCGCAACCAAGCAACCCGGCCCTGGGCCGCCTTCAACGTCGGAGCACCGCACTACTTCCTCCGAGAGCAGGATGTGCATAAACTTCAGGCAAGAGATTGGCTGTTAGCTCGAATTACCAAGATTGAAGAACGCATGGTTGATCTGTCCCGCAGTCTCTCGACCGGCTTGCGTGGCAACGGATTGCTAAGCGCAGGCGCAGATGACGCCGGTTCCACTAGGTCGATTGATGATGAAAACCCATTTGAGCTTTCCGACGGCCTGAGATGGTACATGATTGACGCCGCTGAGGAAAAGCTTGGTGCTCCAGGTACGCCCACGGTGGGCAAATCGACTGTCACTGCCACCAATGTCGAGGTGAGAGGTCACATGGGCCGGAAAGACCACAAATCTGGACTCAGTATAGGGGGAACTACAGGACATGCCACAGCGACCATGGTGACTAAGACATTGACCAAGAGTCTTGACAGTCGACGATCAAGTTCGGGCAGCAAGAAAAGTGTCGACATCAAGGGGAAACACGATGGGTCAGGTGGCAGAGGAAGCAGTACTAAGGATATGCCTGCGAAAGCTGCACCGCTTGCGCCCATTACAAGTGATACAGATGCCGAACAAGCTCAAAGACCGCGAAAGGACGATACGAATGCAGACGCCGACGACGAGAATGAGGTTGAAAACAAGCGGCCAGCTCAAGGTGCAGGATCAGGACTCCCGACTGGTACGGCGAGCTTCGTGCGGCAGCCTACTGCGACAAGTCAAACCGATAGGGAAGATGCGCAGGTTTTTGAAGTGGTGAGGAGGGATCTCTTGCTTGGCCCGTGATGGGTGTGCACAGGTCGGCTGATGACAAAGTTACAGACTGGCGCTGGCCAATCTTCACCAGCGACGAAAGACATGCCCTCGGAGTATGCAGAGACCGGGCTGGAACACGTCCAGCATTCCCGGCCTCTCAACCCGTATGTTCAGCCTGCGATCGGGCGGACAGCATCCGGTGACTCGCTTTCGAATCCGAGAAATGCATCGCAATCTCCCATGAGGCACAAAGGTCAGACACCATGTGCAAGTCCAGCGAAGAGCAACCCGTCGCCGGCCAAGCCGAGACCTTGGGACAAACTGTTCAACGTGGAATATCGCTCCTGACCGTTGCAGCTGATTGAGATAGAGGTCCAGACTAGAGACCAAAGCGAATGGGAGCAATTATACGTAAGGCTTTCAGTTGATGAAGGCAGAACACGACCGGCTGCCACGTGACCACATAGTTCTGCCGTGACGCACGTGACAATTTCCTGCTGTGTTGAAACCATCTGAAATCATGGTTTTGTTCGGAATAGTTGTAGATGTTGGTAAAGGGACCTTACTGGGCGAGATACCACTGGAGATTGACCCAGTGCAAAACGGGTGTGGTTACGTAGCACGGACATGGCAAGATGATTACCTGCATTGGCTACAAAGTCCTGACCTCAATAATGCAAGGGCGCGATCATGAGAGGTTGCGCAGCAGCGAGGCACCTTGCAACAATTGTGGATATGTGGCACACAATGGCGTCAGAGCTATACAGAAAGTGATAGGCTAGATGATAACAAACGCATGCAGGTATGAAGATAGAGTTGCTACTCGTATGCACGCTCGGTCCATTGCGGCCGACGAGGAAATGATAAGAGGGGACAGAAACTGGGCAGGCAGGCTATTGATGAGCGCACTAGTGAGCGAGGGTAGAGCAAGAACTCATTCGAGGGTGCAGACAAGATGGGGATGGCCCGATAAGTGAGTAGTTGAAGCATCAAGGAGTTAATAATGGTCAAGTAGTACAAGGGACAGTGCAGGGCTAATGGCTGATGATGGAGTGGGCATTGTACACTATGGCCAACAATATGCGAGCTGAATGGTTGCGCAAGGGAAGCGAGAGGAGAAGTGAAGGCACCTGAAGGGTAAGCTGAAGCGGGTGGAAGAAGGGAATGTCAGGAAGACTCGCTTGGCAGGTTTGTGGTGGTATTCGTAATGGGTGGTGAAGTAAGTGAGAGATGCGTGTGAATGGTTGTAGACGAGGAAAAGAGTGGGTGAGGAGGAAGATGGGAGATGCCAAAGCGAGAGAAAGAGAGAGAAAGAGGAGAGAGGAGAGAGGATAGGTGGAGGGGAGAGAGAGAAGGAGACCGAGAGAAGAGCATCAACAAGCGCAAGGGGAAGTGGAAGCAACAAACACGCAGCTCCCTCGGCGACTCAGCGACTTAGCGATGAGGATCAGGCCGGCAAGTGACTGATGCCACAGTCAGATCAATCAAGTCACTTTCACTTTGGCCAATTCAATGTGCCCAATGCCTTTGCGTGGTGACCGTGTGTCTTGGTGGGTGAGTGGTGGGTGGTAGTTGATCCGGCGCCGCAGGGGAAGACAAGGGGAGAAGAGGAGCTCAGCTGCCCGCCCGCCCATTTTGCCCTTGTCCTGCCTGCTCTCCTACTCCCTCCCATTTTACTACTACTACAGCTTCTCTCACTGTAGAATCCTCCCATACATTTTCGCGCCGTACTGTACACTGCCAGTCTTTCGTCGCCTGCGTTACCACTACCACACTGTAAGTACTCTTCTCTCTACCATTTTTCCCAACTTTCACAAGACACCACCACATCTCTTTCCCCGTTGTTTCCCTTCAAACTCCGATCAAAAATGACCTTCTCGTCATCAATCTACCCTGTTGGATGCCTTGCCCGACCTCAGCGTCGCCGTCGCCAATGCCATCGCCGCATCCTCACGACTCCCTAACAATCACCACCGCAGTCAACACCACTCATCTCACCTTTTTGACGCGTTTTCCTATCCTGAGTGGGTCGATTTACTCCTGCGCTCTTTCATTGTCATCTGAAAACACGCGTTTTGGGCGTGAATGTATCTTTGTCACAACTGTGCCTGTTCCTCTCAATTGTGCAAACGCGCCCACCAGCAACGACATCACTGCCCTTTCACTGGCAACATCACAAAGTTGCTGTCCGACAAATCCGACCTTCACTCCTTTACGCATCCTCCAACTGCTTCCTCATTCTTCGCGAACCCTCAATCACCTCCTTCCATTCATCAAACAACCATCGCAAGCACTCAACTAACAAGCCTCAAGGAAAGCAGAACAACCACAGCTTCCCAACTTTCAATCATCATCAAAATGCCTAAAGCAGCCGCCAGCAAGACTAAGGCTAAGAGCACTAGAGGTGACAAGAAGAAGAAGGGTTCGTGGACACACCAGATCTGCTCAGCGCACTTCAGCTGACCACCACAGACCCCAACGCGCCCAAGCGTGGTCTCTCTGCCTACATGTTCTTCGCCAACGATCAACGTGATACTGTTCGCGAGGAAAACCCAGGCATCAGCTTCGGTACGCATTCTTTCTGCAATCGAGCCACCATAGCCATACTGATCCACCTTTACAGGTCAAGTCGGCAAAGTCCTTGGTGACAAGTGGAAGGCTCTTAGTGAGAAGCAGCGTGAGCCATACGAGAAGAAGGCTGCCACCGACAAGAAGCGTTACGAAGAAGAGAAGGCCAAGTACAATGTGAGTAGCTGTTCATCACCCTTCCCATCAGAGGATTGACTGGTTTCTAGGCCCAGCCCAGTGACGAGGATGAGGACTGAACAGCCAACCGTCTCCAGACGTTGACCAATTCAAGTCATCTTTCTTTACTCTGGTTATGTGTTTACTCGCAATGAACGGATGGGTGGCTGGGGTTCTGGAGTCTGCTGTGTCGACAGGAATGATGGGCTGCTTTCACGGACAACCTATGGGGATAGCATCGAGCACGAGCTTCAGCTCAACGAACTAATCATCACCGTGGACACAGAGTTATCCTGCGTGTCACGGTGAATTGAGCTGCAATAACACAAGATGTGACTTAGCAGGACATGCTACTTGCTGTATATTAGCTCTTCTACCAATGCAATGTCTCGCATAATACTGCTCGATATCCTTGCCCGAGGAGTCATTCACCGCGGGCAACGTAGGTGTGAGATCAGGATATTTGCTCGAAAGGCCAGCCGACGCGTTGTTTTGACGCGTCTCGAACCGGGTGAAGATAAGGCTGGCAGAAACATTGTATCCTCCCCTGGTGGCTCATGGCCAGCTATATCTCGTCATTAGAAGTGCTTCGCTCATGTCACACAGTCGGTTCCATTGTGTCACAGCCGAATCCCTCGCACCTTCTGGCCCCCTGGTGGCCTTCGGCTTAGCCGCTCTTGCCTCAGGCATCAACAAGGCGCAGGGCTAGGTTCCTCTGGACATTTAAAGGTCGCAAACCTCCTTGTTCTTCCCAGATTCTTTTCATCAAGAACACGGTCTGAACATTCAGCAGCGCAGCCTGTGGCGACTCGTCTCGTGGCCAATACCGACCAGCATCCAGGTATCGCTATTTCGCCTAAGATGCCGAAACTCGCATCGAGAGAGTATGTTGCACGAAGTACCTGGGCAGTTTCCAATGATGATTTCCTTCGTCTCCAGCACAGTGGCCTCGAAACCAGCCGGTTAGCTGCCATGGACCCCAGGTAGGTGACATCCGTCTAGATGGAAGAACACGTCGACGCGATCGAGAGGTTTCGTTTCTACGGGCATCATTTCCAGCAACCACTGGAGGCCTAAAGGAGCCCAGGCTTAGGCAGCAATTGTCTGCAGCATGACGCTATTCTGTCTGTTATTCATCACAACAACCGAAGCATACGTGTCGGCAATCTCTCTCAACAACGGCTGCTCGTCCAGAAATTCTGTTCTTTGGGGGCCAGGGTCATTTTAAAGCTGGTACAAATCGTGACCGGGACAAGTCGTGAGCTTGTGTTGCAATGCTCCATGTCAAGGGTTAGCGGCGACAAATCGGCGTCGTCTTGGGCCGTATTAGACCATGCAGCAGCGCCGTCAACCGTCGGTTTCGCCTGTTGTCTGCTTGACACGTCAAACCACCCGCATGAGGGTTCGCCTCCGCGCGTATTACAAGTTCACCAATACCGACCGGTCCTGATTCTGGACCGAAGCCAGCTCATCACCAAAAGAAGAGCCTCATCGCCATTGCATTTCCGGGTCGATCAGGATTGATCCCGTCTTCACTGCAACATTATCATACGTTATGCATGGATCTACTACTTGCGGAGGAGGCCGGACGGGCCCTGGATATTGCTGAAATCCTCAGCACCGTCAGGAAATTTGACCAGGACCATGTGCAGCCCTTTACCTTGGCTATCACGGGATTGAACGATCTCAGCTGGGCACTTCGAGATCTCAACCACCAAATTGACCTTGCTGGAAGTGCTGTCACCAGATCTTTCGCGGGCGACCTTGGACTTCTTCAGAACAGCGTCGCTTTCACCCTGCAGGATGTCTGGCACATACTTGGCAAAATCCCTCCCGATGCGCCCAGGATCGACTATCGCAATGCCTGGAAAGAGGTTACACGGTATTGTCACGGCATGGGAAAACAGACCCTCGACATGCGGTTGTCGACCTATAAATTGTTCACCTTTGGGTTATGCAGGGTATTGAAGAGGTAGGACAGTGCCTTTGATGCGGTGTCGTCGTGCTCAGCAATCTTTGGTTAGACAATCCTACAGTCGACGCCAAATTGACGACCTCCGCCACGAGATCAACGACCTGCAATCGCTACAGCGCAGTAATAGACGTTTGATAGCGGCCACAGAGACATTCGCAAACCTCTCCTTGGTGCCAGTCCAACAGACAGGTACATATATCCGTTCGGGTAAAGAAGTGATCTGGGTGCTGATGGGCGGTAGTCATACGACAACCCAAATCACAAGAACGCGTGAGACCACAGAATCAGCGACCGATCTCGCCTACATCATCACACGATAGCTACGAAACCCTTCAGCACCAAGCGGTACCCAGTCCGCCGCCCTTGTCTCCTACCACCACCTTCTCCACGATTAGCCATGTGTCGAGTGCTGATGCTGACATTGGACATTGGGCGACCACAATCTTCAACGATCTTCCCACCACAATGCTCGAAGACGTTCCTGAAATGTAGTGCTTCCCCCTTCTTCTGTGCTCAGCCGCTAAATTGCTAGGTGCAGGTCGCGCTGCTTTGGGGACAGCGCAGGCAAAAGCCGAAGTCTGCCAGATACTGAATTCGAACGGATCCTGCAGATGTAAGAGATACAGTCGGTGACATGGTGAGGCTGTTGAATTGACATGGCTTAGGAAATACCCTGGCGGACTTCGAACCAAGTTTTACTGGCGGCCACGAGATTACCGTTGCAAGATCGTCTGCGAATGGCCAGATGGCCGTCGAGGCATACGGCGCTCGTGCTTACCGCTCGATGAATTGCATATTCGGCGAGCTGGCCCGTTCCTCTATCTTTGTCGTCCCACGGTCACCGCGCCAAATACTTGCTGGACTAGTCTCAAGTTCACTTCATATGAGTGTAAGAGCAGCCACCATGGGTCGATTAACGAAGCTAAGCTGATGTGCTCAGGGCTGGTGATTTTTCACTGTACCTTCCTATCCCTCCGATCCCATGACAGCGCGACACATGTTGACAATGCTCTTGACCATGTTTTGAAAGGGGAGACCAGCAATTTTGCCGGGTAAGATATGTGGATGTGGAGGGTATTTGTGGATGTTGACGGACGGACACAGCGCGATTCGGGATAGCGGCTTCAAGCATGCTTTGCGACTTTATCGAGACAAGGCGACGGATGGGCTTCGACTTGAGGCATCAGTCTTGGATGGCGACATGCAGCAGTAAGTCGACCGAAGTACCACAACATGGCAGGCTAATTGTCCCAGCAGCTGCCCAATCTGGACAGCATTCATCACGCACCACGTCACTTCCCCTACCTGGCTTCGACGGTCCAAGAACAGCTGTGTTGTTTACCTGGCCCAACTTCAACGACATGTTTTTTCTTCGAAATATACGCCTCACGTGGCGGCTAATGGGGAACACTTTCTTGATTTTGAATTAACCAGAGGTATTTCGGACCAGATTGAGACCTGTTCCCTGGCTGACCTGCTGCAGATGCCGAGGACTTTGTGAAGACGATCGAAGACTTTAGTGACGGGTACCGGGGTGTCAGAGCAACACCATGACCGTGTGGTCGGTCTTTTACGACTTGACGATTGAAACGACCGATGACGACGATGACGAGGCGGAAAAGTTGTTGTTGATTGATTCATAGCGTGGAGAGGCCTAGTCCTTGGATACCCTTTTGTGCGTTTCGTTCTTGATGCGTCTTCTCAGCTCCGTTTCTTGCTTGATTCCTTTGATGGTTGGTTTGGGCAGACGAGCGCTGTCGATTGTTACTCGTGCAGACTTATCTCGGGGTCTTGTGTTGGGCCAAGGGTATCGACGCCAGGTCTAGAATTGATACTCAAAAATTACGCAAGAAGCAGTGAGCTATGAAGGTTCCTCCGCTCAACTCACAGGCTGAATCGTGGGGGCTTGAATTTCTCTATTTCCAAAGGATATAATTAACATCTACACAATTGATTTCGCAATCGACCATAGGATGCGTACTACAGGGCTTCCCGTCCGCTCAGCCGTACTTAAGCCGCATGCCGATGAGTTAGTAGTTGCGTCGGTGACGAGCAGCGAATCCTCATTGTTGATTGTTTTTGTTGTTTTTGCTGCTGTTGTTGAAGAATTTCAGGGCAATGGACGGTTTTCTATAATTTTTTGGCCCCCAACGATGTGATGAGGCCATCACGGCCATGCGACCATGTGGTCGAGTACTTTTAGCAGCCACCGAGCTACGTGACGACGCCTTTAGCCGGCCTCGAGCCGGAAACGCGAATGCTTATCGGTCAAGTGCCCGCCCTCATCCGCTCTTGTCGTCTCTCCGCAACATCCACCTTTTCAGCGGCCGATTTCCGCCTATCGCAAAGAGCATCGCACCAGATCATCTTCTCCATCCGTTTCTTCTTCGCGTCATTTCGTACCAGCGACCATTAACCATTTTGTACAGACGGGACGGGACCCTCATCTCCAATTCCAGACGCCGAATTAGTCAATCAGACGCAGAGAAGATGACTTCTGTTCCTTCTCAATTGTCTGTTGCTCGCCAGTGTCCAACACAGGGTCAGACACCTTCATGGCGCACTCAGGCCAAGAAGCTGCGGACCGTGGCAAGGTAGCCATCGAGCTGGCACCGCCAGTGGAGGACCCTGCTAGTCAAGATGGCGACTCGAATGCCAAAAGGCCGTTATGGCAGAAGATATATGCTTGTCTAACCTACGTGCCACCAAGATGTCGTTATGACCCAGACAAGCCCTTCCAGTTTTCCATGGGCTTGAATCTGCTATTTGGTAAGGCAGACGACCTATTCCCATCAGGTCGGAACTACTCTGACAGCTGTTCTCTAGCATTCGCAGGATGTTTCACAGTAGCGAACCTCTACTATAATCACCCCATCCTCAACCTCCTAGCAGACGACTTCCACGTTACCGATGAAGAAGCTTCTTACATTCCGACCCTCGCGCAGGCAGGGTACGCAGGAGGACTGTTGTTTCTATGTCCATTGGGGGATCTGCTCAAGAGGAGGCCGTTCACACTCTGGCTGGTTTGGTTCACAGCTACGTTATGGTATATACATCTGTGCTTTCCGCATGCCAGAATATGAGACTGACACTCGCGCTAGGGTTGGGCTCTGCGTGACGAACTCATTCGCCGCGTTCGGAGCCATTACGTTCATCACAAGCGTTACCACCGTCACCCCACAACTCATGCTCCCTCTGGTCGGCGAGATGGCGCCTCCTCATCGACGCGCGACTGCTTTATCGGTGGTCGTTTCTGGCATGCTACTCGGCATGCTCTGCGCTCGACTCCTGGCTGGTGTGGTCGCGCAATTCATCGGCTGGCGGTACATATACTGGATAGCATTTGGCTTGCAATATCTCATTCTTATCCTGCTGTATTTCTTCATGCCCGACTATCCTTCAACGAACCCCGACGAGAAGGTGCTCAAGAAATACCCGTTTCTACTCTGGGATATTCTCAAACTCGTCGCCAAATACCCTGTCCTTGTCCAGGCGTGCCTGGTCGGCCTCTTCACGGCGACGACATTCACTAGCTTCTGGACGACACTGACATTCCTGCTCGCCGGGTCGCCGTACCATTACAATTCACTGGTCATTGGGCTGTTCGCGCTTATTGGCATCGGGAGCATGACGTGGGCGCCTATTTTTGCGCGGACTTTCATGGAGAGTCACCAGCCGTTGTTGTCGGTGATGATTGGCGAGTTGATCTGTCTGACCGGTGTTGTGGTGGGCACATATACAGGCAAGACCACAATTGCCGGACCGATTATCCAGGCGATTGGGATCGACATCGGTTTGCAGACGAGTCAGATTGCGAATCGAACCGCGATTTATGCTGTGGCGCCGAAGGCGAGGAATAGGGTCAACACGGCGTATATGGTCAGTGTCTTTGTGGGTCAGTTGATTGGCACGGCGGTGGGGAATCACCTATATGCGCGGGGAGGATGGGTTGTGTCTGGCTCGGCCAGTGTAGGATTCGTGTCGATCGCGCTTGTGGTGTGCTTCTTGAGGGGACCGCATGAGAAAGGCTGGCTTGGGTGGAAAGGAGGGTATGATATGAGAAGGGTTGTGCCACAGAAGCCTGTCAAGAAGGACGAGGAGACGGGGCAGCCGCAGCCGCAGCCGCAGCCAATGGCCCAGGAAGAAGATCACGTAGCAGAGGAAGAGGTGAAAGGTGAGTTGGGCGGAGAAATGGAGGAGGGTGGGAAAGGGGATACTCCGAGGTCGTCGCAGCAGACGCTTAGCCAGGAAATCCACGAAGAGAAGGGTTGATGCTATGGCGAGTTTATTGGAGATTCTTCCTCAGCCAAAGAGCTACTTCGTCACACTGTGCAGCATCATTCCATACGAGTCCGCTACTGTTCGACAGGGAAGGAACCTTGGCCAACATTACTTGGGGCTGTGATGGGCTTGAACGGGCTGGACTTCCAGAGCCTGTCGGAGGCCCTCAACACGCTGGACAGAGCACCGACGCCATCCGCATGGCAGACGGTACCATCTGCGGCAATTGAACCAAGTGCCTAGCCCAGGCTCATATCTGGAACACACCACCACATGTCTTATCGACATGCGCTCAGGAGTAGAAGAATGGCATCATGGCTCTTTCACTACATCTGGGCGACGAAATCCCACGTTACTGACCAACGTTGCCCCAGGATAATGTGGGAAGATCGGGTCAAGATTTCGAGAATGGAGTTTGCCCCTTTTCCGAACCATTGTTTTGCGCTCAGCTTGGCCGCATTCCTGACCACGTCGCGTTGGAATTCTACAGTCCATGGCCGACACTACACTTCGAGATGGATATACTGTACTCTTTTGCGCGTCTACTCATGACTACTGGTCTGTCAGGGTTTTGCCGATCATGGCTGTTCATTCATTTGGGTTGAAACGCGCAGGTTCTTCTTTCATTCTTGCATGTCTTTTGTGGATTCAATACGCTTCTGCTCAAACAAGCTCGGTCTATCAATTAGACTCAGAATACTCGGGAACAAACTTCTTCGATGGCTGGGACTTCTATACGGTTTGGAAGATCGCCCTCCGACAACCGCAAGTGCTGACAGCCTTAGGGAGGCGATCCCACTGGAGGTTTCGTTACGTGAGTTGGGAGCCACCATTGAGCTATCGAGCTCTCTGACACGCAGAAGATACTACAGCCGCTCGTCTGCGCAACAAGCTGGCATGATCAATTCCAGCGCCTCTCAGCCTATCTACATTGGCTCGGACTATACAAGTCTTATCGGTTCGACTCAAGCAGCAGGCAGACCCAGCGTGAGAATCTCAACACAAAGATCATGGACCCATGGATTGTTCATTGGAGATTTCAATCATTCTCCGGCTGGAGTATGTGGAACTTGGCCAGCATGTGAGTCTCACGTATCATGCGCGGCCCATCATGCTGAAGCACAACAGTTTGGACACTCGGATCGAATTGGCCATACAATGGAGAAATTGATATCATGGAAGGCGCAAATATGAATATGTACAACGGGATGACCTTACATGCGTAAGCGTTAAGCCTTGCCCACAAAGGGATGAAGCTAATAATTCCAGCGCGCCGAATTGTACAATTGCAGGAGACAGCAGATCCATGTCGGGACAATTACAAACCAACAACTGCGCATACTATGTGGGTCTCGTCCTCTTCCGCTTGAAGCTGCTGGTGCTAACGAACCATAGCCTGGCTACAACGTTGGCTGTAGCATCAGTGATACACGGGCCCCCAGTTATGGTGCAAGCTTCAATGCACAGGGCGGTGTTGTTTATGCCATGCAATGGACTTCTGACTACATTCGTATCTGGTACTTTGCTCGAGGGACGATTCCTTCAGACATCACCAACCAAACGCCCAACCCTTCCTCATGGGGCTTGCCAGCTGCCGAGTTCCAAGGTTCTTGTATGATCGATCAGAAATTCCAGGCGCACAAAATCATCATGAACAATGATTTTTGCGGCGAATATGCTGGGACAGCGAGTGTGTGGAATTCCTCTACGAATTCTTGCGCGGCTTCAACCGGCTATTCGACCTGTAATGCTTATGTGGCCGGACAGCCCGCTGCCTTTCAAAATGCGTGCGTCGAATACTTCCGATTCGCGATTCTTATTGACACTGCCGCAGATACTGGAGCATCAATTCAGTCCGAGTCTATCAACTTGCAAACTCAAGTTCGAGTGCTACGTCTTCTCCGTACATTGCCAGCCTACAGCCCACGTCAACGATCAGTACTACAAGTTCGGCTCCAACACCGACTCCCACGACATCGCTTTGCCCCGGATACAATTTCACGGTTGTCCAATCTGGCGCCTTCAAATACGAAATCGAATGCGGTGTCAACCCTTCAGGGTCTGACCTGGGTGCCCCGTATTCAGGATACCCAGTCAACTCCTTTGAGGACTGTGTCGGAGGATGCAGCTACTGGAACGCCAACGTTACTGCTAACATATGCGGCGCCGTGGCATACCAGATCAGCAGTAAGGCCTGCTATTGGAAGCGATCTGCTGGCAGTACGCCTCTTAACCCAGCGTTTAACGGTGCTCGACTTATTTACTACGCCTATCCGCAGGTGACTGACGATCCAAGGAGTCAAACTACCACGACCAGCAGTAGTTCCTATGTGCAGACGGTTGCAACACCGAACACATACGTCAATCCGTCGGTTACGTCGACTATCAGCTTCTCGTTGGTAAGCGAGACTCCGGCATCATCGTTGACTGATGGTGTGGGTATGGGTAGTGACGGGACAACGACTTCGAGTTCCTCGCCTTCGGATACTGGAACGTCTTCAACATCGACTTCGAGTTCTATGTCGAGCATGCCTACTACACAGTCGTTGACTACATCGAGCAATTTGTACACTCTTACGACATCGCTCAGTCTGACAACGTCCTCCACAACAACCTCTTTCACGGCCGCGACCACAACCACGACCACGACATCGTCGTCAGCAAGCAGAAGCGCAACCAGCCAATCTCCATCAACGAGTTCGAGTACGAGCACGACCAGCAGAAGTTCATCAACGCAGTCGTCGCCCACGTCAGGTCAATCATCGATTGTGGCCACGTCGAATTCCGGGTCGCAAACGACTACGACGATCCAAGCGAGTAATCCCACCTCCTTGTCCACAACATCGAGGCCTACCACTTCAATGATGACTAGTTCAATAAGTACACCTGCTCTCCTTCCCTCCTCGTCAACATCAAGACTGCCTCATTCCTCCACGATACCTGGGCAGACCACATTAACATCGTCACAAACGACAGCCCACTCCGACACCGGCGCCAACACCAGCAATGCAGCTTCCACTCAGCCTCCCACCTCGACCCAGCATCCGCTCACTTCATCGACAGCGCTTTCCGCTCCAATTCTATCCTCAAGCGCTACCTCTTCGCCGATAGCGACGCAAACAACTTCGACTTCGCGTGCACAAGAGTCCTCGATTATACACACCACGTCGGCGGACATTAGTCCAATACTCGGCTCAAGCAGCGTTGCTACTACTTCGTCCACCCTTCATACTCCGTCGACACCGCCGTCTTTGACCACTGCCCATTCGACGACGACCGCTCCATTTGTACTTCCATCAACGTCGACCATTTCTTCGGTAGTGGACGGCGGCAGCGGAAGCAGCACTATAACTACTGAATCTCCCACGACAACAAGCCAGGCCCTTCCAGGCCCAACGTCAATCGAATCTTTCGAGTACGCGGGATGTCTGGGTCCTATCCCCGACTCTCCTTTCGCAGACTCATTTATCCTCGTCGATACTTCCGCGAACATGTCCATTGAGGAGTGCGTCTCGGATTGTTCTGGTCAGAATTACGCAGGTCTTTTCGATACGTATGTTTCATCTAACTACTGTATTCCCCAATCAAAGTCTGCAGAAGCTAACATTTCTTTTTGTTTTAATTCACAGAGAATGCTTCTGCTCCTCTTTCACCGGCACGCCCTCCGATTCGGATTTCGTCAAATATCCCGACTCAGCATGTAACACTCCTTGTCCAGGAGACCCGGCCCAAAAATGTGGCGGTATCGCTGAGTTACCTTCGCGCTTTGCAAAACGACAACTCTCTAGTGGCGGCGGCAATGCCGTGGTACTGATCACGACATATAACAACACTCTTGCTGATGCCGGTCCGGGTAGTGGCTTGAGTCCATCGTCGACCACTTCTTCAACAACCTTTGCGATGTCTTCTTCGAGTTCGACACCGCTCCCGTCTACGACGTCCACTGCAGGGATGAGTTCAATATCATCATCAACAACAGCATCGGCTCTGACGCAAACGCAAACGCAAATCGACAGCCCGATATTAGCATCCACGACAAGTTCGAGTTCGACGTTGCCTTTCGTTCTTTCCAGCTCCTCAAACCCAGGCGCGCCGGGATTGACCCTCTCACCGACCACAATCTCAACAACATACACCACCATCTGCGCGTCTCGTTCGTATACATGCCCCACCGAAACAGCGACGCGTCTGACAACCACGATCGTCGCCCTACACTGCGGATGTCAGGATATGCCGATGCCGAGCGTACCCATGACAATCACAACGACCGTCGTGCTTGTGCCGTGTCCCTCTGAAGACTCTTCGGGAGGAGGAGACCTTGGCAATGAGAATGGCAATGTGCCAGCTGCCGAAGGTGAAACTGGAGGTGAAGCTGGACAAGTTCAGAGCATGACACCGACAACGACGACTCTCACCGTCCCTTGTACAGAGTCGATATCTTCAATGGCGAGTGACGTGCAGAGATGGTATATTTCCGCTGGTGTTGGTGCTGGTGGTGGTGGTGGTGCTGCTGCCGGCCCTGCTGCTCAACCTGCGACCGCTGCTGCGCCGCCACATGCCATGGCTACTACGGGAGAGTCAGGACAAGGACAAGGACAAGGACAAGGACAAGGACAAGGACAAGGACAAGGACAAAGACAAGGACAAGAACAACCACACCCCTACCAACCATACTCTTTCCCCATCTCCTTCCCCATGACGACTGTTGCTGCTGACCTTCCATCGGCACTTCTGCCATCGGCACTGCCAGCAACGCCACCGCCACCGCCATCCACGACGGTGACACTCACCCTTACCATCGCGCCCGTCGCTTTCAATGCTACCAACGGTACAGCTACGAACTCATCGACCGGAGCAGGAGCACTTGTTGACTCGCACGGAAGTCCAAGTCTTAATGGGAGTCTGCATGTGGGCGTCGTACCAACGAACAAAAACGAAAAACCTGCGCGCTCCAGTGGTACACGACTTCGACTTCTCCCCATAAGGTCTATGTTGTTGTCGTTCTTGTCGCTCTTCTTCCTCAGCGGCGTACTCTGCTAGTAGTCAAGGACACCCAAGGACACCCAAAGGGGTGGGCCAAACTGAGTGAGCGAGCAGGAACAGGAACAGGAACGGGATTATACCTCGTTCAATGCAATCCCATTCCATTTCAATTCATTTCATTTCATTTCATTTCGTCATTTTTATGCCACTCTGCTCGATGCCCCTCGCAGTGATAGAGAGAGAAAGCCACCGTCTGGAGTAATCTTGGTCATCCTTGGTCATCCTTGGTCATTAATCACATCACATCACATCATCCATCGGCTCGACGAATGTCGTTGACCCTTTTGCCTTCTGAAGTGCTTCCTGAAAGAAACGCCTGTTCATCCGTTGCAAGATAGCAGAGACTCCCCTGGTCATGGTGGTTCATGTTCATGCCTTGTGTTGTCTTGCTTTCCGCACTAAACACCCCACGGGCTATGCTCCTTGCGCCGATAACATTCCCACTTGAAAAGGAAAAAAACCCCCATCCGTTTGCGCCAATAACATTCCCACTTGAAGAGACAAAAACACTCCATCCGTTTGCGCCGATATCATTCCCACTTGAAGAAGTTGGAAAAAACACTCCATGCGTTTGCGCCGGTGCCATGCAAAATCACAACCCCTGTGTCGTCAGTTCGAACTCGGACTCTCCGACTCCCACCTTCTAGTCCACTCCTGTCTCGTCTCTCCTAGAGGGTCGTCATAGCTCAAAGTCGAAGTAACACCAGTGGTGAATCTCCTCCTGCCCGGTCCCAGAAGTTGAAGTCAAAGTCAAAGTCAACCAGTGGTGAATTTCTCCCAATGCTTGCCCTGACAGCACTTCAACACCGCCTGAGATTGACCCTTCCTATCATCACGGTCATGAGGCTTGGCCACGCACCACACCCGCAAATCCTGTTGCACATGCCCATCCGGTCGGTACGGCACAGGCATGACTTTTCTCTCCCACTCGCCAAACTTGAGATCGAGCTGCCGGACGCCTGTCGTACGCTGGCCAAACACATGATTCCAAACCCCGTGCGTGAAGCGTTGGATGTTCTTCGTCGACGACGGTGGGTACAGTATCAGGACTGTGCTCTCCTCCAAGCCGACAGGGAATTCGAGGGGTTCCACGGTGCTCGAGCCTAGACCCCCACCACAACGATTCGGCACGTCATCATATTCGTAGTCTGAGTCGCCGTCGAAGATCTCATCTTCATCTGCATCTGCGTAACCGTTCGGCTCCATGTTCATCATGTATGATAGTCCACTGTCGAAATAGATTTGCAAGTGTTCCAGATTGAATTGCTTGATCTCGTCAAGGATGTCCTTGTAGTCTTCAACTTTGAGATCGTTGGACTGCCGCTCCAAGTCGAAGGTGAACCGCTTCAACTTTGGGCACGAGTAATGGACGAGCTTGATTTCCTGGAGTTTGAGTGTCCGGTACTCATTTTGGATTTCTTCCTCGCGCATGTGCAGCTGCAGATCTTGCAGAGTGGGCCCATGCTGCCCCAGGATGGTCGACAGTGACACCTTACCCATCCAGGACCATAGACTCAGTGTGGACAGAGAAGGACAGGTGGCGATGTATTGTTCTGCGGCTTTCGCTGTATCCTCGGTGCATGTGAAGGGGCTCAGGTTCAGACTGACGTGCTTGAGGTTTCTCAGGACATCCGCTGCCATCACGAAGTAGGAAGCTGATAGCGGACCTCTGGTACATGCGAAGGTCTCGAGACAGGCCAGATCGACATATCTTGCCCAGTAATTGAGAGTCTCAGCCGACACAGGCCAACCATCCAGAGACAAATGGCGCAGTGAAGTGCTGGGTTTGCCTTGAATTGGGATAGCTGTCCAGTTTCTGATGCGATGCGTAGTGATCCCAAAAGACGTCAACGAGGCAGACTTAAGCTGCACAGCATTTGAGACGATACGCTCGAAGTCGCGATGCTCATCGTCAATGTGGTGGTGGCGATAGCCCACTTCCATGGCAAATGCACTCACACAGGACTGTGCTAGATATTTCGCCTCTAGGCTTGGAACTTCATCGTACTGATTTTGAGGCTTGTCCACGTCATAGACTCTTAGGTTAGCCCGTGGATGCTTCTCTTGCAGGGTGCAGATGATTTCTGGTGGAGGATATCGTCCGGTCTTGTAGGTCAAAGACTTGAGGTTGGTGACGGCGGACAATAGCTCCTTCAAGCCGGTGGTTGCATCGGACGAGACGAGCGCTTCAATGGCTCCTCCCTTGGTGATGGTGAGGTGGCGGAGACCGCGTAGACGATCTGACGAAAACAGGTCCATTAGAGGTTGATCAGCTTCAGTGACGAACTGTTTAAGAGTCGGGCTCCATTTCAGTGTCTCGCGGCGATATTGAACAAGGCGGACGGCCGATTTGAAATATCTATTGACTTGAGCGATAGAGGGTGTTGTCCGCGGCGATTCGTCGTTTACGATCTCAAAGATGTCTGCGAGAATTTCGACCTCGAGGTCGGTTATGTGAATGGAGGAAGCCATATTGCCGTCGAAGAGACAGGCGTTGGTGGATGGAGAGGGAGATCTAGAGAGATATCATGGTGAGGTCAAAGATGTAGAGGAGAAGAAAACACTTCAAGGTGAAGCGCAGTGAGGCAGGAATCAAGGCTAAAGTGAGAGAGAGAGAGTGAAAGGCAGGAATCGAGGTGAAGCAGTCAATCATGCCAGTGGTAAGGTTGGCATCTGTGGTAAGAGGTAAGGTACCTGCTCGCCTGCTCGCCTGGTAAGTGAATACTCGGCGATCCAGGCAGACACACGTGACGTGAGATTCAATGAGGATGGATGATGCCACCATCATGGTACTTACTACTCAAGATTCAAGCATACTGTTCATAGTCCATGTTCGTGCTGTTCTAACAACCCTTTTAGGGCATGTCCATATTCTCCATGCCTCGTAATCGCCCAACCCTTGTGGACAAATGCTCATCTAATATGCAAACTCTCCTAAATCCAGACGCCTCGCTCTAATGATACCAGACAAGCTCCCAATCGTATGCTCTATGCCGACCTCTCTATCATACCGTCGCTGCCACAATCTCTAGACTCCATCGTCAATGATCGCCTCATCCAACTCCGAGAGCATGGACTCTTCTAGCAGACTGTGACTCGCAACATAACTGAACCCGCCAAAGGGATCAGACTTGCTCAGTGTCCTGCTGTGTCGTCGAGGTGCTGCATCAACTGCCCGCTCTGTGAATTCCTTAGAAAAGTTCTCGGCCAATTCTGGATTCGTGACCAATGGTCTGATGGGCGGCTCAAGCTCTCGTGCTTCCAACTTCTTCCAGTCAATCTTCTTGAAAAATCGATGCTTCTTGATCGTGTTGATATCGTTAGGACCAACGCCGAGTCGCTTCTTAGGCTCCTTGCGCAGTAGCCGGGTAAGAAGATCTTTGGCATCGGGAGACAGGAAATAAGGCAGACTCAATTTCTGGTGCATGATGTTCTGCTGGATCTTGGTCCAGTTCCCTCCACCAAAAGGTGGCTTCCCTGTCATAAGATCGCAAGCCATGGCTCCCAGTGACCACCAGTCGCAGGATTTGCCGTATCCCGGGCCCCAATCGGACTCATCCCAACCCCTGATGATCTCTGGCGCCATGTATTCGATGGTCCCCACACCGAGGCTGTTGCAACGACTGCCTCCCGGAGTGCTGGGATCTGGAACGGCCACTTTGCTGAGACCAAAGTCCGTCAGCAAAAGATGGCCTTCGGCGTTGAGCAGGCAATTTTCAGGTTTGAGATCACGGTAGATAACGCCAACAGTATTGTGAAGGTAGTCCAACGCCAGAACAATCTCGGCAATGTAAAAAGCCGCTACTTCTTCGGAGAAGAATTTCTCCAGCTCCAAATGCCGAAAGAGCTCTCCACCAGAGGCATACTCGAGAATCAAGTACAGCTTCTCGTGGTCCTGGAAAGCGTAGTAGAGGTTGACAATGAAGGGATGACGATTGACCAATTCCAAAATGGTCCGCTCAGACTTGGTCGACTCGATGCGCCTCTTGTGGACCTTGACAAATGCCTTGGTAAGTTGTTTCTGTGCGAACAAAGCACCCGTTGCATTCTGACGCACGAGATGTACCGTGCCAAATGCTCCATCCCCAAGACAGCGGATCGGAGTGAAATCTGCAGCCGTCATCTTGCGCGCAATGATGGACGTGGCCCGCTGATCGGCATCCAGCGTGGAGACAGAAGTCGAGCTTACTTCTGTATCAGCCACCGACTGGCTGACGAAGTCCTGGTCGATCTGCACATGGTAGCTTACCATTTCTTCGGGAGTGTCGTCGCCTTGTGTATCCGAGGCTGCACTGGCTGCGCTGCTATTTGCTTCCGAGTCCAGATTGGTTCGGACACGAGATCTGGAGCGACTCTGGCTGCGTGAGTTCAAAGCGTCGAGCTGTGCTTTCAAACTGCTGACTCCCGGTGACTGTGGTCTCAGCCCAGGGCTAGCACCGGCTAAGGCAGGTAGCCGTGGAATGGGTGACAGGACCCGCGGGCTGGTGATTGAAGCATCTGAGTCTTCGGCGCCTGAATCGGCCCGAATAAAGCCTTTGACCGTGTTCAGCGCGTGAGCAGCCTCTGTGGTTCTTGCCTTGTTCTTCTTTTTCTTCCTCTTGGCCGCGTTTGTAGACAGGATGACGCTGCCTTTGGCCTCTTGTCTTCCTCTTTCACCTTCAAGTGCAGCTAGGGGACTTTCTTGCCGCCCATTCAACGGTATGGCCTTTCGAGGGGTGGCTGGCGGGCTCTTTGAGCGCATCGGGGTGATTTCTGGCTCGGTAAACTCAGAAGCGTTGTTCCCAAGCGCGATTGAGTTGAGAGCATCCTCCAATTTGGTAGACACGTCGTTGAGCGGACGCACGCCTCCCTCCGCATCTCGGATCTTGTCCATGACGGTCTGTGTGTGTCCAATGCTCATATTTTCTGATCTTGGTTCTGCAATTTCGCAATTCTGTCACTTGCAGTATAAATGTTCTCTAATAAGTCGACTCGAGTGGAGTGATTACCGTCCGCCCTTCTTCAAGGCGGACTTTGCGCCAGTAGCCAAAGCAGACGATAGGTTTCGAAGGATAGAGCAAAGGACGTCTCAGTCACGTGAGAAGGCGCGACCAGACCATCGACGGCAGGAAGTCGTGGAAGATTGTATGCGGTAGTAGCTGCAATTTGACCCATTGAAGGTGATATATCGATACCAGGTGAATCTGACACAGTGATGGGAAGAAAATGGAGGATCCGTCGTTGACGTGAATTGCAAACGTTGGTCAGCACCCTGAAATCCGGGAAAATTAAATTCAATTGGAACGAACGAGAGCAGCCACAAAGCCGCAACCAGAGAATTGCCCCAGATTCATCACGTGGATACATCACGTGTATCCGGGGAATTTGCTGCCGATCTGGCCGGTTGCGGAAGAATGATTTTCCACAGAATGTACCACCAATTACTCGGAACTCGAAGAATACCAGTAAACTCGCATAGTACCTAGCAAGCTAGGTATGGAACAATTTGACTTACGGAGTACTGAAAAGATTGACGGGTGGAGAAGAGCAGATCGCGGTCCTGTTGAACATAAACAAACCTTTTGACTTTGCGCCGTGGTTTGGTTGTCGATGTCGAGTCAAAGTTGTCCACTTTCTCTTCCACACAAAATCTCGCACCTTTCCAACTCTTCGATCTCTATATAGTAGCTTCTGTAACACGCAGCTTTACCGTCTCTCAGCTTGACCAAGAACAAATTCGAAACACCACAGACTCTAGAGGTTTTTTGTGAACCGTGTCCGACCGGCCAGTATGGGCATGGTCACGTGCATGATCGCGTGGTGCGTGGTCACGTGCATGGCGATTCTTGCCCACGCCCAATATTACCATGCAGACCATCTTATTTGTCCCTCTCCTTTAGCAAGTCTCGGTCACGCAGCTTGGTATCCCTCTCGACTCCAAGATTCACCGGATGAAATGGACAAGGTTATACTGAAAGGCCTCAAGTTCGAGCTCGCCGTCGGCTTCGACGCCTGGCGACGGCCCGGCAAACCACAACCCGTCTCGATCACGGTCGAAATTCATCCAAGATCAAATTTCGAGGCTGCCGCCGCTCAAGACGACGTCAAGCTCTCTCTAGACTACGGAAAGCTGTACAAGAGAATCTCAGGCAGTCTGGAGAATTTTGGAGAATGTCCCACCATCCACGTCCTGATCTCTCAGCTGGCTCAGTTAATGCCAGATTATGCCTTTCTTGACATGGACATTCTCTTTCCCAAAGCGCTTCTGCAGGTCAACGGAGGTGTCTTGTACCGGCTTCAAATCGACAACTCGACTCCAGGACTCGTCACGCCGACTTTGACTCTCGATGTCAAGGGGATCGCTTGCCGCTGCATTATCGGTGTCAACCCGCATGAGCGACTCTACAAACAATCATTATCCATCGATATAAGCATCCCGGTCATAACCACAGCCCTCGGTCCAGAGCCTACTGAGAAACAATATACTGATGAGCTGCATAAGATGGTCGAAGAAGTCATCGACGTATGTCCAATGTTCCAATCCCCATCCGGTTCCAGCCACTGACGCCTTTGATACATATAGAGAGTAGAAGGCTCGTCATACCAGACAGTCGAGGCACTCGCATCTGCAGTAGCACAAATTGTTACCCTGAATTACGGCCATACTGTCGCCAAAGTCCGCGTGGAGAAGCCCAGCGCCATTGCCACCATTGAGGCTGCTGCGGTCGAGATCACCCGCAGCAAAACGTTCTTCGAAAACAAAGACTTCTGGAAAGTTAAGATGCCTTGAGAAAATCCGATGTTTTCAGTCACCAGTCAAATCGACTATGCTGACTCGTGGACGTGACATCCTCGAGGGATCCAGTGCTACTTTCGAGGTTGCCCCACCGTCAACTTCTTTCCACGTCCCTGGCAGACTGTCGCGAGGCAAAGCGCGGACATGTCTCGAGGAGAAGCTCGTTTTCAGACCCGTGGTCAGTTCCGGAGGTACGACAATCTGCTCGGTCGGCTTTCCTTTCGACGAGTCTCCCGCCAACGGGTGCTTTTGCTGATCCTCAGATATGTATGGAGCAAAGAAACTTTGGATCTTCCGCTTGAATCGGGTGGGACTATTGTTGACCGATTCACACACACCATTTGCTGGATCAGGCTGGACCAAAGTGCGGGATATCTTCTCCCGCTTTCGATTCCGGCGTTGTGTCACCGTGTCTGGGACCTCCTCACTCCGGGAAAATACCTCAAGAGCGGCGGGCTCTTCTTGTGTAGGCTCAAAGGCCGGATGCACTGGGGACGAATCGATGACTATGGGCTCCTTCATGGAATTTTTCTCTGACACTGGCACCAAAGCCTCAAGAAAAGGGCCATCTGCGATCTTCGTCTGATCGCGACCTTTGCTGACTTGTAGAAAGGCGCGCATGGTCGGTGAACTTAGTGTACCCGACCGACTTGAACTCGGCTTCGTGGGAGTTCTGGGTGCTTCTCTTGAAGCAGTAGCGTCACCGGCGCAGGAAGGCGATCGGCTACGCCTGGTTTTCCGTGCCACAGCTGCATGGCTAGATGGCTTCGCCGTCACCACGTAATTCAACAATGCACCATTTGCCATGCCACCTGTTGTATTTTTGCCCTTTCGTGTCTCATTTTGTTTCCGACATTTCCGGGTTGCGAACTTTTTCGGATCGTTTGCAATCTCCTCTTGTATCCGCCGCCACTCTTCAAGGCGATCTCGAGCGCCCATCTCTACTATCGTCTCAGCGATCCATACCTTCTCTGGGGCATCCGGCAGCCATGGAGCAGTCTTCCGCTTCTTAGCGGGACTGGCAGGCGCATTTTCGCCGTTCTCTTCGTCGCCCTCCTCGGCGACATCCTGAGCCTCTTCCTCCGCAGCAAGCCTCTCCCGATATTCTGGGCTGTCTTCCTCTGCATCCAAATTCAGACCGACAATCTCTGCTGGGATCATAGTAATCCTAAGCTCAGGAATTCCGTCGCTAACGAAGTGTTTCCTTCGCTCAGTGATCTGATCTGTCGAACCCACAGGAGACTGTCTTTTTCGTAGTAGTTGGTTGGCAAGCAATGCTGGTGCCATGACTCGGACGAACTTCCAAGCTCCAGGCTTGTAGTCCCACTCAAATGTCTCGCGGACATATTCTCGCATGTCTGCAATATTTACTTCAGATTCCCACGCCTGGGTCCAGGTCTTTACCAGCTTCGGTAGCTCATCATCTGGTGTGACAGCAGGCTTCAAGTAGTATTCCAGGATCTTGCGATCAGGAAAGGTGTCCGGAACTTTGACCAGTTTTCTCTTCATCTTGAAATAGCCGCTTTCGTTTGTCTCAAGCTCGAATTGAAGCCGCTCTCTCCACTCTCGAAGGCCGTCCTCATCGCACTTCCGCACCAGCTCCAGCAGGTCACTCCCAAAGCCAGCCCGTGCGATCTCGCATGCAAGCGTCGACCCAATCCCAGCAACACCAGCCTCATCATAGTCGCCACCACTCAACAAGGCCACTAGGATCATTCCGTCCGGGTCCAGCCCAGACAGAGACTTTATTCTTGGTAGATCAAGCACATTGACATGCGTAGGCGACTTGTTGTGCTTGGAGGCTTCTTTGGACCAGTCCCTTAACGTGAGAGTCGAGCCAAACATGATAGCATCAACGTCCTGGCTCATAACGGCATCTACCAGGCCCTTGCTCTGTAACCTAGCGCACTCGGCTTCTGCTTCACCTGGGGCTGTGTGGTAGGGGAATCGGAACGCCTGAATGAGTTTCTTCGACATCTCATTGGAGATGCAGGAGCCATAGTGCGAGACAGTCCGACCTCGCTTGGTAAGAGGCTTGTTCTTGCCATCGTACACGAAGACCGGGTCGATGGGTAGAGCAAGAAGTTTAACAAGACGATAGAACAGCGTTCTTAGTGCTGGGTTCTTGCCACCTTGACCAGCTTGAGTCTGAAAGTTCCAGATTGCTGCGTCGATGGCAATCCTGAGTGGTCGCTTGGATCGCTCGAGATGTTCAACGGCGAGGCGTGCCAGAGCCACTCGCTCGCCTTTGCCGATTTCTTTGAGTATGCTTCACCAGGGATTCATTAGTGCCAGGATGTGGTGAGGTCGAAGGTACTACGTAGTAAGGGGGCATTACTTACCCGGGTATGCCCATTTTTATCGCCCCGTTGATTCATTGGTCTGTCACTGTTCCATTTTGATGATGGTTCACCACTGACTATCGAAAAGATGATGGAAATTACCATAGTAAGGTACTTAGGTAGGTACGGAGTCAATTGTCACGACTGTTTGTTGACGCGAGGAAGTCGCCGGCGGAACTTCGGGCATCCACGAAGTCACGTGTAAGAACTCGAACGGCAACTTCTCGACTTCTCCTTCTTGATCTTTACGGAGTCTGGGAATAGCATCATGTACATACTCGGGCTCATTCTTCTGCATCGACATTGCTCTATCGAATAAGGTACCTCATTTATTGCTGGATCAATCCTGCCCGTTCCCGCCAGAATCGGCATTGTTCCAGCGCCCAATCATCAAAAACACACGCGGCCGTATCGCCGCGATTCTCACCACCAATGAGCTCGTGAATCCGGCCATGGGCCATGCATCTCCTCATCCTTCCTGAGAGGTCGTGTGCTCCTGATCAGATACTCCGGCGTAGTCCGTGAGTACTCGTTCTAGGACTGAGGCGGCTATAACCCCCCAGCCGATGAGGCACAATTTCCCAGCAACCTCGGCCATATCTGAGACCATGACATCGGGAGTGGAAGACCCTTCGGAAGCACTGGGTCTTGGGTGACCATCTTGAGCTCGGAATTCCTGCCGACCGACCAACCGGTTCATGAGGCCACCAGTCAACAACCATATCTCAGAACTCTGTGCTAGACAAGCCGTCGTGTGGGCGTGTGGGCCGCAACCTGCGTCCTAGATAGACCAGTAACGCCAGACCCGGGGGCCGCCGCAGGATATCATACAGGCTCCGAAACGGGAAACATATTAGTCCCAAGTTTCCCGATATCATGGCATCGTCCGACAGCAAAGACTGACATTTCTGGGCGTTTGTCGACCGCCGCCCTTTGCCGAAGTCGCAGCCAAGTTGACTCCGTACGATAAGAGGACTTCTCCTGCCCTGTATGGGAAAGGATCAAAAAAGCCAGTAAAAATTCGCTGGGATCAAGAGAAATATATTGAACTCGTCGACTGCACATGTACAAATCTTTCCAGAAACGCCGTGCTCGAGTTTCCCAAAAATGAACAAGATATATGGACATGGAGAAATATGTAAAAGGAACTCGGTGCATTTTCCACCCCCGTGATCTAATTCCTGAACGGCGCCAAATTCAGCAATCCCGCCCGTGTGAGGCTACTCAAGCGTTCAACTTCTCGGCCGCAGCCTCCAGTATGCCAGAGACCTTCGCGACCTGATGCTGCGCCTCGGGCCAGTCGCCCGCGTCGATGGCATCGCGGATCCCAGGAAAGTAAGCCTCATCGTACCCCGACCAAGCCTGGGGCGCGAAGATGACATGCTTGAACTGCGTCCGATTGACGAGACCGCCGCCCTCGCTGAGATCAAGTAGATCGGTCTCGAAATGGATCAAGCGATCGTTATGTTCCGTCCTGGCCGTCGCCATAGCCGCACTCTCAAACCCGCCCGACCCGAACACAAAGTTTCGCCAGTGCTCATCGAAGTCATGGAACGTCTTCGCCTGCTGGGTAAAGTACTCCGATGACTTGCGCAGTGGTCCCAAGTCGACCACATTATTCTCGCCAGCTCCTGGTGCAGCTTTCGCATAGCCGTCTAGATCGTCAATGTACTTGACCACAGCCTCCGCGTACGCATTCATATCGAACGGCAGAAGCGGTTTATCCGCCAACTCGAGGATCATCAGTGCCCAGATCTCTCCCATGGCCTGGTGGTACTTCCAGTCCGGATCTCCGAATTTGGACATCCACTCGAAATTGTCATAGCAGCTGTGGTACGGGAATTTCTGGCCCTTGAAGAACATGTCGATCGACGACGTGCCGACGATATCCTGGAACGCGACGAAATCGCTCCCTGCGCCGAGTCCTTCGAGTTCTCGTCCGCTCGTGCTCCAGATTTCGCCAAGCGATTTGCCCTGAGATGGGTCGCCAACACGATCTAAAACGTGGAGAAGCATGCGCTTGTACAAGGGCGACGCGGCGGCGTGGAAGTCGGTCCCTGACACGCCGACGTCGACATTGAGATACGCGACGCCCTCTGCACGAAGTTCGGCTTCTCGGTTCTCGACGTGCTCGGTGCTGCCGATTAGATTGTACTCTTCGCCATCCCAGCTGGCGAATTCGATGGTGCGAAGAGGACGCCAACCGAGTCGGCGCAGTTCGCCAAAGATCCGGATGACTTCGAGCATGATTGCTGTTCCGCTGCCGGGATCAGCTGCGCCTGTACACCAAGCGTCGCGGTGATTGCCGACGATGACTCGTTTCTCGGGTCGTTCCCAGCCGCTGATCTTGCCCAGGACGTTATATATGGGCTGCTTTGTCTCCTCGTCTTGCAGGTTTTTGAGGTTGACTTTTGGCGAGTTCTGATCTCCTGTCCAGTAGTCTGTGTTGGGAGTTCCTTTCCAGATGTCGGTCATTTGCGTTCCATGACCGCTGATGGCGCCAAGTAAGTGCTTCGCATCGTTCCATGATATCGGAATGGAAGGGATTTTGTTGAGACCGAGGCTGTCCTCAATCTTGAGGGCTTGCTTGTTGGAGGGGGTGGAGGCCCAGCCTGGTGTGAGAACGTCTCCCACCACCCAGGACATCAGACTCACGGCGCCTCGCTGCACACCATCGTCAGGCATCCAACGACCATCGGGAAATGTCGGTCCTTGGACGAATCCATCCTGACTGGGGTCAGAGTAGATGATGCAGCCCGCAGCACCTGCAAGTTCGGCAGCCTTAACTTTCAACGCCCTGTCGCCTTGAGAGCCATAGTAGCGAACCAGGACGATTGCATCTTTGACCGAAATGCCATTGTCCTCTAGCGTCTTGAAATCTTCCTTCGAGCCAAAATTTGCGTAGACAAGGGGTCCTGTCACATCACCCGACTTAGAGTGACCATGAAAGACGAAAGACCGCTCCTGGTCTTCCTCAATCCTGGCCTCCCACTTCAGATCTTCTGGTTCGACTATCGCAACTCGCCTGCCGTCTTTGCGGGGATAATTCAGATAGACATCGAATCTTTCCAAGTTCACATCCTCAAGCTCTGACGACTTGAACAACTCCATTACCCATTCTCCAAGTACATAGTTGCCTTCGGTCCCGGCAATGTGTGGGAAGTCGGTTATGTGCTCCAAGTATTTCTGCATATGTCCATGATCGTTCATGTGATTTTGTATGAAGATTCGTATTGACTCTGGGTCATACATCTGGCCCATCCCCATCCTATTCTTCGTAAATGATAAGACATCAGACGCAATAAGTATGTACAGGACTCCCATGATCAGGAAGACACCAAACAATCGCCCAATGATAACAACTCGGTTCGTATCGAGCGACTGGTAATTGATGCGCGGCCATGATACATTGGACAAGTATGAACGGACCGAAGGCAAGGTTATGGAGGAGAAGGAGTTTGTGAAGGTCGAGAAGCGCTTCGATAGACGATAGCGTAGGAGGGATCGGTTCGAGGAGGCGTCGCTTTGAGGGTCTTCAATGTCCATCTGCTGCATCTCTCGCCGAACCTCTTCCTCGTCGTCGTGTTCGATGCCATCGAGCGAGTCGAGACTCGGTCGCGCAGACTCGACTGTTGGAGGGTGATAGTTGCCATTACCTCCGCCGAGGAGACCCTGCCTTTCTGCATCATCGCTAATCTCTTGAGGGCCGAGTCGGGATTGTGAGGAAGCAGGACGGGATGAAGTGGCCTCCTCGTAGGTTGGAATGGGCAGATGTTCGTAGCGGCTTTTGGTGTCCATGGTTGCTGTCGGGTTCGAGTGATGTCCCGAAGGACACACTCACTGTTGGATTATTGGCAGTGCATCCGGGCTGCAGTTAACCTCCATGAAACCTTTGATACGTAGTAACAACAACATCAAAGGATTGGATGAATCCTATATGATACACTCTAGGTACGGCGACTGCATGAAACGAGAGGGCGAGCGCAGGGTGCTGTGCTGCGCCTCAATGATTTCCGGCTCCTCGGTGGCAACAACTACCAAGACCTCCCAAGACTCCCGGTTCAGAGGTGCTATGCCCGTTCTGACCATCCGACTTCAATATTTCATCAACGTGTCTATCTTTGAACCCAAGAGTGAGGGTCTATTCATCTTATGTCAATGGACTTGCGCTTGGAGCTTGTGGTGTCAGAATATGAGATGCGTCCTGATAGCAAGAGGCAACGCTGCGGTTCGAGCACGCTGCATAGCACATATTCTGCAACCCTCTACAGAGCGGCCAAACGAAACCATACCGACGATACTGAGCTTCTGCCATGTCAAGTCTCTCAGATGTCGCGGATCCGTTGTAAGGACTACGCTTACCCTGCACCCATTAGGCCGTATGAGCAGATCCGCTTGATGCCAGACGTGTGTTTCATGAAGCCCTTCTTGTTTACTCTCCACTCGTCAAGACCATGAGGAAGACGTGGATTGACTATCGCTAGGCGGCACAGATGCTCTTCTGAATCATCGCTCATGCCAAAACCAACGAGTTGGGCGGCGCGCCTGGCTACCGTCCTCATGAAGAGGCTTTACACAATGGACAACTTAACACGATTATACGACCAAAGGCATCCTGAGCCCTTCAGTGCACTCAAATATGCAGTACGTCAATGTTTGACACCACGTCACACTCATCAGTACAGACTTGACCTTCAAAAATCATGGTTTCTGGTACAACCTCTGGGGTATGGTTGATTCTGACGATTACTGCTCTACGTCCTCGCGCTGCAGGCTTTGGACGTAGCATGCGCCTTCATTACAAGTGATATATGATGGTATGCTGACGAGATCAAAAGCTGTTATGCAGTTTCAAATCTAAAAGCTATGCTGTGTGGATCAGGGGGGAATCTCTGGCCATTCTCGCTCAGCACAAGCTCAAGCTGACGCCTTTCCAAAACACAAAGCCTTGCGACGCTGGTAGGTAATGTGGTAACGCACAAAGATGATCATGGCCGTCGAGGATTGACCAAGAGTCACAATGATATGAAGCCTGACAACACAGCAGTCGACGGCATTCGATCAGCCGTAATCAAGGGCTATGATAGGTGCCATCAGTGCCTATTGCTTGAGTGAGAATCCTGAAGTCCCCTGTACTTCTCACCGGACATTGGGGATTGTCGTCTTCGTACCGGCGACCAGGGACATCTGGGGTATTCATACACACCAGTGCCAATACCACTCTTTTCGGTTTGTTCTACCGAGGACCATACTAATGAAGAGAAGGCCCGATGTTCGCCATTGAAGCATGCGATGCACAAACAACGGTCGTTGAACGGAGTTATAACGGCGCGCACAGCGCGTCAACGCCGGTCGAGTCTCGACGCTGTGGACCCACCACTCTGCCGTCAGGGCCGTTACAGTTTTAAAGCGGCATCACGGTGGGAGCCTCCGAGCCTCTCCCAATGACTCTCTGATAGGGCGTAGATAACAGATTCAAAGCAAATGTATCAAAGTCAAGCAGCCTTGAAGAATAGAAGTCTTTCTGAAGAGATATCTCAGGGAAACATCGACATCTTAAGGATATCTTGAGTCCGGCCATCAACACCTTCGACCAATACCGTAGGCAATGTCTCCGTCAGCACCTGCGGACGGCACGGATGTCTCCGACAGCAAGAACCACAACATTGCGCCTCCTACCACCAAATGCGATGATGTCCACATATCATTCGACAAGCTGCAACAAGCACATGCCACCACATATCCTCCCCGACCACGTCTCGAGGTCCCAGAATATACTCCAGATGCCAACCCAGATGAGGTGGCCGACGGCCTGAAGCGCGTTGGCGGCGTCATCGTCCGTGGAATCTTGTCGCAAGAAGCCATAGCACAGATCGAGCGTGACATGCGTCCTCACTTGGAATCAGACGTTCCATGGGCAGCGGGCAACGATTTCTTTCCACCATCGACTCGACGTGCCTTTGGGCTGATCGGCAAATCGCGAACAGCAGCCCTCGAGCTGATCGGCAAGGAATTGTACCAAGCCGTGTGCGAACAGTTCCTGACCACCAAAGCATATGCCTGGTACGGCGACAGGAACGAGGTTAGTATCTCGCCGCCTCAAGTCAACAACACGATTGTCTTTTCCGTCCGTCCAGGCGATTCATTTGACCAGCCACTCCATCGCGATGATGACATCCACTACGCCAACCGTCTTAGAGTTGACAAGTATCCTGAGCCTCCAAACTCACGAGAGTACGGGATTGGGTTTTTCGTCGCAGGGACCAAGACAACCAAAGCCAACGGCGCGACGAGATTCATCCCAGGAAGCCATCTCGAAGACACGACCCAGCCACCGGACGAGAAGGACGCTGTATACGCTGAGCTCAACCCGGGTGATGGATTTATCATGCTCTCCAGTTGCTACCATGGTGGCAGCAAGAACACGACAATGGACGAAGAACGGCTCGTGTTCAGCTGTTTCATGACAAGGGGCTATCTGCGCCAGGAGGAGAATCAGTACCTCTGTGTACCGCTGGAGGTGGCCAGGTCACTCCCTCTGAGGATTCAGAAATTGATGGGCTACGCTGTCAGCGAGGTAAGTCGTCCAACATTACAGCCTCTGTCGCTCACATATGCTGATGCTGTTTAGCCCATGCTTGGGTGGGTCGATTTCAAGGACCCACGGGTAATCCTGGATCCAAAGGCAGGAAGAGTCGCTCACAAGTACTGACAACTTTGTGCCCTTGCACCTGGATGCGAGGAGACATTACTTCCAGCAGGGATCTTTCCAGCTACTTACAAGGCGTTCTAGCGTCATCGTCTGCCCTACCTGTTCTTTAGTTGCCGACCAGCTTCATCCACGCCAGCCGTTGGGGAGTATGTCCATGCTTTCCACAAACAGTAGGTCCTGGGAAAGAAGATCATAATCCTTACAACATCTTTCAAGTCCCGGAGGAGAAAGTCAGGTCCTTTATGGATCAGGTATAGAAGGTCGTCGCCAAAAGTTCCGGGTCGATGCTTCCTTCGTCGGCGTTTGGTGTCACGACCGTGAATCTCCTGGCGGCTGTTGCGTTCTTTGTTGCCTTGCAACAAGTCGAAGTACATGCTGAAGGAGGCTGTGAGGATTGGGACTTGCCGGAGTGTGTAAAGTTGACGCAGGAACGCAAGTGACGTGGTCCTTGGCTTGTTCAATCCTGAAACAATCCAAAGCTACATGTACAGCTCGTTGCTGGGGCAGCTCTGATTTGAATCCATCACATCCCGCTCTGACACAAGAATTTTGCTTTGTTCGCAATCGGATCAGGGATGGACTCGAAGCATTAGCTTCAAGATGCCCACGACCCCTTCCCTGCGTGTCTGGGTGACTTCGTGTCGGCCGCTCTTTCAGACCGGATCAAGGACGATGTGCCGAGCATTATGGCGCAAGATCTCAGGTGGTGGGATGTCATCGGCATCTTCTATCGAAGATCACCTCGGGTTTGAGCAGGCTCCAGGGAAATTCCCTGCGATGATCGGCAGGGGTCAAAGAAGCCTAATGACAAAAGGCCCGGTAACCGAGTACTAAAAAAGTCGGGCATGTCTGGGCGCAGGCTGCGCCTTCGAGTCTTGTCAGACTCTAACGACGCAACAAACCCTTCTGGGTTTCCATGCTGCGTGAGATCGTAAGCATTCAAGCTTGTCAACATGGCGTGATATTATCCCCGAGAAGCGCAGTCATCCATTCTCGGACGAGGTCCAAGTTATACGAGGACAGCGGTTCAAGCACGGCACGGGTGCTGGGACCGGCGTCCAGTCTAATCTTCCGGGTCCTCTTTACTGTAACGTCTGAGGAGATCTTTTCCATCCCCGGCTGTTCGGGGTGATCCATGCGCGCGGCATTATTGTACGAGTACTTTTTATGTTGCAGCAGAAAAAGTCGTTCAGCTGGGGGGTTGACCCGAACATCGAGGATAGCTGCGAGCTTGCGGATGACCTGCAGCTGCTGAAGCCAATCACTACCCTTGGTTCAGCTTGAATGCTATCAGTACACGCAAGTGCAGTTTTTTGATTGGCAGTTATGTCCGCAACCTTGTATCAGAATTGCATGTGTTTGGGGGATTGTACAAGGATACCGCCTCAGCCACAAGGATTCTCACTGCGCGCATGGTCAATGTTCTCCCAAACCAACCTGGCAGCCGTATACTCCGTACACTGAGCAGGAGATGCGAGGACTGGGTCGTCAGCTCCGAGTACGAAGATGCTCAGCCCGTGACAGCGAGGCCGGCTACTCGTAGGATTTGTTTGACAGCTACCTCCCGGAACATTACCATATCCGGATATCCATTGGGACCTGGTTGTTTGTTGAAAGAATTTGCTAATCGTCCGGTCTCTCACTCTCCAGCACGCGAGATGCTTTCCTTGGAATAAAAAAGCCTCGAGTCTCATGGCCTGAGGATTCGGCTGTGCCTGGGGCCCTGGTCCTTATGCTTCCCGGATGGATACCGAATGGCTAATCACAGGCCTCACCCGGTGGCCTTGTGCAATCCGAGGTGGTCTAGAACATCAAAGGCCCTCCGCCTGCCGTGACGCCCCTCCAGGCTAATGTTATCCACCGAGCCAACCTATGGCAGCTCCACCAGGCAAATGTTCTATGCATGCATGTCGAACGTCTGTGCCTAAATAACTCTTCGCTTTCAGCGCTCCGCTGGGCCTGCCCTGCCTGACTGTACCTATAGCTGGGTGCTCCCAAGGCCTGTTATTCTCTCCCAAAGCTTGGGAACCGCTGCCTCCATTACAACCTCGAATATCGGTGGCTCTCCATCACCTCTCACCCAGAGCTTAAACTACTTGGCTGTCTCCTCCGCCCCATCGAGCCGTGTAAAGCCTAGCCTTCGAACTTCATCGTTATTTCACCGGTTCTACGATTCTGTTTGCTTCTTCGCCCACAAATCTTTCGTTTGGTCTTTGATTTATCAGCCTGCTTGATATTTTGCTTCTTGATATTCCTTTTGAGGTGGTTTGAGTCGGCTCAGTGCTGTTCTTCATGCTCAAAACCGATTTCTGTCCTTCGCTATACTTCACGACCAGCTAAGCAGAGGTGGTGTCAGCGCTATTTCCGGCCTATCCTCCACATCGTTTGATAGCAATCCTTCCTACGTTTCCTCACATCGCTCCTCTGGCAAAGTTATTTGTTCAGCATAGAGCCTCTATCGCCAATGAACGCCCGGCCTTTGTCGCTGGATGACGGAATTTGTGCAATATCAAAAAAGCATTCGATCGTTCAGATCAATGAGGTTCCTTTGGCATCCCCTACCGAGGAGGACAAGGACGGGGATATGCACCGACAGTTAGGGATTGTAGAGGTGGTCGAAGAGTGCGCCTGGGAACAAGCAAGAGATGTATTACTGCGCGGGCTTGGTTCAAAGAGACCACAAAGTAGGGGTGTGTACGCCTCCAAAAAGTTTTCAAAGTCCGACAGCACGAGGAGATCATCAGAGGAGACAGTCGATGGCGAGAGTTGGAGGAATTCGATGCGACCCACGATGAGGCTTCCTGATCTCCCGCGCCTCAGTCTAGGAGAGCCGTTCTCAGAGGATCCTCACGCGAGACGACATTCAACAATAACAACGCACCCAGCTTCCCTAGAGTCCAGGCTCTTTTACTCGACTTCCTTACCTGTGCAACCGCGCCCTGTTGCGCAGTCCTGGCCACTCCATCCTCACCTTAACTTGGCTTCTTTGAACGGGCCTTGTGGCATTGTAGCACCTCTTACACCCCCAGAAGATCTTGACTCGTTCGAATGGGAGAGCTCTGTGGAGATTCAGTCTTCTGAAGGCGTGCGAACGGTATCAGACGTCAATCAAGGCCGTTTCAATCGACAATCCCGTAGCGAATCGCGTCCCAGATCAACCTCTCGGCCGTCAGAAATACAAATGCCAGATCGATCAAGCCTTGCGCAAGACGCCCCCAGTCGATCTGACTGGCTGGGTCGCGCTTGCCAACATCTTGGTATGGAAATCGAAGCAATTTGAAGCCTTAACTGACATGGTTTTATAGCATCCAGCCTGGGAGATGCGGGAAATCAACATCAAATCCAAATGGTCGTTCAAGCCTTACCTTCTCAATCAAAATCCACACAGGTGCAGCCAGTCTTCGAAAAGGTGGTCGAAGCGATTCAAAATCACTGCACAATTACGCCCTACATTACCATTACCCATGCCGTTTCTCAAGTGATGAGTATGGACGAGGTTCCAGCGTCGCCGCCAGCGACGCCGAATGCGAACAATTCCGGCGATGATTATTTCAATGATCAGACCATTTTCACTCATGCGGCCGTGGTTCCGGCATACCATTCTCAGTCCAATCCTCAATTGACCATGGGCTCCCGGCCAACCAACATAATCGCGGCTCCGAGCAGTATCCATGTCTCTATTCTCGAAAGATACATCCCTCCTACAACGCCACAAGAAGTCAATGACTTCTTCACCCTAAGCAGACGATCCTACCTTGCCGACCGACTCCTCGAACTGTCCTCCAATAACGGCACCTTGCTGCTCGTCTATCCCACCAGAAGTGGAGGCTCGACCTTTACCAACAGATACGTCGGTCCAGTCATCGAGCCCTTTCTTCGTCAATTCATACTCCTCAACGGACTGTACACACAGCTTGCGGCGACATTGGGTCAAATGGCTGCAGTGGCGGCGATGAAGAGTTTTAAGGAGATTCAAGAAGCCGTGACCGCCATGTGCCAGGCATTGAGCCAACGCGCACCATTCCGTGGGCTGCCAAGTCGGTACGAAATTGTGCAAGCCGAGACGGCCGAGGTCGTCCTGGACCGGGCCGTGTGGAAGGATTGGTACATTGAACAAGAGCAGCCACGTCTGCGTCAAAACATGGTGGACTACCACAAATCAGGCGGTCGCATGCCAGCTCCACGCGGTCAAATTGAAGTCACCCCTGGAATGTTGGCACGTGAGGTAATAGACGGCGTTCGCCAGAGCCGGGCAGAGGCTGGCAATGCGGGACTGGAGGTTGGTGTGTTTGTCATACGCCGCACGACCGCGACCGTGTGATGTTTCTGCTGCACAAAGTCATGTTTCGTTCTTGCATGGCGCCAGGGATCCAAGAAAGAGGGAAAATGATGATTCATGTGTCGAGTGAGCAAGGCGTTGTGGAATTAAGCATGAACAAATGGTAATCCAAGGAAATGGCACATGGCGAACGAGAAATGAAAAGCCCTACCGATGATACGAGGATGTGCCTTTTAATGAGCTGGAGATCCGACTTCAAGGTTATAGCCTGCTGAGTTGGACCGAACATATGCTGGACTGGCGAGGATGGTCGCTCTAGAAAAGCGGTTGGAGAGACAGACATAATGCATCAAGCCATCATCCATCTGAAGAACAGTCTCTCATCTCTCTCGTCCGACCTTCTTGTACTCCGTAACACCAATGTACAAGTACTACAGTATGACGGCTGAAGCCTGGCACAATTATCATTGGCTGGACTGGAGGTGTCGCAACGGAGATCAATAATGGGCCATCATGGGCGTGCATGGGCTTTCTAGGCTCATTCCTCGGGGCTTTTCTACCAACCACGCCTGATGATCCCGGGGGTGATATTTCCCTATCACCCTAAGGTATCTTGATGTCGTTCCCAGCATCAGATAAGTCCCCAACGCCCCGAAATTTCCATCCCATTCTGATCCTAGCTTGACTTTTTCTCCCCATCGCCGCTGGGTAAACTCACACACTCATCGATATCAAGATGGATACGGAGATATCGGCATGGCAAACACGGAACAAAACCTGTTCTACAATGCCCACTATCGCCCAAACCTGCATCGCGTCTTTTCCATCCTTGATTGCTATTTGATTGACTCCAGGGAGACTGCAGCGGGAGGCCACCTGAGTTTGGTGATTGGATCTTGCTGCATCTTCTCTTTGATGATCGCACGACGGGCTGAGCTAGACTGCATCTACCATGTTGAAAGATCTATCTTGCCTGCGCTATCAAATGCAGAGGTTAAGTCTCCTGTTCATTCACTCCTGTGTCTTGTTCACGTTCGCTGCACTGCACATACTAATAACTAATGTCCTTCGTTGTTGACTGAGCGGCGTCTTCTTGTTCACTGTGTTATCGGTGCTTGCTTGCGGTGCGCAGCGCTTTCCTCCTCTACCTACAGAGCAATCGCGCCTGCCCACCAGACCTTTCGTTACGCAGCTTCGTCCTTCATCTAATCACTTACCTTTGAAACGATTTTCACTTCTGACGAACTCGATCCTTCAAACTTATCTCAGAATTCTAATTCCCACGGACTCGGAAAAAGAGCACAGGCCTTTGTGGTTGGACTTCATACATCTAATACTCATCCATTCACCTTCGAAGAACACCAGCTCAAGATCCTCATTGGGAGGAACTCACGATGGGTTCTTTGCTGGCCTTCGTGGCCTTCATCTTCTCCATCTGCTGTGCCGGCGTCAATGCCATTCCCACCATCACGGCCGTCGGGTCCAAATTCTTCACAAGCGAGGGTAACCAGTTCTACATCAAAGGTAAGAAGCCTACCACCGACTGATGCCTGGAAGATTCACTAACACGTCTGCTCTACATAGGCGTTGCCTATCAGTTGGTCGAAGACGATCCGCTCGCGAACACCCCGCAATGCCAACTCGACGCCTCCCTCATGAAACAGCTTGGAGCCAACTCGATTCGAGTCTACCACGTAGACCCTTCTGCGGACCACTCTGGTTGCATGAACGCCTTTGCTCAAAACAACATATACGTTTGGGTTGATATGGACAGCTTCAAGACGTATATCCAATTTGTAAGAGAACCACATCTCCGTGGTCAGAGACAGGCAGTCTTACAAGGCACAGGATGGCGTTCCATCATGGACACAAAACAAATCGGACTCGTATCGAGCTGTCATGGACAACTTCCAGCAGTACGACAACACCGCCGGGTTTTTCGTCGGCAACGAGGTACTCAACTCTGGTAAGAAACTTGTCCCACTACAACGGACACAGATTGACCGTTGACAGTTGCTGATTCGGCTGCTGCTCCTTACCTACTGTCTGCCGCTGTTGACCTCAAGAATTACCGGGATGCCAAGGGTTACCGCAAGATCCCCATCGGCTACTCTGCCACCGATACTGCTAATCTTCGACCAATGCTACAAGACTACGTTGTCTGCCGTCCTAACGTGACGGAGCGTCTGGATTTCTACGCACTGAACAGCTATGAGTGGTGCGGATCGAGCCCAACCTTCAATACTTCCGGATATTTTGGTTTGCAAGAGAGTGCCGAAGGCTATGCCATACCGATCTTCTTTTCCGAAGATGGTTGCAACACAGTACCGCCAAGAACGTTCAATGACCAGGCTGCAATATTTGGTCCTGATATGGTTGATACATGGTCGGGTGCCATTATCTATGAGTGGATTCAAGAGACAAACAACTACGGCCTCGTCACCTACGGTCCGCCTGGTGGTGCCAACCAGGGGTCGGTTGTCGTTGATGGGTAAATATCCCATGCTGGCACACTGGGGTTTCTTGTGAATCGTCCCGTGCTGACCAATACAGGTTCACTCGTCAGGGGACTCCTACGCCAGTCCAGCCCGATTTCAGCAATCTCGCGGCTCAATGGTCGACATTGACCCCCACAGGAGTCATGTCCGCAGCGTACACACCAAGCGCATCGGTACCAGCTTGTCCAACTTCGACCGCAGGAGGATGGACCGTGGATCCCAGCGCGCCGTTGCCTACCCTTGGAGCGGTAGGCGTCACCCCAGGTATGCCCAGTGGTGTTCCGCAAGGCAGCATCACAATAATGTCGACGTCGTCGGCGTTCTCCGCTTCGCAGAACAGTAGTACTTACCGCTCGACAGTTTCCTCTTCGTCCGCGACCGGTGCAGGAAGCACCACCTCAGGCGCTGCTGCATCTGCAACTTCTAAAGGGGCAGCTGGCAGAGTTGGCCCAGGCCCAATCCTTGCAAACAATGCAGGCTTGATGGGCACTGTCATTGCTTTGCTGGCAGTCGGTGCGGGAGTTGTGTTCTGGCTGTGAGTTACTCATCGGAGAAATGTGTAATCTCATGAATGATGATGGAGAAATTGCGAGAAGTGATCATCCGGGAATGAATCCATGATTGTGATCACAAAGAAATAATATGTGGATAGCGACGCATGACAGAAGAAAAGCTGCACATTCTCACCAGAAGTCGTATTTATGTATCGGCTGTGGTGCCAAAGATTCGGTTTCTAGGAAGAAACTCCGTTACAAAGACAGATCATACCCCGGTGACCCGTCGGCTCTTGTGCAGTGTGCACCCACTGTGGACTTTTTGGCATGATTCGACACTCGCCATCTTGACCTCAAATCCTGATTCATGTTGGAGTGTGGGAGTTGTAGGAGTCGAGGGAGGTTAACTACTCATCGGAGAGCCGGGCCTCCAGAAACATCGCTGAGTCATCTCGCCTGCCAACCTTCCAATAGATATGAATTTGTGAAGTGGCCCGGATGCAGCGCCTCTACCGACCCGAGCAGGATGAGTTGGTTGGTGTGTGATTTCCTTTATGCAGCCGCCAAGCATCCGTCTTCCGACGCATAATCCGGCATCCGTTCCGAGGTTGAGTCTTGGCCATCTTTATGCTGTTGGAGCGATGCCCCTTTGGACCGTTTGTTGCGCGTCAGGTGGATCTTTTCACGTTATGAGTGGCAGCCAGTCTTAAAATTGATATTCGGTACAGGACTTTGCCATGCTCAATATCGAATCCGCCAACTTCTTTCCTCGCAATGTCCCTTTTCGTCGGTGCTTTTTCTTCGTCTGGCCTTCTAATGAAATCTGAACCTTGTTCTTCTTGTCGTCTCGGTCTCTTGGCCTCCCGAAGCATTGCGTTTTGTCAGCGGGCCTCCCCAAGGCTGTGCAACCATACTCTTCAGTCTACCATTCGTTTTGTATATATGTACTTTGCCTTATTCTTGCCAGTATCCTCCTACGTACATTTTCACGATTAACAGGCTTATCTTCTGCTACCTTTCCCTACATCGATGCGTCCTTTGCCGTTTTCTAGACCGTAATACTACCGCCCTCTCGATCTTACATTCGATGTCCTCATGAGATATATCTGCTTTTGAAGAACTGCGGATACTGAGCACAGGCTTGACACATATCCCCAGCTGCGAGACATCCGCGACATGTCTCTCGTGGGGAACTTCACTTCGAACTACGACCATAGCGTCGACACCCAAGGCCCTGGGTTTCTAAGTCATCACAGGAGAAGCAGCGAGGTTGAACAGACGTACATACCCTTCCAGAATCATCATACAGCCCACCACGATGATGCGGAAGCAATATCAGAGGAGAAGCTGGGTTCTTCCGGCAGCTCGGATGATGAAGGTGCTGACCGGATAAGAGACCTCGCTCACCAGCTCACTCGTGACTCTGCCCGATCCTACGGAGGCGTCAACCCGTTCAATGCGGAGCCAGACTCCGCCCTCGACCCCAGCTCAGAGAACTTCAGACCTCGCGCTTGGACAAAGGCCATGTTCCAGCTGCAGTCGTCCGACGATCGATTTCTTGCAAGGACTGCGGGCATTGCCTTCCGCAACATGAGTGCCCACGGCTTCGGTGCTGCAACCGATTATCAAAAATCCGTGGGCAACGTCTTACTTGAGGCTGTTGGCATCGTTCGCAAGTTGATGGGGGTCGGACAACGCAGAATAAATATCCTCCGCAACTTTGACGGTCTCATCAAGCCCGGAGAGATGTTGGTTGTCCTGGGACCTCCAGGTTCCGGCTGCTCGACCTTCCTCAAGACCATCGCAGGCGAGACTCATGGATTCAATATAGACAAAGATTCCCACATCAACTACCAAGGCATCAGCTTTGAGCAGATGCACAAGAACTTTCGAGGCGAAGCAATCTGTACGTGTTCCTCATCCCAAAAGCTGTACCTTGCAAGGATGAGTCCTACGCTCTGCTTCACTTTCTGATAGGACGACTTTCTGACCATCTACAGACACTGCTGAACAGGATGTCCATTTCCCCCAGATGACCGTTTCGGAGACTCTATATTTTGCCGCTCGTGCGAGAGCACCCAGACATCTACCGGACAACGTTTCCAAGAATACGTACGCCGAACACATGCGAGATGTCATCATGGCCACTTTCGGTATCCGACACACATTCAACACGAGAGTTGGCAATGACTATGTCCGAGGCGTCAGTGGTGGAGAGCGCAAGCGTGTCAGTATCGCTGAAGCTGCTTTAAACATGTCTCCACTGCAGTGCTGGGATAACAGTACTCGTGGCCTGGACAGTGCCAATGCTATCGAGTTCTGCAAAAGTCTACGCATCTCAACCGACGTCCTGAACTGCACCGCCGCCGTTGCTATCTATCAGGCGCCACAGTCCGCTTACGACATTTTTGACAAAGCGATTGTACTGTACGAAGGAAGGCAAATATACTTTGGCAAGAAGGAGCATGCGAAAGACTATTTCGTCCGGATGGGCTTCTCTTGCCCAGATCGTCAAACCACAGCTGATTTTCTGACGTCTATGACGAGTCCGGCAGAAAGAGTAGTTCGCAAAGGATTTGAGAACAAGGTTCCTCGTACACCTGACGACTTTGCCCAAGCATGGAAGGATAGTCCGGAACGTGCTCAGCTGCTCCGGGAAATTGAAGAATTCGACCAGGAACATCCGATCGGAGGACCAGATTTAGAGGCCTTCAAACAATCTCGAAGAATGCAACAGGCAAAACGGCAACGAGTGTCCTCCCCCTACACACTCTCTTACGGTCAGCAAATACGGCTCTGTCTATGGCGGGGTTATCGTCGATTGATGGCAGATCCGAGCCTGACCTTCACGCAAGTCTTTGGTAACACTATCTTGGCTTTGATCATCGGTTCTATCTTCTACAATCTCGATAAAACCACCAACTCGTTCTACTCTCGAGGCGCCTTGCTGTTCTTCGCAATTCTCATGAACGCTTTCGGATCGGCTCTGGAAATCTTGACCCTGTACGCCCAACGTCCGATCGTCGAGAAGCACGCCCGATACGCATTGTACCATCCGTCTGCAGAAGCGTTCGCGTCTATGCTGATGGACATGCCGTACAAAATTTTCAACACGATTGTCTTCAATGTTACGTTGTACTTTCTAACCAACTTGCGGAGAGAGCCTGGAGCATTCTTTTTCTTTCTGCTCATATCGTTCTTCCTGACCCTGGTCATGAGTATGCTCTTCCGAACGATCGCTTCTGTCTCACGAACACTCAGTCAGGCTCTCGCTCCCGCGGCTATTCTTATTCTGGCGATTGTCATCTATACAGGCTTTGCCATTCCTGTCAACTACATGCTGGGATGGTCGCGGTGGATCAATTACCTGGATCCCGTAGCCTATGGCTTCGAGGCACTGATGATCAATGAATTCTCTGGGCAAAATTACGACTGTGCGAGTTTTGTACCCACAGGTGCTGGGTACGGCAACGGTGTCGAGCATCGTGTTTGCTCGGCCGTCGGATCTCGAGCGGGTCAAGCATTTGTCAATGGGGACGACTACATCAACAGCAACTACCAGTACTACGCATCTCACCGGTGGAGAAACTTTGGAATCCTCATCGTCTTCCTGATTGGTCTTATGTGCACGTACCTGGTTGCAGCGGAATTTGTGGCGGCAAAGAAATCCAAAGGTGAAGTCCTGGTCTTTCGACGTGGTTACAAACCAGCCGCTCTGAGGAAGAACCTGCCATTAGATGCAGAGGGCGGCAGTTCGGGCAACATTGTGGCAGCGGAAAAGCACCACAACGATCTTCAACCCATCTCCAGCATCATCCAGAAACAGACCGCTATTTTCCAATGGAAAGACGTCTGCTACGATATCAAGATCAAAGGAGAGGAACGACGAATCCTGGACCACGTCGACGGCTGGGTTAAGCCTGGCACACTTACAGCTCTCATGGGCGTGTCTGGGGCCGGCAAGACCACCCTTCTAGACGTTCTTGCCACACGCGTAACCATGGGAGTCATTACCGGCGAGATGCTCGTCGACGGCCTTCAGCGCGACGATTCCTTTCAGCGCAAAACCGGATACGTGCAACAACAAGATCTTCACCTCGAGACGTCCACCGTCCGAGAGGCATTGAACTTTAGTGCCCTCCTCCGCCAGCCAGCACATATTCCCCGAAATGAGAAGATCGCCTACGTGGATGAGATCATCAAGCTCCTAGAAATGACCGAGTATGCTGACGCCGTCGTCGGTGTACCCGGCGAAGGTCTAAACGTCGAACAGCGCAAACGGCTTACGATTGGCGTCGAACTCGCCGCGAAGCCTCAACTCTTGCTCTTCCTCGACGAACCCACGTCCGGTCTAGACTCGCAAACATCCTGGTCCATTCTCGACCTGCTCGAGAAACTCAAGAACAACGGCCAAGCTATCCTGTGTACCATCCATCAGCCCTCCGCCATGCTCTTTCAGCGCTTCGACCGGCTGCTTTTCCTCGCCAAGGGCGGCAGGACAGTCTACTTTGGACCCGTCGGCGAATCATCACGGACTTTGACGACCTATTTTGAACGTAACGGTGCACACCCGTGTCCTCCGGACGCGAATCCTGCCGAGTGGATGCTTGAAGTTATCGGTGCTGCTCCAGGTTCACACACGGATATCGACTGGGTCGAGACCTGGCGCAATTCCCCCGAGGTCAGGGAGGTTCACGCTGAGCTCAGGACGATGAAACGTGAAAGGTGCAGATTGGCTCGAACGACGTCCGATCCGGCGGATAAAACGAGCTATCGCGAATTCGCGGCGCCATTTTACCAGCAGTGGATCGAAGTCCAGAAGCGTACTTTCCAACAGTATTGGCGGACGCCGTCGTATATTTACAGCAAACTGGCGTTGTGTACCGCTTCGGTGAGTCTCTCATCCCCCATCCCCCATCCCTTTTGGCTGTGAACAGGAAAAGCGTCCACCTCACTAGAGAACATGTCGACTCCTAACCTAGGAGTGCTAATGCTCCATCTTGTTTTGTGCCATGCCAGCCTACGTCAATTGGATTGAAGGAGAATATCGTTTTCGCTAACACTCAACGCAGGGCTTGTTCATAGGACTCTCCTTTTTACACGCCCGCAACTCGATCCAAGGCCTCCAGAACCAAATGTTTGGTATATTCATGCTGATGACCATCTTTGGTCAACTGGTCCAACAAATCATGCCTCTGTTCGTCACCCAGCGCGCCCTATACGAAGTCCGAGAACGGCCCAGCAAAGCATACTCATGGAAAGCATTTATGATGAGCAACATCATCGTCGAATTGCCTTGGTCCGCCCTGTGCGCCGTTCTGATCTTCGTGACGTGGTACTATCCTATTGGACTATACGCAAACGCGGAGCCAACGAATGCTGTGCACGAAAGAGGCGCCCTGATGTTCTTGTATATCCTGGAGTTCTTGCTGTTCACGAGCACGTTCGCGCACATGGCGATTGCGGGGATCGCGGATGCGGAGACTGGTGGCAACATTGCACAGCTGGCCTTCTCGTTGACACTGGTGTTCTGTGGTGTGCTCGTCGGTCCGAAGGCCCTACCTGGGTTCTGGATTTTCATGTACGTCTCCCCCTTTTCCCCTTTACCCCCAAGCATGGGCGGCACGAGTATGAGATACAGGATTGGTACTAATGTGGATGGACGATCAGGTACCGCGTCTCGCCATTCACTTACTTGATAGACGGCATGCTGTCCACCGCAGTCGCCCACACGACCGTCACCTGCGCCTCGAACGAGTACCTACACTTCACGCCCCCCTCAGGACAGACCTGCGCGCAATACATGGCATCCTACATCGACGCGACTGGCGGCTACCTGGAGAACCCTGACTCGACCGGAAACTGCAGCTTCTGCTCCATAGGTGACACGGACACGTTCCTGGCCGCCGTCTCGGCGCATCCACAGTACATGTGGCGCAATTGGGGGATCATGTGGGCGTTCATTCTGTTCAACATTGCCGGTGCAGTGGCGCTGTATTGGCTAGTGCGGGTGCCGAAGAAGAAGAGGGGCGACAAGGGGAAGAAAGAGGTCGGTGGCACAAGTGCGGACGCGACGAGGGAGGGCAGCGTCTTGGAGAAACCGACCCAGGTGGACGGCACTCCTAACGGTCTGACGGAGAAAGAGACGGCGAGGGGCGTTGGTGCTGATGACGTTCATGTTGATCCCGAGGCGTCATCCACGACGTTGAGCACGGCAAGACAGAACGAAACAGAATCGTCGCTCTATTACGACAATGTCACGAAGCCGCCAAATACGGGCACGGGTCAGGCGCCGCCTTCGCACATTGCATAAACAAGTCGGATTAGACATGCTCTCCATTGTACAGCACCTGCATTTTTTCCGGCCGTCGATTTGATCAATCGGCGACGGCATTCCAACATCGACGGCATTCCGAGCCATACTTGGTGTACTCGTACACTTTCCTTTTCAGAAGTTTTCCGGCGTTTCGATCGACCCCCGTTCTGGTACCATCGTTGTACTTGTACTTGTACTTGTCCTTGTACACACCCTTTCCCGGGCATTCCCTGGTCGGGGCTTGTTCTGTTTCTCGGAATGCAGTACGCGACTCGACTCGACTTGTCCATCTACATACACATCCACATCCACACACGTTCCTCATGGAGGAGGTGACCTGGGCCTGGCCAGTCAGATGCCCATATACAACCATACAATATTATAACGCTTTCACCAACACTACTAGTACTCCGTACTACAAAACCGAACCAAAACAGTACAAGCACGGAAGCAGGACCTGACAGGACCTGACAGGACAATATTCAAAAACAAACGCGATCGGCACGGTATCGGGTTCCTAGGGATATGGGACGATAGAGACGGAGACATTTCCTCCCCCCGATGTCCCCCAAGGGAGTTGTGGGACCAACTAGATATAGAGATAGATACACTAGACTACTACTAATGGATTGAATAGGATCGTCTGATTTGGGGGGAATTAACTTATGAGATTTCATTGCCAGTCTGGCTACCTGCTGTTGATCTTGATTTTTACCCCAATCTTTGAACTTGGACTTGAACTTGATCTTGCGCAACTACTACAAGTATGGTCTATGGCTAACCTGACTCCGAGCTGCAACATGACAACAAAACGTGCCACCCACGGTCTTTCAAATGGCCCCCAACGCCGTGCTTTTTGATCATCAAAAACCAGATCCTCCGTCCTTTCAATTTCCGTATTTCAAAGAGAATCCCATCAAAACGTATCAGACACCTTTCTGACATTCTGGCCCTGGATTCACGATTCACGAATCCTTTTTACTTTCTCTGGAACAACCTGCCAACAGCATTCCCTAGGTTTCCCATTCCACTGGACAGATACCCCATGCCGAATCCCCACTTCTTCACTCTGACCGTATAGATGAAGAAGTACACAAGCAACCAATTCGTGACTACAAAGACCAAGAAGACCCCGAAATCTCTCCACTTCTGATCAGGCCTGATGCTCAGCGTGGCCAGGTACTCTTCGCCACTCGCGTACGGACAATACGCACACGTCCCGTTGGCCGTCGCTTGTACGTATCCCTGGCCCACGGATCTGACGAATTCACCTGCATATCCTTGACATGTCTGTCCCGGAGGCGCATTGAACAGTGTACTTTCACCTTCACGGCATTGGATGGGCAGGTTCCTCAACGTCGCGGCGAGGACGCCGGAAATCCACCATGTCGACGGGTTCAGCCAATATACAAAATACTTCCAGAAGACAGGCAGTTGCGGGTACGGCCTGACCACACCGTTGAAGATGCCCAAAATCACGAAGAAGAAGGGCAGGACGTTGCTGATGACAGTGAAACTCGGGGCGAAGGCGCAGATCCATTGACCCCAGCTCGACATGAACAAGTAGAAGAGCATGGTCATCAGGAAGACATAGCCTGCTGCGCTGCTGTCGCGGGGTAGATTGGCCGGATAGTACCATATCAACCAGTAAACGACGGACGATACAATAGCCATGGGAATCTCAGCGACGACTTGGGCCGTGCAGAAAGCGATCCAGCCGTAGATGCGGGATGGGTATTCGCGCGCTTCCCAGAGCGATCGAGCCTGGTAAAATTTGGGGACCACGCCGTTCACGATCGTAGGTGGGATGAGTAGGACCAAGAATGGAGAGAAGAGGCGTGACTGAAGCGAGGCGACCGAGTTCTCGAGATTCCAGAATGTGAAGCCGTTGAATATGCCGATGACGACGCTTACGAAGAGTTTGGCGTACAGGTACGACGGGTCGCGCCAGTAGTTTCGGAACGTTCGCTTGGTGAGCTCAATCGATTGCAGTGTGACGGATGTGGCAAACGCGCGTTGAGCTTTTGTTTCCTTGATTGGCTCTCTGGATCGTTCTTCCTTGAGCCGTTGAATCTCTTTGAGCATTTGGGCATTCTCCTCAGACTCCATCCACTCTTTGTTCCAATTGACCCGTTTGCCGTCAGCGCCTCTCTTACCGCCTTTCGCGGCAGTCTCGAGAATGAACTCAGCCACATTCTTGTTCGGTGGGCATTGCGTACCACGCTTCGCGAAGTAATCGATAACCGCTGAACCGTTTTCGCCGATTGGACCAAAGTAGAACGGGTTACCGCCTGGGTTTAATGCCAAAACCATGTCGAATTGCTGAATCAACATTGACGAAGGTTGATGAATCGTGCAAATAATGGCTTGGCCAGCTTGGGACAGCTTTTTCAAGAAACGCACGATCGAAAATGCGGATTGCGAGTCCAACCCACTCGTCGGCTCATCCAAGAACAAGAGCAACTCTGGCTTGGCTGCTAATTCGACGCCAATGGTCAATCTCTTACGCTGTTCAACACCCAAAGATGCAACAATAGCATCCTGAATACTGTTCAATTCCAGCAGATTGATGATCTTGTTGACGTAGTCGAGTTTCTCCTGCTTCGGGACATCGCGATCTTGTCGTAATAGAGCCGAAAACTCGAGTGCTTCACGAATGGTAGACGTCTCGTCATGCAAGTCCATCTGCTCGCAGAAGCCTGTTCCTCTTTGGAACTCAATCCCGAGTGGTCGGCCATCCACAAGCATGTCACCTGAGACGGTACCCGTAGTCTGGCGCTGGGATAGCGTGTTCAGGAGTGTTGTTTTTCCTGCACCACTTGCGCCCATCAGTGCTATCATAAGCCCTGGCTTGACGTAGCCATTGACGCCATTGAGCAGTTGTTTCTTTCCACCTTGATACGGGACTTCGTACTTGACATTTTCCCAGGTAAAGACGCTTTTGCTCTCGGCAATATTGTTCACAATGTTGTCTTTCTCATCCTGCATTGTTTCTGATGACCCACTTGACACTGTTTCGGGAGGAGTCGCTCCCTTCTCTTCGTCAGATGCCTTGGATTCGGCATTGACCATCTTCTTAGCTTTTCGCGTCTTTTTGAAGATCAATGCACCACCACCTTCGTTGGTGAATGAGAACACTTCAGATGCGATGGCAGTGACCAGAATGTACAAGACTGTGAAGGCAATGACGACGCCAAAATTGCGCCACAGATGGGACCGAGAGTACCCAAAAGACTGTCCGACATAAGCAGCACCACTGACAGTGTTGCTTCCCACAGTAGCACCCGTCAACGAACAGCCCTGATACGCGGGGTCGACGTTGGGACCTTGAGGGACCAGATTAGAAGGTGCGCACTGCATAGTTCGATCTGAAAATTCATTGGTGAGCACGGCCTCATAACTGTAGGCCACTGGATTGACATAATCTGCAAACTGTTAGATCGTGATACTGGGTGAGACGGGTTAGAGAGGGGATTACGTACAAAGCCACCCGAACCAAATGACATCGCTGGTCAATGTGCGTTTGGGAATTGTGTATCCGACAAAGATGAGCAGCAGATTGAGCGCTGTTCCTGAAAAACGCACGGCATCGTCGATCGTTGGACTCAAGGCTGCAAACATCCGATATAGCGCTGTGATACAGATCGTGCTGAGGTAGACGAAGAGTAGATTGATGAAAAATTTGCCGGCCTCGACGTCAAGGTTGGCCATGAAGTACACTATGATAGTAAATACCACAGCCTGAATGGCGAGGACTGGTAAGTCCAGGAGTACTCGTGCGATAACGACTGCGCTGGGTCGATAGAATGCATATTCTCGGTGTCGAGCAACCACGACACGACCACTCACAGCCCTCATCAATTCGGTCAGTTGTAGCCAGCCAAGGAACAGGACCGAAAAGAACAGGGCACCACCACGGGAAAAGGCACCAGACGTGTCAAGGCTCTCGCCATAGAACAGCGAGCCGACGATAAGAGCATTGGCAACGATAATAAATGCCTTTGTGTAGAGTGATGTCTTGTCACCCCAGAGAAGCCAGAACTCGCGGAGGGTGCAAGCCAACACCTGTTTCCAGAAGGACACAGTATAGCTAGACTTGGGAGACACGAGTTTGCTGTTGCTTTTCGACTCCTCGACGGCCTCTTGAAATCGCCTGGTGTTTTCGCCATTGGTGCTTTGGAGGTGGTTCTCATATTCTTCGACATCGGCAATTGTCTGCTTGTAAATCTCGGATTTGCGGAAGGCAGCCTCGAGCTCTTCAGCAGTCTTGGGCGTGGAGGTCTCCTTGCCAGGCTGAAACTGGCGCTCATTCGGATCACCCACGGATGTCAAGAAATCGGCAGTGGTCTGACGGTCGGGCGCTCGAAAGCCGAGATCAATGAAGTATTGTCGGGCCAGCTTAGCAGGGCCTTGGTAGAGCATTCGACCTTCCTCAATAACCAAGACTTTGTCCATCAGCTCGTAAATCCCTTCACCAGCCTGATACAGAGTAACAATAGTCGTCCGGTTGGAAATGTCAGTCATGACGCGCAGAGATCTTGCATAGTCCAAGGCGGTGGACGCGTCGAGACCACGGGTCGAGTTATCCCAGCAGACGACCGTCGATTTTGTCGCCAATGTCTCAGCGATACCCACTCGTTTTCGTTCGCCGCCAGAGACACCTCGAACATACTCATTTCCGACCAGCGTGTCTCTCGTGTGTGAAATGCCGAACATTTTGAGGAGTGCTTCGATGATGACAGGGATGGAGCCAGCTTCATGGTTCGTGGTCTTGTTCATCAACGCGAACCTCAGTGTTTGCCACACGGTCAAGTTGGGCAGGTGTTGGTCGTCCTCCGGATTGTAGTTGACCTCCCCAAGATATTTCTTTCTCTGTTCTTCCGCCGAGATGCCGCCATAGCTGATTTTACCCTCGACTGCCGCGAAACTACCCCGCTGATTGGCAATGGCTTTGAGAAATGTCGAGCACCCGGACCCCGGCCGACCGAGCACCAGCATCATCTCGCCATCACGAACGACTCCCGTGAAATCATGGATGAGATCTCGTGTCGGTGGATGGTTGCCAAATCTCAGCGCGGGGACGAATCTTGTGACGAGACGGTACAGATCAGGTCCAAATGTCCCCATGATAGCTTCGGGCAGCGTCTTTGTGAAGGTTGCCTGAGCACCCACGCCTTTCACCGTCAAATGATCGTACACAACGCCAACTTTCTTGGCCGACTCTCCAGCATCTGTCCTCTTCTCGAAATTCCCCTCCTTCAGGAAGGCACCCAGGTCTAGGTCGTCTTCTCCCGCTGGTTCAGGGGCAGCCTCCTCGTCCGCGGTTGAAGCCGTTGCCAGGCTGTCAGCTCTTGAAGATCTGGAAATCGTCCTGGCGAGTGAAGGATGGGTCCGCAATCTCGATATCCGACTTTTGGGCCTTGTGGCAGCGGAGTCTCGCGTTCTCGTCCGTTGCAAGCTTAGTCTGCTGAGTTCCTTTCTCATCTCTATGTAGTCGGCCATAGCCTCTTCGCGACTGACGGGCCCCCCAACGTCATGTTCACCCCACGTACCATCTCGGTCGTGACTGGGATTTCTTGATGGATCATTGGAGTCATGGGGAGATTGTACTGCGCTTGAATCTTGGGAAGACTGCTCAGAGAAAGCCACGTTGTGTAGAGTCGTCCTAGGGGCTTCTACAGTTAGCATGGCTCGAGAATTTGAATGAGAGTTGGTGAAATGCTTACGTTCGCGGCGGAAGCTGCGCCCAAACATTTCTCCAGAATGCGTGTTAAACATCTTGGCTGGCTTCTTGGTCTCTTTCTCGTAGACTGGTGTGATATGACGGCCAATCCCTCAACCGGTTATGCGAGCGGACAGTCTGCGCGCTACAGAATCACGAAGGCACTGGCGCTGCTGGACTCCTGGGCAGGCCAGGTACGTCCGTACCGAAATAAAAGCAATGACAAATGGAAGAAACAAGCAGCAGGACACGAAACAGGAAGGAATAAATGCCTGGTTGATAAAGAAAAGGTACGCCGGAACGAAGGGTGCGGTGTGAAACAGTGATGTGATATGATGGCAGAAAGACCAACAAGAATTACAATGACATGAGCAGAACGGAGTTTGCGGACTTCAACGTGTACGATTTGGTCTTAGGAAATGGATTTCTAAGCTGAAGGATGGGCATATCAACAGGCACACAGGCTATGATGGGCTGAATGGGCTGAATGGGGACTCACCATGAGCCGCATCATAGAAGAAAAAATTCGGATTGGGAAAGCGGAAGGACAGTGGTGGGTGAGTGGTGGACAAAGGTCGAATTTCCTCCGACGTCAATATTCGGTCGAAGCTTTGCCAATAGTGGAAAGGCAGCCGATCATCCAAGCAAGCGAAAGCGTACTTCCAAGCCTTTCAAGGGTCTCATGCTCCGTACAAGCGCGCACCACGCCGCCGATAGCCGACTCGTCGGACCATCGCCGTCGGGCCAGGTCCTACCGAGTTAGAAAATGGAGGTGGGAAGGAGGGTGGGATGGCACTGATGGCAAAGTGATATTCAGGCACGGCACAAACGAGGCTTAGCAATAACTCGTACAAATTGGATCTCTTCCTTTTAAAAGTCGCAAGCAAGTCAAGATGTTTGTTGAAGAGGTACAAAAGTCTTACTAAACGGAGCTTCTGATTGCTAATGCTACATATGGTGTCATCCTCTCATCATTCTTCAAACATGAGCGTGCTTACTAGCCACCGCCCATACAATATCTATATTGTCAATCCTGGCCCAACATCCCGAGTGAAGGGCCCAAAATCAACTAGAGATAAAAGTTAAAACGGTGCTGATGTGTTGCGCAGATCGTGAGTAAATGGTTGAAGACGCTGATAAAGCCATGTGCGAGTGAAGTGGAGAGCAGGCTAGAGCGATCGAGGCGAGAAAAGTCTTGTTCGTTCAGAATCCCGAAAACAGCACGTCAAGCTCGTCCACCTCAATCTGCTCTGGACTTGTCATGGTCCAGGCAGCTTCGCCCATGTCGATGTCATCCAACCGCAGCGCCAAGTCCATTCTGGCTGTAGCGGAGGAGTGGTCGTGTCTGGCCTGAATCATGGGACTGCTGGAGAACAATTTCTGTTCCGGCACATGCAGTCCCGGGTGAGACTGGCCGAACAGCTCCATACCGAGTTCTCGGTCTCGTTTTTGTCGCTGTTCGGGAGTCTCTTCTATCACTTCGGTATTCTTCTCCTCCACCTCGACTGATGGCTTTACAGTGAGATTGTGTAGGCTCATACCACGAGCACGTACCGCTGTGGCCGTCTCGGTGAAGCCTTTCTCATCTGCCTCCAGTGGTGGGCTTGGTGCTCGATTAGGTCTGCGCCGGACCTCAGGGGTGCCATCTGGATTCAGGCTACTCCTGTTGCTGAATGGCTCACCGGGAGAAGGTGGTTGCATGGGGTCTTCCTGATCAAGATCCGGAGAATAGAGTTCTACCTCGGGGCTAGGAGAGAACCTCGCTCGTTGTCGCAGGTCCAGTTCCAGCTCATCATCGTTTTGGCTGTGTTCTGATACACTGGGCGTGAGGATCTTGGCTTTGATCATCGATGGTGGAAGGATATCGTCGGAGGAGGTAGGTAGAGGCAATCGCGGCCGAGTCGTGAGGAAGAAGAAGACTTTCCTGGGGTGGACCGGTATCAGCTCCTTGGCCAGAGGACATGGCGACAAGGCTGTCCATGGTCGTTTCAGATACAGGCTGAGACGCGATGAGAGGAGTGCGGCTGGATTTGCAGAACTATGAAAGGGGTTAGCGACAGCTCCAGGTAGTAGAATGACCATCCACTTACTGTGCGATGCTGGCATTGGTAGAGGCCAGTATGGTCGCCAAGTCTTTGATGAGATGAGGACGATTGCCAGTCTTCTCCAACTGTGCGATGACAGCGATGACAATATCGTCGTTTATCCCTTCAGTGTCGACCTTGCGAACCGGAAGCGCATGAAGTCTAGGAGAAGGCGGAGGGGTCTGTTCGGCTGCGGCTCGTTGTGACAACGGTGTGGGCTCGGGTAGATCGATCGCAGGGGATCCGGTTTTGGACCGGGGCGACGAGACTGGTGAGAGAGGTTCGCCGCCGTCATGCGAACGTTTCAATTTCTTCGCAGGGGGAGTCTGCGTAGTCTCGGACGTTGGTGTAGCCTTGAGGCTCAGGCGGTGTACACGAGAGCCACTAGGCAGATGGATGCCGAGCGACGGCAAGGAGAGAGATTTCCGGCGAGTGTTGTAAGGCATGGTGAGGCAGTGTCATGTGTCGGCGGTCAGAGGGGAGGGTGTTGTCGTCGTTGGACGGTTGTATAACGACGCAGAGGATGACCAGAAGGAGAGAGACACAATATCGGAATAGGAGTATGGCGAAGTATTCTGGTAGGGGCGATATTAAGAACGGGGGGATTATGCTGATTCAGGCTGCGGTCAAGTTGGACAAAGGGAGAGTCGCAAGTGTGACAGCGACCAGCCTCGAATGATTGGATGGCGAGTGCAGCTGGAATGCGTGGCCGCGATGCAAGGGTGCCGGAGAAGTAAAGATGGAGCAATAGGGATGCTTCAAATTCTGCGGCCAGGGTGCAGGGATGAGGTCGACTGGCTGGTGCTCTCGCCTCCCTTGCGTCCAAGATCTCGCTAACCACTTGACTGGTGAATTTGGTCAAACAGCGGTAAGCAGAAGGACGAGAAGCGGTTCTCGATGTTGTTTGTGACAATGCAAGTTTGCGCAGGATAGGCAACCAAACAAGAAGGTACCCGGGCGTATGTAAATGGGAGCCTGCTCGATTCGGTTCGGTCCAGGGTCCAATTGTTTGCTTGGGAGGGTCGTATGAGGAGGCACCAGGGGGTGAATTATGTATCTGGGGATGGGCGAGTGGTTTTCTTGATTACGCAAGGGCGCCTATGCGACAGCGACTGATGAGAAGTTCTAGAGGAGCAGGGTGTGTTGTACAAAGCTCGAGAGATAGAGCTGGAGATGGAGATGGAGATGGAAGAGAAGACGAAGAGCAGATGGGAAAACAACAGACAGGTTACGTTGGTATGGAGCAACAAGACACCTGGGCTCTGGCAGTGGCGGCGAGGGCGGACACTGGCAGGGAACGTAACAAAAAAACTCGTGGATGGCGGATGAAGATGGATATCCACCCGGGGCACTTACCTCGTACTGATGGCACCTACCTAGGCTCCTAGGCACTGGGCAGCCCATTATTATGGCTGACTTCCCACTGCCACCTGAAAAAGGGCCCAGACGGTAGAAGCAAGGATCGAAGGCTCTCAGACTCCCAGAGATCCGAGAGTCGACTAGGCGTCAAACGCTAGCTTCCCAGGCTCACTAGCCCATCCTCTAGGCTGCTTTAGGTCAAAGTCCAACGCCTAAACGGTCATGATTCAATGCTAAAGGTCATCGCGGATGTATCGCCAGACTTTTTGCGAACCTGACACCATTCACACTGCGTAGATATACCATTCGACACCTGATTCGCCTGGCTTCAACCTGTTACGTCTGTTCAGCCTACATTTTAGCTCCGGCCCAGGTATCATCGATTGACGATTCTGTGCCAAACATACAGGTCGACTTTGGTCACCGGTCCGGCAGATCGAGCAACATACTGTGACGCACAAGCACGACAAGCCTCGGGCTCGCAAATCACATGATGGTGAGGGAATGGCAAGCAGGTGCCCGTTACAGAATATCAGCTGGACGGACGGTATATCGAAAGGGTCCGCAAAGGCAGCCATTCAGCAGGCGCTTATTACATGTATAATTCTTGCTCATACACAAGTATAGAGGCGATGCCTGGATCTCGTTTCGTGGGAATCACTACCCGACGGTCCTTGCAACTCCAACTCACTTGTCGAAATGGGATATGATAGCAGAGAGCCAAGTCTTCTCCCTGCAACATGAAGTAAGCGCTTGCGTGTTTGAAGGAATCGAATGATGGTGGTGTGGTTGATGACGGTAGTGTCGTGACTAGAGAGTGCGTGAGTGTGCAACCCGCATCCCCTGTCAAGGTTTAGCTGCAGCTGCACGCTCCAGGGGGTGGCTCCTCTATGACACCAGTCACCTGCTTCCGCCGCATCTTTTGGCCAATCGTGTCCCGCCTTGACGCTCCACTACCCACAGATCGGAAAATCACAAAAAAAATCCAAAAATCTTTTTTTCTCCCTCGCCCAGACAGGATTCCCCTCCAGAAGAGAGAGAGAGAGAGAGCCCCAGCAGAGACACCCAGTGCCACACCAGCTAATTGCAGTGATCCATCAAGCAGCCGCCATTGAAGCTCTTGCAGCTCAGGTTCATGCAGCTTCCAGCATCACAATTCCGTTGCTCTGGGAGACCACTATGTGACTTGTCTGACTTGTGTAACTGTGAGCAGTTGACGTGCAGCCACGGGTTGGATTCATGTTCCAAAACATGTGCATGTGCCAGCCTACCTTACTTCAGCCTTTGCTCTTCTTACGCTGCAGCTGGCTCAGCAACTTGAGTCGCCGCAGTCGTCTCAGTTCATCTCCATCGTCAACGTATCGCCGAGACTCAAGTGGCTGTCAAAGACAAAAGCGCAAAACTTTGGCTTGACATCAGAGCCCACTATCCGCTGATCCTCGACATCCGCAGTCGCCGTCGAAGAAGGTCACCATCACGTGATTTGTACTTGGTACCTCGTACTGTTGTCGAGAAGCAGACCTCTCTACTATTATTATTGATGGCCGTGCACGTACTATCATTTGCGCCTCGAGCCGACGAACTATCAACCTTCTCTGATCAATGCGGATGTGCAGATCATATAACAGTGTCCCAATCCAGACTGTCGTGATACGGGCAGCTCGTACAGCTCACACAGCTGTCCTAACGCGGCTGTCAAAACATGCCTTTTCGGAGACAGATGTCGAACGAGTCCACATTCGATCCGAAGATCGTGTTCAATCTACAACATATTTGTTCTGCATCCGAAAAGACGACTTTCCAGACAAGAGATCAGCAATCGACGATGAAGTTTCTCTGATCCTCCTTCATGTACCCACAGACACAGTCATGCTCAAACTGGCCTATTTGTTGATGTCTGCCTCGATCGAGACAATGACTGCCTTATCTTCCCCGCACCTTGTCAATGATTTACACAGTATCTACCTGGTAGGCATGTACAGTACTATTTACCGCTCGACCCTTATCGTATATCATGCACAACTACTAGTACTATTCGTATCAACCGGCCGCGACTACAGACTACGCCCTCTCGAAAAGTCAATAATGCGTTGCACCGAACTCCTCAAACCCTGGTTCGACCGTTGGCCGAGCGCTTGCGAACGACGAATCTTTCTTCGAGATCTACAGTGGTAGGCTGCTCTCGAAGCGCACACGCTACGCACGCCTCGCTTCGATATTGGCCATACAAGGTACTAACTGTGAACGCTTCCGCCGGTGCAGACTCGCCTAACCGAGCGCAACGAGCTCCGGTACCAAGACTTTTCGCATCAGACAATTCAGAGGGAACCGAATTCGTTCCATCTCCATCGGATACTTCTTCCTTTGCTGCGATGGCCCTGGGAGATTATCTCCGCAACTGCGAGCGCGCCCGAGCAAGACCACCACCACCACCATGATGTAATTCTGCGGAGAAGCATCCTCGCCATTCATTGCACGCATGGCGGAACCGTTCGCTTGACGCGCGAACACCACCACCCATCTCCACCCCTCGGTTGCCAAAGTCAACGTCTGCTCATATAAGCAACACCCACACCTACCACGGCAGCCCAAAGGGTCAACTACCGGCTTGGAGTATCGCTTGGTTGCAAGTCCCGGTGGCTCAGCGAATTTACTTTCCCTTGACAGGCCATGACTCGAGCACATTTGCATCACGACTCGGTAGCCACACCCTCTGCATGTTTGCGTAAGTTTTGAGCTCATCTTGCTCGTCCGTTATGCGGTAAGGATGGAGCTGTCCGAAAACCTCCGGGAGAAGTCAAAAAGAGTGCTGTACAAGTCACGAGGTAGGAGGTGCACCGAGGTGGCACGAACAACACACAGTAAGTATTCCTGAGAAGCAATACTAAGTAATCAGTACTCGCTCTACACCACAAGCATGCGGCTCTGCTTTCACTCATCCCGGTGAGTTCCAGCCCTCTTCCCTCGTGAGGTGGTGTCCAATGCCGATCATCGGTACCGTGGAATTCCAGATAACCACTTCGGACTCAGCTCGGCTCAATGGCTCGCTCTTTGTTTTGCCTCCAACTTTCTACATGTTGCCTTGCCCTTGTCAGATGCCCAGGATCCGGGATCCTTTTACGAGTAGGTCGAGTTTCTCACTTTCTCAAAGATATTACATCATTATTAAAAAACTCCCGTACTCGGCCATCTCACGGCGTCCTTGTCCTTATCCGCATGTAGCTCGCTTCACGCCTCCCAGATATATGGAGATAACGGAGAGTTAGCGAGGATCTCTCGGATGCGACAACTCATGTGCCAATTTCTTCTGTTTAGAAATGCAACACCGGGCATCAACGTCAGCATTGGACGGCACTCCCAGGGGTGGGAAAACCTTTCTCATTAAACCTCGCTCTCGTAAAGACGTACTGGTGTAGATTCCCTTGTACTCCAGTGTCAGTCTCGAATTAATGCGTACACCATGCCCTCATAGGCACCTTACCTGTGAGCGTTGTTTCTCTCACGCAATGGAAGGTGCAGCGAAGGTCTTAGCCCGGCCAAATGCGTTATCGGAAGATCAACTGCATGTACAGTACAGTACAAGTACAGTGGGCACTCTTTATTATGCCTAGTCTCTATATACTTACAGGTATGCTGTACACATTATTCATACCTTAGTATAGTCTGATACCCCTATCCCTACCCAGCCTCGTTCGGCCAGCGTGCACAGTACTACTATCGATGAATAAATATCACCAAGGCTTCCACCAGGATGACTGCCTCTTCCCTGCCGCGCTCTCAGTTCCAATCGAGCTGATCGCATCAACGCGTGGCTTCTGCTTCTTGTCATCCTCCTGCTCCACGACCTTCGGTCTGGGCTTCGGCCTCAGAACATACTCATACGTCGTGCCGAGATGATACCGTTTCTTACTCTCGATAATCAACCCACTGTCCTTGATGACTTGGTCGATATCTTTGTTATTCCAGCACCCATACCGATGCGCATGCAATTTCGCATTGTTATCCAAGAACCGATTGACAAACTCGTGATACGACCTGCCGTGCTCAAGCAGCAGAATCTTGCCCCCCTTGTCCATTTGCTCGCCCTCATCGGCACCATAATCTTTCCGCTTACTCTCCTCCTCCGCCAGAGCTTTCATGTCCAACCCCGTGCTCTCCTCCCCAGGCTGTCTCACAAGTTCGCCCAGCCGTTTCAAGAACGCCACCGGATTAGCCATACTGCAAACCCCCATAGTCTGCACGATCGTATCGAAGCCACCCTCCGGCCGTGCAATCAGCCTCTTGTCACTCGCGTCCCCGACCACGAACCGCACGGGTCCGCGGAATTTCGCGATAGACTGGGTATTTTCTTGCAACTGGTCAAACTTCTTCTGCGCCTGATATACCATGATCTCGCTTAGATCGTTGAACACCAAGCTCTTGATCCTCTTGGCCCTCGGCGTCCGTATGGGGTCGAGATTGTAATAGTCCAGGTTCCGCCCCGTGCCCGCAGACACTTCAAGGACATTGCCAACTGCTTGCTGGCAGAGGTTCTTCCGCCGGCGGCCCAAGAGCATAAATTTCTCGGAGAATTCGACTTCGTCGTCAAAGTTGCGTGAGAGGTCCATCCACCGCGACGACACGTCGGCGTTCTGAGGGAGATCGAGAAGCTCGGATTCCCTGACGGCCCGGCGGTAGGACTGGTACATGTACATCAAGTAGGTTGAGAGCACAAAGCCCAAGGCGCAGACGGGGTAGAAATACGTGTTGAAGGAGCGGTTGGTCCTTCTGGACGAAAGGTTTCCCTGTGACGGTGGTGCAGGAGGGGCATTTCGTACCGGCGTTGGCGATCGAGGTGCTGAGCGCAGTGTTCGTTGAGGTCGGGAGGTAGTTGTGGAAGCGAACTTGCGGGGACTATAGCCATATCGCCTCACATTTATCATTCCGGCGTGTACATTGCAGCAAGCTGGCCTGAGTCGATGCGATTGCGGAAACCTTGAGTGCCCGCCTGCACCTTTTGAAAGCAAAGAGAAAGCGAGATGCGGAATCCTCGATTTCTGCAAAGACAACGACAACGCAGACCTCCCGACTTCAGCCATGATGGGCTTCTCTTCACTCGCCTACCGCACCGAGAATGGCCGACTACGTTGGATATACAGCATGACACGGCGTCCTCGCATGTCTTGCAACTTTTGCAGTGAGTTGACGAATGATCTTCGCCTACAGGAATAGTCGGGGAAGGTCAGCCGGAACAACGACAGCCTCGTTGACAAGGCTGAATAGTATCACGTGCCACTGGCGAAAGAAAATGTGTGGCATGCTGGGTACAGCACTCGACCGGTATGGAAGATATTGACGTATTGCCTGAAACTTGGCCTGCACTGAGCGCCCTTTCGTCTGAAAAGCCAAGTTTTGAGAGATAGCCCGTTGTTTACACAGTACTACTTTCAGCTGTGAGTTATCTAGCACGTGATTCTATCAGCAGCCTCCTGAATTCTTCGCTCCGCCGTAGTCGACGAGACGTGGACTACAAATAGCCCCATGATGGCCCCTGAAGTCAATTGCGGGCAATCTGGTAATATCCTCAGTTTGCGGCGCAATACGTCGCCGCCGCTGTCGTTGTTCGCCCGCACCTCCCATCGCTCTCCTGAATCACTCAAACCCAGCGTTGTTTGCGAAACTTATTGGTAGGTATGTATGTAAGCCAGACCAAACTCGGTGTCAGAATTCTCCGGGCAGCCGAGCGCAAGTCCAACAGATTCTTTTCAACTGCGGTTTAGATGCAATTGCAAGACAATGTACAAAGAACACAGGTTGAGGGACAGCCCAGTCCCCTAGATCACGCCACCTTCACAACCATGTATGTCGTATCTCGTTGAACGAGATCATCAATATATCGCAGAGACCAGATTCCCGGGTAGCCGGATGAATTTTGACCCCGACTCGGTGCGTCAGCCCATGCACGAAACCGGATATATAACACAGCAAGGGATATCGACGCCGTATAAATCCAGACGGTGGTCATCAAATTACAAATGTACAGGTGACTTGATTGACACCGATCCCTCAGAATGGTACACACATAAATATTGTGAGAAGACTGTACATAGTAGGTGCATCCCTCATCACCCCTTTTTGGCCTTGAGCAAGACCCCGATCATCGACACCATCAACACCAAGACAGAGAGACACCCAATATAAAGACCCACGAAAAATGGTTACCCTCCAAACTATCCGCAAGTCCAACGCTCGCATCGCAGAGCTCCCAGAGGGCCTCGTTGCCCTATTCCTCGGCGCCACCAGCGGCATCGGCCAAAGCACCCTTCTCCAATTCGCACAGCACGCCGTCCGGCCACACATCTACATCGTCGCCCGGCGCACTTCAGCTCCCGCCACGACGGGCCTCCTTCAGAAACTCCAGGCCACGAATCCAGACGCCACCTACACGATCATCGAGAAGGACGTCTCACTCATCCGCGAGAGCGACGATGTCGTCGAGTTTGTCCAGGCCCGCGAAACCAAGCTCGACCTCCTCTTCGAGTCTGTGGGCTTCATCTCCTTTACAGGCCGCCAGGAGACAATCGAAGGTCTCGAGCCATCCATGACGACGCGCTACTACAGCCGGCTGCGTGCTGCGCAGGGGTTGGTGCCACTTCTCAATGCCGCCCCAAACCCGCGCGTGGTGTCGATCCTGGCCGGCGGGCAGGAAGGCAAGATGAACGAGACGGACCTGGACCTTCGCAAACCCGGCAACTACTCGATCGCCGGCGCGGCCATCCACTCGGCCACCATGCTTACACTGTCCCTTGAGCATCTCGCCAGGGAGAACCCGCGCATCAGCTTCGTACACGCCTTCCCCGGGTGGGTAGCGACGCCTATCTTCTCCAAGGGATCCACGGGCCTCCTGCGTCTGCTAATGACGTGGGTTGTCCAGCCATTGGGTACTTTGTTCGCCACGTCCGTGGAAGACGCAGGCGCGAGGGCTCTGTTCTATGCGACCAGTGACCGGTACTCGGTCGACAATGGCATGGTACCGTTAGTCGAGGGCATTGAGAAGTCGCCCAAGACCCAGGGTGGTATTTTCTTGAGCAACGACAAGAGCGAGAGCGTAGACAACGAGAAGTTGTTGGCAGACTTTCGAGCGCGAAAAGTCGATGAGCAGGTCTGGAGACACACGATGGAAATCTTTGATGCTTGCGCTACAAACGCTGCGAGTCAAGCAAGTAAAAGCTTGCAGAGATCACAAACATGAATGACAACTGGAACTATCTGTCCCACCATGACAAGCATCTGACTCATTCGGAGTAAGCCACGGTTGTCATCAAACGACCATCTTGAGCTTGACCAAAGCTCATTATCATCGAGTCGACTGGACATTGTGGTAGTCGCTTGTCGATGATAGTAGTAGGTAGTCGAGCTTTGTGAATATTGAGAGCTTCGTCTTCTTGTTCATTGTAAACCCTACCCGTTCTGACATTGTTGAGCCCCATGGCTCTCGAGAGGTCGCACTATCGTAGACTTTCATGACATCCTTCGGAAGCTTCGCAAGATCTTTTGCACCTCCGCGACGAATATCGTGAGTGAGAAGAGTAGGGAGATAGCCTGCGAGATCACCCATCTTCTTGATGGTCTCTCGGACCTGTTTGTTTCCGGCTGGCTTGTCAATGATGGGGAACCCAGACTGGGGTGATTTGATGGCCGCGATGAAAGGTAGTTCGGGCTTCTTCCAGCGGAGTGCTCGACTAATCACGTTAAGACCGTTGATTTGCTTCTCAGGTGCTCCCATCTTCAAGCCGCCTGAGACGTCCAGAAGATCTTCTTAGCATTCCAGCAGATGAGTAGATCATGCCAGGTTGGTACCCTCAACATGTTGAGAGTGAGAGCCACTCCTGTGTGTATCTTGCTGTTTCTTCTCCCGGTCTTTACCATCGGCAACGATGCCAGTGTCGAAATGGTACAGAGGCTTGAGCTCAGCATCTTTGTTCCAGAAGATATAGCGCTTGACGAACCAAGGCAGCCAAGTCCTCATGTTGTATGAGATGAACCTGCGAGTAGGCACCGCAAAGATGTAATCGAGCTCTTCAAGTGACCGTTGCTGGGGATCTTCGTCAGCGAAATAAGTCAGGGTGTCAAAGGGGGATTAGACTTACCTTGGTCTCTGGCACCCAGAGGAAGATCATGACGAGCGCAACGATGTTCAGTCCTGCAAAGAATCCAAACGCGCCAGTCGGAGTGAAAGCCTCGAGGATCTTGGGGAACGTAAGGCTCAGAACTGCAGCCCAGAAGAGACAAGTAGCAACCGCCCAGCCCATTCCAACTTCACGGTGAGACAGAGGGAAGACCTCGGCAGAATAGGTGAACGGAACAGGGCCTTCACCAGGTGAATAAAATGCAGCGTAGAGGTAGATGAACAGTGCGATGACTCCCAACCGTGCACTTTGATTAGTGTCGGGAATGTAGAATGCCAAACCCGCAGCCAGCAAAGTCCAGGCCATCTGAGGGAACGTGAAAAGAAGCAGGGATCTTCGACCATAGGTGTCAATTGTAAAAAAGGCCGGAATGGCGAAGAGAAAATTGATGCCACCAAATCCGAACGAACCGAGGAGAGCTTCCATATTGGAGGCTCCACTTTGCGCAAAGATCGTTGAGCTGTAGAAAGCTGCGCACATCTATCAGCTTGAGCCTGTAATAATCAATGCTGGATCTTACCCATGATGTTAATACCACACATTTGTTGAGCAATCATGACAACGAATGAGGCCAGAGTCGCACGACGCAAGCGAGGGATGGTGAAGAGTTGGATGAAGCGAGTGATGTAGCCTGAGTCGCCCACAATTTCCTGCTCAATATCGATCTGAGTGGAGATGTAGTATAAATCCCTAGCAGCCAGAAGTGGATGGTTGCGAAGCCTGAGTAATGACCTGTATGCTTGCCCGTGCTTGTTGTGTTTGATACACCAACGAGGACTCTCGGGGCACATGTAGACCAGCACCGCCAACGGGACGGCAGGTATGAAGGCGGAGCCAATCTGGAGACGCCAACCAATACTACCGGCATTATACACGGCCAGATTGAATGCAGTACCCATGAAAATACCAAAGGCCGTCCAGAACTGCCATGTCATGACCAGAGCGCCGCGAATGGCAGCTGGGGAGTTTTCCGCTGCGAAGATGGGTGTGGTAGCTCCCTTGAGACCCATGCCGATACCCATGACGATCCGAGTAGCTAACAACTGTTCCCAGGTCTGACAGAATGCTCCACCAAGAGGTGTAGCAATCAAGAGCATGGCAGAGGCGAAAATGGTGCCACGTCGTCCAAGATAGAAGTTGAGAGGGTCGGAAAGCCAGCAACCAAGGAAAGCACTACCAAGGTAAGGAGCAGCATTGACGAGACCGATGATCCAGAAGTCTCTCTCGTAGCCAGGTTGGCCCTCGGGAGTGTCCAGGCCAAACACCTGGGGAAATGAGAGATTCGCGCCATTAGTACCGGTTTGATCCCACCCCTGTACGGCTGCGCCAATTGAGCAGACGGCAACAGTCATGTAGAGCTGCTTAGGGTGGCGCCACTTCTTTGTGGCCTCGATCCGTAAGGCATCCTTTTCCTCATCATTGAGGTCGGGCACGTTCTCGTAATCACCAGGATTTTGAGCAACCAGTGCGCCCTTCTTAAGCAATTCGGTTTGATCGCTCAGTCCGGTTCGATTCGCAAATTCCTCGACCTTTCGAGACTAGTCAGTTGTGATGCACCCCCTGGCCGCCGAATACTCACATCAAGCAACAGTTGTTCGCGGGGAATGTCTGCCAAAGGGTTTGAAATTCTTCAAGCTTAGCCAAGATCACACCCCAAGAGAGCCGAAAGAGCTTACTTTGCGTCAAGATTCCGATCTCTGTTCAGGTCCGCAACAGACGAGCGGCGACGACCACCCTCTGTGGAGCCGGCATTCTCATATTGAATGTCCTTGATGTCAGACATGATGGATGATGTAGGGCAGTCTGAAGATAACAAAGAGAGAGAAATAGGACTCGAGCGTGTCACGGCGGGAGCTATCTATATGATCAACTTCACCTTATCAAGGCTCTCCGCGCTCTCCTGGCATCATAGGTTACCTGGTCTGCACATGCGCCGAGACTGCTCGGACTGCTCGAGGTAACATCGTGGCTTGGGTTCCCCCATACTGCCAATGTCATATTGTGAGGGAGTGATGGGGTCCTCCAGGATCAGCGCTGGGCCGCAGCGTCTATGATTGTCCCATGGAGAGAGATGGAGCCGTGAGAAGCCAGATTGGCATGAGATGGGTTGATCCATAAAGCCAAGAAGAGCGACACAGAGGTAACAGCCAAGAACAATGAGGAAAGCCAAGAGTGCGAAGGTGAGCGTGCGTGAGGTATGTCGCTGCCAGCAAGCCCCAGCCGGGGGCATTGGCGGAGCTTGGCGCATGATACCGGGGCGCGGCATACTGTGTGCGACGTGGGACCTGAGTGGACGTGGTAGGACTTTTTCAAGTCAGGTGGAAGGTCACTGCAGCGGAGTTGTCGATCATGCCGTCTTGGATGATATCTGTCGCATGCTGAGACCAGCGACGTCTAGGATAGTGCCGTCATTGATCATTTCACAGCGTTGACAGCTGTGCGAATCCATGACTGCCTACGAGTACAGATCTCGTCGATATGTAGAGGCTCGGAGCAACGCCCAGCAAGAGGTGAGACTGTCCACTGTTAAGAGATGGCCTATCTTCATTGAGCAGGCGGATTGAGTGTAAGCGATGAAACCCGCTTCACCGCCGTCAGGTGCGATAGTAAATTGCGAACCTGGGAAGGCACACAGACTCGCATTGTAGGCAAAAGCAGACCGGAGAACGACATGGATTGTTCCCGCTCATACCTACCAGGTACCTTAGGTACCTAGGTACGGAGTGCGTAGCACAGTAGTTGGTTTGGTGCTATCAAAGGCGTGCATGGCTACCAGGTACCTACCTGGCGAGCTGGTATGTTGTGTTGACCGAACAAGCGGAGGAAGGTTCACCGAGGTGCTCTCGGTGCCCATAGCGGATGAGCGGTGCACGCCCGAGGACGCCCGGGACGCCCATGTCATTAGTAGCACAATTGTCCCTGGTCCCTTCGAGGCGGAGATCAACGTCTCTCGAATCTTCGCCGCAAACTATACGAGTACCACAAAACTTCCAATCTTCCACCATGGGAGGACGATAGTATCTCAAGTAGGTCGAAGCACTTGGAGGAGCGTAGAGGAGGCGCCCACTACGAGTACGATGGCTGAAGCTGATTCCAAGGTTCCCCAGCACATCCTCGTGATCGGCGCAGGCGCATTCGGTCTGGGCACGACGCTTTCGCTCCTCTCCAAGCCAGCTTACAATGCGACCCGCATCACCATCGTTGACTCCTCGACGCATCTTCCCAACCCCTCGGGCTCGTCCGTCGACGCCAACCGCATCGTCCGCGCCGATTATGCCTACGTGCACTACTCCCGCTTAGCCATCGAGGCGCAGAAACTCTGGCGCGACACAAGTGCCCTAGGATGGGGTGGGGAAGGACGGTACCATGAGCCCGGCTTCGTGCTCACCGCGGACGAGGGCCAGGGTGCATATGTAAGCCAGTCCTTGAAATCTGTCCTCAGTCTTGCTGCTGCGGAAGATGGTGGGCTCGATCTAAGCAAGATAAAAGAATTGCATTGTCAAGACGACATCCGGGAAGCGACAGGCTATGAGGAAGTCAGTGGCAGTTATGGCTATGCGAATTACAACTCCGGCTGGGCTGATGCGGAAGCCTGCGTAGCGTATGCTTTGAAAAGGATTCAGGAAGAGGGCGGTGATCGAGTGACTATCAGAAGTGGTGCGAACGTCGAGAAGCTATCGTTCTCAGGGGATGAATGCACCGGCGTCGAGTTGGCCGGTGGCGAAAGCATAAAGGCAGATTTGGTTATCCTGGCAGCAGGAGCATGGAGTCCGACTCTGATCGACCTTCAAGGCCGGTGTCTAGCAACCGGTCAGACGCTCGCGTTCATCGACATCACCGACCAAGAGCAAGCAGCTATGGCAGACAGACCGACAATCATGAACTGGAGTCGCGGCATGTTCATAATCTCACCTCGAGGCAACAAGTTGAAAATCGCGAGGCACGGGTTTGGATATTTAAACCCTGTACAAATCCCGAGACGAAATATCCGACCTGGTCTAGCAAATGGAGAAATCACGCCAGAACGGTATAAATATGTCGACATGAGCGTGCCAAAACCCGGGGTTACGGTACCCCTAGAAGGACAAGAAGCCCTGCGAGAAGCACTACACGAACTCGTGCCGGACATGGCAGAAAGGCCCTTCACCCGGACGAGGATATGTTGGTATTGCGACACGTAAGTTATCAGTCCCTCTTTCTCTACGCGCTTCCCGATGTATTCGATGAATCACTCACAAAGACACACGCACACACCCAGACCGACCGGCGATTTTCTGATAACTTATCATCCACGACATAAATCGCTCTTTTTAGCGACCGGAGGCAGCGGGCACGGCTTCAAGTTCTTCCCTGTCATAGGGGACAAGATCGTCGACGCAATCGAGGGCAACCTAGACCCCGTATACGCCCAAGAATGGCGCTGGCGGACCGATGAGGAATTACAGAAGATATACGGTCCAGAAGGGTTTATAGGATGTGAGGATGGTAGTCGGGCGGGTCCGAAAGGCATGTTGCTTGAGGAGGAAATGGCCCGGTCTGCTGCCTCGTAATAGTAGTCCTGTTGATCAGACTGTCTTGCGAGTTGTCGGTCGGTTCGGATATAAATCAAGGCCCAACAAGGCCCAACGATAACCCAGCGGTGACCCAGCGGTGACCCAGCGGTGACCCAGCTTTCGGTGCTTGCTAGCACCAAGTATCTGCAGCTCAGGAAACTCTGCAAGTACCTAGGTAAGTACATAGTAGTAACACGATAGTAAGATAAGATTCACTGCAGAGTTTCTGGCTCTTGGTCCGTTCGAAGTGACTCGGAATGTCCACACAGTATGTGTGCTCGGTTAATTAAACGTTCCACCCATCCACCCATCCATCCCGTCGATCCATGTACTACGTGCATACTACATAGTATTCCTTCATTCATTCATCTCTATACAAAGGTGCCGCAGATCTGAGACGGTCATCGATTCACCATAAATCTGCCAGTGTCCCGAGTTCCGATCGGATGCCATGACACCCGATGTCCTGGAACAATACTACGTAAGGTATTCATGACCTCCACTGGTACGGGAGTCAGTTACCCACCGAAAGGTGTGACACAGTAAACACTGAACAGCCTGTTTATCTGATGCCTGAAGCCTGTTTCCCTAAAGCCCTGAAGTCACCAGCCTAAAGCCTGAAGCCTAGAAGTTTAACCCTCCCGAAGAAAAAACTCAAACATCAAACGAGGCCTGGAAAGTCATAACCATACCAGGTACGGTATTCAATCATCCCTCTCAATTGGCATTCCTCCTCCTCCAGATCCCGCTGTCAGAATTCAAATTGTCCCGCGCGCCAGCGAGAACCCCCCAAGTGCCCCCCCCAGAAAACAACCCTCTCTTTCTTCAATTCCTTTCCTTTCTGCATGACCTACAACACGTCTTTCTTTTGTCTTTTCCCAACTCCCTTTGAGGAGTCGACGGTCACTCACTCACTTCACGATCTTGACATAGTACCAAATTCAGAGAAGAAAAGAGCATGGCAGAAGTGGTGACTCGCGACGCGCGAGAATGCCACCCCCTCCCTCACATGCCATACAAAACCCACTCACACCCGCCTACCTACGGAATCGTCAACAACACAAACGCGTCCTTCCCTCTCCCACTACGTTTCTGACTCACACACGCAAAGCCCGTTGACTCCAACGGGCCGTCCGCCTACAAAGAAAAGGAAAATGACCGACCCTGATCCGACCCTGATCCGACCCTGATCCGCCCATCAGCCCATGGTTCCCTGTCCTAGGCAGTGGCGGTGTAATCGGAGTCAGTAATTACAGTCAGCAGCCCACCGCGTACGCCCCCCGGGCGTGCCAGGATATTTGAACCTGCACTCTCATCTTCATCAACCCGTCAGCCCTCGCTTTTCTCGCCAGCAGGAAAGAACTCGCCCTACTTTAAGCATAGGAATAGGAGGACGGAAGGGAAAAAAGCAAGCCCTCTCACCAACTGAACACATCTTGCAGGAACAATGCCTTCACAGCCCAACAGGATAGCATCCTCAACTATGACAGCCGCGGACAAAGTCCCTTCAGAAGCGGCGACCAAAAGTTCGGGAAAGCACCACTGTACGACAATTTCAAGCAGAAGACATTCTGGGAGGATCAAGAATATTATTTGGACTATCATGCCATGCCGCCAGGTTTCAACCTCAGCAATAAGCAGCACCGACTACGATACCCAGCCACCTCCACTGCATCGACCGTTTCAGCCCCTTTGTTCCAAACACTTCTCCCGCTTTTCTTTTCGCCAATACAATCTGATGGACGATATCCCACGCCCATGACGGCTTTCAAACTCCAGCCGTGGAAACCAAGTTCTCAATTTCGGACGAGGTCCTCCCATACCCGAACGACCTGAAAATCGCCGGAAGATGGTCAACGATGACCCAAGTGGACGATCGTGACACATCTAGAACCGAAGATGGGAAACAGTTGTGATGAGAAACTGCGAAGACGGTAAACGAGGATTCGACCAGCGCGCCGAATACCGCCCCAATGATGCCCTTTATGTCGATGAAGACCCATGTCTAATTTGGTGTACAGACTCTGCACCCAGCCTTTTTGGGTGCTCAAGCCCGGAAAGAAAAGGTAAAGATTTCGCTCAAGAACGCCTTGCAATGCTCATAGATAGTCGTGACACGGGCAAAAAGCAAGATGGTAGGTGTGTGATGTGGTAGTAAGTGTGGTGGCCACCCTTTCTTGACAATGTGACCTTTGTCGAAGGAAGAAGGCATGTGTTTATGTTGATACACGGCGAAAGAGTAGAAGATCACCCAACATCTAGACTTTACGGAAGTCTGGGTCGGCTGTCAGCAAAGTTCCGATCCAGTAAACTGAATCTCTGCTTACCTGAAAGTGTAGGGTAGATCTGCTCGAACGCCTGGTAAATTTCTTCACGGACCTTGGCGCCAGTGAGCACAATCTTACCGCTGACGAAGATCAACAGGACAATCTTCGGCTTGATCATGCGATAGATGAGACCAGGGAACAGTTCAGGCTCGTACGAGCTGAAAGGGTGATGCTTTGATGCAAGACCTTCCAGTCGAATAGGGAACTTAATGTCGCAAGAGCCGACAATGTTCTGGATCTTGAAGTCGGTGAACTTGGCATTGAAACCAAGTTTCTGGATGATTCGAGCATACTTGCGGCTGGCAAGCTTCGAATCATCTTCCGACTTTGCACCCGTGACAACCATCTTGCCTGATGCGAAGATCAGAGCGGTTGTCTTGGGGTCTCGAATACGCATAATGACAGCGGCGAAACGCTGCGAGAGAGTCAGTACGGAAAAATGGAGATGGTCTCAAGTCCGACTCACTTTTGGGTTGTACTCAGCATTACGAGCGTGTAGGGCGATGGTCTTGAGATCAAGACGGCAGTCAAGATTGACCGTAGCCACAATGTTTCTTTGGCAGAAATGTTAACCTCTGCTGACCAAGAATGGGCAACAAAGGGCGGGTACTCACTGCAAAGTAGGCACAATACCACTCACTCCAGCACCAGGTGTCGCAGTAGGAGTTTGAGGAGCTTGTAAAGCATTCCCTCCTTGTTGTAAACCATTCATCTTCCCATCCGCGTATGAGCCACCATTTAGGTTGTGTCCATCTTTCTCAGAGGAGGGCGGTGTCAAGTCTCCAGCACCACCTGGGAACGAGAGAGACGCGGGAGAGGTGAAGGCTTTGGCCTGTTGTGCGGTGGAAGGATGAGTGGTAAGGGAATCCATGATTGCAATATGTGAGGTTCGTGGAACTGCGGCGCAATCAAGCGGTAGCAGTTTGGTGTCCTTGTCGATGAGGAAATCGAAGGGACGGTAAGAGCAGTCTGAGAGAAATGTTAGGATGCTGTGATGACGGGTGGCGGTAGAAAGGATTTTCGTCGGGGTCGGTTGATCTGAGGCTCGAGTGAGGCAAGGCAGTGAACTCGGTTTCACTTCACTTGTCCGCAGACAACGCTCTGTGCCACTTGACGACGACGACGACTCGACGATAGGAGGGTGAGGTGGTATTCGTACCGAGATGTGGGAGATGAACAACTCAATGTCTCCCCTACAAACAACAACTGCCTAAACTCGATGTGACCGCCGACTTGAATTTGTTGTCCCGAGTCGACAGTGACCACAAGTACCAGGTCTCGTGTGATTGAGTGATGATGATGTGTGCGCGAAAGAGGAACAAGAAGAAGCAAGGTCTTTTGCGAATTACTATTGCGGAAAGTGCAGACTGTCTAATGTTTCTTTGTCCCTGTGGCTCTTTGTAGAGAACGGCAGGCGCTCGCAACGGGTACTTTTTTTTGGGATTTGTGATCCGAAGCGGGAGCGCCCAAGAATAACGGGAGGCACGATCAGAGGGAACCGAAACGTAGCCGATGAGAGAGGAGGTTCGTAGGCAGGTATGCGACAAGAATGCGCAGTTTGGAATGCCCGACGATGGATGGATATGGAGATGGCAAGGGTGATGGTGGTGGCGCCAAGCCAAGAAAAAATGTCAGAAAGTCGAGAGGTCGGGTACGTTCGCGCGTGCGGGAGGGCAAGGCGGTATTTATACTGCTGCCTGCCAGCAGACACCCCGCCATCGGAGGCGACGCTAAAAATGACCAATGTCAAACTAGAGCCAAACAAGTCTAGCTGTGTCATCATTCACCCCCAACCTCGCCTGTCGCTCCATGCACCTTATCTGCCCCTTTCTGCTGCTTCATGCACTTTTCCAGCCTGCGCCTTTGTCCTGCCCCTAAATCATGCATCATGACTTTTCCATCCTCCCGTTTTTCTGTCTTGAGTCTGCCACATCGAAAGATGGCCGCAGAAGAGCAGAAGAGGCAGTGAGCTGACTTGAGCATATTAGTGGTCTGCCATAGCCGACAGGGCAGCGTTACATGGCCCGAGCACGTGCTTCAAAATTTTCTGCTGGAGCATTGAGTGAAAAAAGACAAGGTGGCCAAAAAGGTATCGGACTAGTCGCCCCAGATGAAGAGAAAGAGGATCTCTCATCCATGGATCAGCACGTCTGATTCCGACGCTGCTCATTCAAGGTGTTGCCATTCATGGTGCCGCCATTCGTGAGAATACTTCCCCTTTCTCGCCGAATGAAGCTGCTTGCGATAAGAAATCCATTCTCATTGCAAGATACAAGAATGTGGGTGGTGAGATGAAAAGGAGAATGAGTCACAGCCTCAAACGAAAAGACGAGGGGTTTTTTGTTTCACATGCCGCGCAAGCGCATCGTCTTGGGTGCTTGGCAAACATCCACCGGCACTTTGGTCCGAGCGCCACCACAAATCGGATTGCCAGTCATGATCCAATCATGATGCGGTCACCAGTGTTAAAATGCTTGCAAAACCGGTGGCGATCGACCATTCAGCTTCGTTGAATTTTGAATAGTCTGTCGTTTATCTTTCAATAGGATGCATTGGCCATTTAGCCTTGTCAACATCAATACTGTATACGCACCAGTAGACACTGTGCGTGACTGTGGTACTCTGTAAGGCCGGAGAATTGATGCAGAAGCTTGGTCTTACAGCAACCACGTTCTGCTCCCACAATTTACTCTACTCACACACTCTTCCTGATTGTGGTATCAGGTAATGCTATAACTCGGTCCTTCACCTCCTTGGGGCGTCTGCCAGTTGATGTCCTGACTCGGGTCCTTGATATCGCAAGTCTTGCAATGAATACAACTATTGCCATCCAGTCAGCACCAAAATTCGCCTTCATCAGCCTGGGAGGAGTGGGAAAACTTACTTCTGCGCATTGATCTGGAACCGCACTCCCAGATCCTTCGTCTCGTCCTCGACGTATTCATATACACCCGCCGGACAAAACCTGTTCTCCACGCCCTTGTACTTGGGATAATCCATCTGCGCATGTGCGTCCCAGTCCTTAACCTGCAGATGTACAGGCTGATCCTCCTCGTGATTGGTATTTGTCCTGGATACACTCGTCAAGATATCAAACGTAATCTCGCCATCTGGTTTCGGGTACTCGATCTTGGGCATCTCATCTGCCGGTTTGGTGTTTGCCCAGTCAGGCTTCTTGTGCTTTAGCGTCCAGGGCATCATCCCACGGAACACGTACGCCTCAAGGCCCGAATACATGATCCCTCCGTAGATGCCCAGGGGGCTATGGAATGACGGCCGCATGTTCCTTACCGCCTTGAGTTCCGGCCATATCCAGCTCTCCCGCAGTGCATCCTCGTAGCTATACAGGAACACCGTGCTGTCTCCTTTGGTTTTAAGGGCCTCGAAAGCGGCTTCGGCGGCCAACATGCCGGACTTCATCGAAGTGTGAGTGCCCTTGATCTTTGGTACGTTGAGGAAGCCCGCAGTGTCGCCGATCAAAGCGCCACCGGGGAAGGCGCACTTGGGTATTGATTGGTACCCTCCCTCATTCAGGGCGCGGGCGCCATATGCGATACATTTGCCACCTTCAAGCACGGATTTGTAGAATGGATGGAGCTTCATGCGATTGAATTCGCCGTATGGTGAGATCCATGGGTTGGAGTAGTCGAGCCCAACAACCAGTCCCAAACTCACCAGATTGTCGCCAAAGTGGTACATCCAGCCGCCGCCGTAAGTGTCTTTAGTCAAAGGATATCCCATGGTATGGGATATTTCACCTTTCTTGAACTTCTCGGGTTGAATTTCCCAGACCTCCTTGACGCCGAGTCCATAAGTCTGCGGATCGCAGTCTCTTCTCAGCTCGTACTTTTTCGAGACCTTCTTGGTCAAACTACCGTGGCAGCCCTCGGCAAGTAGTGTCACCCTTGCATGGAACTCCATGCCCCGCTCGAAGTTGGCTTTGGCCTTGCCATTTCGTCCCACGCCCTGGTCGTTGGTGGCGATGCCCTTGACAGCACCCTCGTGATTGTATAGTATCTCGGCCGCAGAGAACCCAGGGTATACTTCCACACCCACCTCTTCCGCTCTTTCGCCTAACCATTTGACGAACTGACTCAGACTTATAATGTAATTGCCCTTGTTGTGCATCTGTGGAGGTGCAGGTATAGGAATGGCACCAGACTTTGTCAGGAAGCGCATCTTGTCAGAGCCAGCGGGGGTGGCACCCGTGAATCGGTTCTCATTGTCCTCCGCCAGCCAATCTGGGATCAACTCATTGATCGCTCGTGGTTCAAGGACGTTGCCAGAAAGCATGTGTGCGCCAACCTCGCCAGCCTTTTCAAGTACGACCACTCTGAACTCTTCATTTCCAGCTTCATTTGCAAGTTGTTTTAATCGGATGGCAGCACTCAAGCCTGCGGGCCCAGCACCGACAATACACACGTCCACTTCGTCGGATTCTCGGTCCACTGTAGCAGGATCAAAGGCCTCATCGACATCGGCGTATCTCCGTTGTAAGCTAGCAGATATTGACCGTCTCTGACCAGCAACGAAGACTGGTCTCGTGGCTCGTAGGGTAGCTCTTCTTTGTGCGGGGAAGGTCTTGATCATGGACGCCGAAGGACGGGAGAAGGAACGACATTGTTGTGCTGGGGTCGCGAGCCTCAGCAGAGGTCTCGTTAGGTGCTTAGAAGCCATCCCGTTGATGTCGTGGACGGTGGCAAGGAGCTCGTCGAAGGACAATTGGAGTATTGAGCGTCACCAAGACAGTTCGGTACTATGCCAGCCTCGGTTCACGAAAGCACGGCTGCGAGAACCGTCCACCAATCGGCTGCAACCTATACCAAAGCAGTCCGAAGCTGCGAAGAAATATTTGTGTGCAGTGCGCGGCGGCGCAGGAATATCGACGCGACTTGCCGGATTGATGAAGCTTTCTGTTGGTTGGTTGCTAATAAGAGTTCAGCTGTTGTGTCGCTTTGTAAAACCGAGTGAAGTCCTGCTCAGTTCGAAGCGCATGAAGCCAAAGAAGCAAAGCAAGTCGATGACATCTTGACTATTGCCTTGCCACCATTCGATAATTCGCGGTAAGCTACAAAAATGCAAGCCTTCTGACCACAATGCACATCTAGACCTCCCCCCACCCTTCCATTGAGAAGACCCCCATCCTTGAGAGAAAAGATGACTGCCTACACGCGTGTGGGAGCTGTGACTGGCGCGAACAAAGGAGTTGGCCTGGCCATAGTTCGCCAGCTAGCCTTGCAATATCCCAAATCTGCCTACAATAATGGCCCATTACTCATCTACCTGACGGCACGAAATGAAGAGCGAGGGAAAGTCGCATTGGAAACCATCAAAGAAGACCCACAATTGAAGAAAGCAAAAGCCTTGCAAAAAGATGGAGGACTTGCTGATGTCGAATATCTCGCGTTGGACATAGACAGCAAGCAGAGCATTGACGACTTTGCGGCGGCGTTGAAGAAGAGACATCCAGACGGCATTGACTTCCTCATCAACAACGCAGGAGTTGCTTTGCAGGGGTTTGATGAAAGTGTCGTGAAGGATACGCTCCATTCCAACTACTATGGCACACTTGACGCAACTCGACAGCTGCTGCCGCACATCAAAGACGGAGGGCGTTTGGTCAATGTAGCGAGCATGTCAGGCCACATGACCTCCAAATACTCAGACGGTATCAAGTCCCGTTTCCTGAATGCAAAGAAACCGGAAGAAATATCTCAATTGATGGAGGAGTACACTTCGGCTGTTGCGAAAGGTACATATCAAAATGACTGGCCTGGCAATGCTTATGCCGTTTCCAAAGCTGGGGTCATTGGCATGACGAAGACCATTGCTCAGCTCAATGCTCAGACTGGCAGCAAGACATTGATCAATGTTTGTTGTCCGGGATATGTCAACACAGACATGACCAAGCATCGAGGTATCAAGACGCCAGACGAAGGGGCCCAAACTCCAGTGCTACTCGCGTTGGGGGATATCAAAGGTTCGAACGGAGAGTTTTGGCAGCATGAGAAAATCATTGAGTGGTGATTTCGTTGTCGCCAGCATGCATAGATATCGACGCTGACCGCCGAATACTTGATATGTCTCCAAGGCGAAAAGACCTCATAGATAGCGCTCGTTGTTTAATTTGATCTGTTGTACCACGAACCGAGTCCTCCGCTCCAAATGAGTTGCGTGTTGAACGGTGATATAACCCAATTCCAAACGAACTATCTTGGTCATTTTTTCTGGTATTCCAGCTGCTGAAGCCGATCTTGCTGCCTCTGAGCTCTTCCTTCAAATTATTTCGGGTTCATCGTCCATGTGCCTGATTAAACTCATCAATTACCTCTTTCGTCGTCTTGATAATGCCCAAACAACCCGGTGAGTCAGAGTGACAACATATCGTAATTGGATATTCTTTGACGGGTAGTTGCACAGTGGTTCCATCGACTGCTGTCACCGACTGCGTGTTGAGTTGCTGGCTGACATGCTTCCTGACATCTTCCAAAGCCCAAGCCTTCTTCTTTCTATCGATAACCAACATTCCCTCGCTGTTGTACTTCACATCGCCGTACATTTCCGCCCAGAAGGTGATACCTAGGTCGTTGGCCGCTTTCTCCATATTCGTCCCGGCAAGGCCGAATACCGGGATGCCCTTGGGGATTCCTTCCATGACAGCCTTTGCGACCTCGTAGTCTCTGCACATCATGCCGTAAAGGATACCATGCGGCTTGACGTGGTGCAGAGGTACTCCTTCCTTGTCAAGGAAGCCTTTCAAGGCCCCAACTTGATATACCGTTATCGCCGTGAATTCTTCTGGAGACATCTTGATCTCACGACGGCCAAAGCCTTGGCGTTGTCAGGTACGAGGCTACGAACTCAGGAGGGGGTGAAGGAGGAGGATCACTAGCCGCCTACCTTGAATGTCTGGAAGACCCGGATGAGCTCCGACTTTGATATTGTACTTCTTGCAATTTCGGACCGTCTCCTGCATGATCAATGGATCTCCTGCATGAAACCCACATGCAACATTTGCATGATCGATCAGCGGCAGTAGTTCGAGATCTGGACCGCAGACATAGTTTCCGTACTAGGGCCTCGTCAAACGTGCTTCTCTATGAATCACGGCATGATGAACTTACAGCTTCCCCTAAGTCTACGTTAAGTAAAGCTTTGTGCTTGATCGGTGGAGGTGTCATGGCTTGGTCCGCGGAACTCGAGCAAATCAAGAGTTCAAATTTCGAACGCAAAGGTTCCAGATGTGCCTTCTGGACCAAGCTTGAGCGTCGTTGTATTCAGTACGAGCCTCGAAACCACCTGCATTTATAAAGACGTCAGCGTGCTGGCGGAGAAGTACGATCTGTGGGGAAACAGCTCGACAGCTCGCAAAGATAAGAGCGGGACCCCTCATCCTGTGCTGAGGAGGAGATGCCTCCTTTCTTCCAATCATGGCACATCCCAAGACGACGTCTCCGAATGCCCGACCCACGCCAGATACAACTATTAGATAATAGCCATGGCAGCCCCCAGATGTGACGGGGATGGTCTTCCTCATCGTCTCGTCGGACGACAGCATCTGATCCTTTCAACCCTGGTGCTACTATCGGACCAGACAAAACAAGATGGAGAAGTTGAAGACCCTTCTTGTCGCGAACCGTGGGGAGATTGCAGTACGGATATGCAGAACTGCCCGCAAGCTAGGCATTCGGACGATATCGATATACACCAGCGCAGACGCGGCGTCCTCGCACGTCGGCGCGGCGGATGAGGCCGTTCTGCTCTCTGGGCCCGATTCGAAAGGATACATCGATGCAGAGCAGATTGTGGACATCGCAAAATCGAAAGGCGCCAATGGCGTGATCCCGGGTTATGGCTTCTTATCCGAGAACACGGACTTTGCGCACCAGGTCACGCAGGCTGGCATGGTGTTCGTAGGGCCGAGCTCGAAATGTATCGAGGACTTTGGTATCAAGCATACTGCACGAGAGTTGGCCGCAAAGGCCAATGTCCCCATCGTGCCAGGTACCAAGGGTCTTGTCAATTCCGAAGACGAAGCTGTGGAGGAGGCGAAGAAGTTGGGTTTCCCAGTGAGTTTGTTGTCTACTCGACGAGCTGATAAGAAGGTGTTGTTTGCTGACCACTCTGCTGTAGGTCATGCTCAAAGCCACGGCAGGCGGAGGAGGAATGGGCTTACTGACATGCGCGAATGAAGAAGACGTGCGTAAATCGTTCACGACGGTCCAGTCTCGTGGTGAGACACTGTTCAAGAACGCCGGACTGTTCATTGAGCGGTACTACGCGTCTTCCCATCATATCGAAGTGCAAGTGTTCGGTAACGGACAGGGTCAGGCTGTGCACTTCGGCGAGCGCGAATGCTCGATCCAACGCCGACATCAGAAGGTCGTTGAAGAATGTCCGAGTCCGTTCGTCGTCAAACATCCCGAACTGCGGGAGAAGTTGGGCTCTGCTGCCGTTCGATTAGCCGAGTCGATTAATTATGGCTCGGCCGGCACGATCGAGTACCTCGTGGACGACGAGTCAGGCGACTTCTTCTTCCTCGAAATGAACACCCGCTTACAGGTGGAGCACGGTATTACCGAGCTGTGCTACGGCGTCGATCTGGTCGAATTGATGCTCAAGCAAGCAGATGCGGAATTATGTGGCAAAGGGGGTCTTCCGGGAGACTATCTCAAGGGTCTCCAACCAAAAGAGCCCAATGGTGCGGCGATTGAGGTTCGCTTATATGCTGAGAATCCGGCGAAAAATTACGCTCCATCACCGGGAACCCTGCAACATGTATCCTGGAAAGACGTGCCTGGCTCAAGGGTTGACGGCTGGGTACACACCGGCACCAAAGTCACGTCCTTTTACGACCCGCTGCTCGCCAAAGTCATGATGCACGCTCCCACACGGGATGAAGCGACCAACAAGCTCATCGAAATGCTCCAGGGGTCGAAGATACTCGGACCACCGACGAACATCGAGTTTCTGACAGAAATCCTACAAGACGAGACTTTCAAATCCGGCCGCACCATGACCAAGTTCCTCGAATCGTTCAAGTACGAACCTCACGCAATCGACGTCCTGCAAGGAGGGGCGTACACCCTCGTCGAGGACTGGCCCGGACGACCGACGATTGGAAAGGGCTTCTCACATTCTGGGCCTATGGATCCCGTGGCATTCCGGATCGCAAATGCCCTCGTCGGAAACCCAACAGGCAAGGAAGGTATCGAGATCACCCTGAGTGGTCCTGATCTGAGATTCCTCGGTCCAGCCATCATCGCGATCTGTGGTGCGCCCATGGAAGTCAAACTCGACGGCCAGCCTACGCCGATGTGGACTCGTTTGAAAATCGAAGCTGGTCAACGCCTGACAGTGGGAAAGACGACCGGAGGAGGTTGCCGATCCTATCTGGCCATCTATGGCGGCCTGCCGAGTATTGCGACATGGTTCGGATCGAAATCCACTGCCCCAATGACGGCCGTGGGAGGGTATCAAGGCCGAGCACTCGCCGCTGGTGATCTTCTCGCTATAACGAGTGAATTGCCGGACAACAATGGTGAATTGAAACTTCCCGAACACTTGATCCCGTCGTATCCAGCGGAATGGGATCTTTTCTCCATGCCCGGACCGTATGACGAGGGTTTCATCACCGAGGAGTCAATCGAAGAGTTTTACGCTAGCACATATACCGTCTCGCACAATGCATCGCGTGGAGGGATTCGCCTTCTGGGGACGAAACCGAAATGGTCACGGCCAGACGGTGGCGAGGGCGGTTCTCATCCGTCAAATGTCATCGAGTACGGGTATCCTGTCGGCACGTTGAATTGGACGGGCGATGACCCGTGCTTGTTCCCGGTCGATGCGCCTGATTATGGCGGTTTCGTGTCTGCCACTACCATTGTGAAGGCGGATTACTGGCGGATGGGCCAGATGAAAGCCGGCAACAAGCTGCGGTTCAGACGAATTTCATACGCGGACGCCATCACCAAGAGGAATGAGGTCGAGACGTTTCTGGCGAAGATCCACGACGTGTGCAATGGACAGGGTAGTTTCGGGGACGTTTCGCCGCTGAATTATGAAAACTTCCCACCATCCACGGAGAACAAAGGTTGGGAGAAAGCACTGATTCACCAGATCAAAGAGGAGCCGAGCAAGAATCAGCCGCTTGTGTCGTATCGTCAGGGCGGTGATGATTTCATCCTGATCGACTACGGCCATGGATCATTCGATTTGAATTACCGATGCCGCGCGGTCGCGCTGTACCAGAAGCTGCGTGAGTCAAAGGGTGATATATCCTTCGCGAACGGCGCGATGTTCACGGGCATGGCGTGCGGGAATGGGTTGATGTTGTATTTCGACTCACTGAAGGTCAGTCGACCGAAGATGACGGAGTATTTGCTCAAGCTCGAGAACGAACTGGGTGACTTGAGTGAGGCGAAGTATCCGAGCAGGGTGTACAAAATGCCCATCACATTCACGAGTAAGAGACAGAAAGAGAGTTTGCAAAGGTATATGGAAACGCAGAGACCCTATGCGGTGTATTTGCCGGATCCGGCGGACTTTGTGGCGAGGAACAACGGCTTCACCCAACAACAGGTAAGCATGAACCGTCGAATTTTGGTCTTGTGGTTGACTTGAGATAGCTGCGTGATATCCTGACAAAATCGTCGCTAATGGTCGTTGCTGTGGGGTTCTTCATCGCCTTGCCGATCTGCTTGCCAATCGATCCGCGTCAGCGGATGCAGTGTCCGAAGATGAACCCCTCAAGGGTGCATACTCCGGAAGGTCAAGTTGGTTGGGGAGGGTCGTGTATGGCAATATACAATGTCGAGTCTCCAGGCGGATATATGAATCTTGGTCTGTCGATTCCAGGTGCCGATGTTCTCGGGTACAAGAAGGGCTATACCTCTGACAGGCCATGGCTGTTCGAGGACTTTGACCAGATCACCTTCTACGAGGTGTCTGAGGAGAAGTATGAGAGTATGATGGCCACTTTCCGAAGTGGACGGTATGAGTACGACTATGAAGATACTGTGTTCGACATGAAGGAGCACAACAAGCTGCTCAAAGACACCAAAGAGGAAGTCGAGCAGATTCGCGCTAAGCAGCGTGTGGCCCAGGCGGAGATGGACAAGATCGAGAAGGAAATGCTGCAGAAGTGGAATAAAGAAAAGGAGGCGGGTAAGATCAGCATAGATACTGTACAAGACTTGATGCATGGTAAGTTTGCTCGATGTCGGCCAGAAATGTCCCCAAAACTGACAGACGGGTTAGATCCTGATATCATTGCGATCGAGGCGCCGCTGAATGCCAATGTCTGGAAGATTGAGGTCAAGGAGGGTGATACGATCAAGGATGAGCAGACAGTGTCAATCCTGGAGGCCATGAAACTCGAGATCCCGGTCAAGGCGGAGGAGAGTATGGCAGGGGCCAAGGTCGAGAAGATGCTCGTCAAGCCGAATGATGTGGTCCAGGCTGGGGATCCGTTAATGCTGCTGCGTAAGGCCAAATAGGTGAATTGTGCAGCGATATTGTGATTGTGCGAAGGAGTTCCAGTCCGCCTGAGCTGATATAATTCGTACCGTACAAGTGTTGACATGAGAATTGCTTCGTGATGATGGCTGGTCAATAATATGTTCCCTTAAATGAATACTGGTAGTTGAACTTCACCACCATTGTTGGCGATAGCTTGGCGCTACAGGTGTTGGGCAGGGCAACGCTCAGCACTCTGCGCACCAAATGTGAATCCTGCAGATACTACGATAACCGAAATCCGTCATGCAGATCAACCCGTGTATTACAACTGATTGCACCTTGGTGGTGGTGTAGAGAGGTAAGTGACTAACTAGCAGGCGCGGTATAGTGGCCGCTTTAGGCTTGCAACCCCTAGAGTGGCAGCCTCGTCGCGCGAAAGGTACCCAGCACCCACCAAGCAGCACCTCAACCACCACACTCTTGGAGCCCATGTCGAAGATCTATGCCAGCTTGAAGCGACGAATCTATGCCTTTTGCATGATTGCATCGCTGGTAAGCAAGTCTTTGCGAAAGAAACAAGAATGGTGGTCATCAGTGTCTCGATACATACATGCAAATCCAGGACGGAGCTCGATACCCATCTTGATGCTACCGGGCTGTCGACGATGTGCACTGGCTAACGAGTTGACGATGTGCTTGGTATCTGCATCCGCGTGCATGGCGCTGGATCTACCCTGCATATCGCGATTCCTGCTTCATGATGTCTAAAGCTCATTGCGCTACAGGCACACGCATCTCGATTAACGTCTTCGTGCCCGACAGACGACTTATGAATGGAGACACAGGCGACTGTCAAATCGTTGCAGGCCAAGCCAAACCTGGCTCGCCTGGCACTGATGTTCCCGCTGGGCATTTTCTCGACCTATCCCGTGGTATCCGAGCGCCCACACCACCAAATGCAACCACACACCCACACAACCCACACAGCCCACACAACCACAAGGTCCTCGAGATCCCACTTTGACATGCACAGAGGGCCTGAAAATTATTAGGCTATATATTGAAAAGTTTGAATTCCTCCCAACAATCCATGGTGGTAAGTACAGAATTCCATCATCATTCAATCATTCCGTCTAACAACCTCGAAAGGTGTAACGGTAACATCAGTCGCTCTCATCTTTCAATTCGAAATTTCGATTTCCGACTAGCCCCGGGTTCGATTCCCGGCCGTGGAAGCTTTCTTTTTTGCTCTTCTGAAGAGTTGTAGAGGCTGTCCTGGTGTTGTGGGCGAAAGAATGGCCTCGAGGGGGTGGTGGTGGATTTGGGGCTGGAGACCCACAACCACTCATTTTTACATGTGCAGACTACATTTTCTGGACTTGGCACGGCTCAAGCAATCTGGAGATAATTTTTTCATCATTTTTGGACTTCGTTTGGGCTTGCTCTTCTGCAATATGTGCCGACCGTCATTTTTGAGGCAGTGGTTCTTGTATAGGGCTGTGATGCCTCAACCTCTTATGATCCAGGCAACAGAACTACATCACTCTATTCTGCTTGAAAAGGGCTTTCTAACGATACTACTTCCGTGCTTATCAGAGCCCAGGATTCTTGGGACTTTCTCATGAATTGTGCTGCCCTTGATCTTGAGCTGCGGGTCACGTGAGCAGGCTTCTATTCAACCTCAGGAGGCAGCCTCATCCATATTGCGCCACCTCCATACTAGTATGCGCGCCACAAGTCCTACGGGGAGCATACTGTGCTAGTAGTTTCTCATGACAGTCTCGAAATCACCTGGTCGACGTCGAAAAGAGCCATACAATATCTGCGGACGCCTCATGGTGTCAGTGGCGCAACACCACCCCCTCGAGGCCATTCTTTCGCCCACAACACCAGGACAACCTCTACAACTCTACAAAAGAGCAAGCAAGAAAGCTTCCCACGACGGAGAGTCAAATCTCACGCTAGGTTTACACTACGGTATCATGTGTAAATGGTGAAAGATCGCTTGTCCGGGGTGCAAAGGAGCTGCCACTTGAGTCGTCGATTCATTAGTACGCAATTACACGCCTTATAAAGTCTTGGGCATGAGATGGCCAACGTACAAAATGGCCAGCTGTCGCACCACATTCTTGAGTCTCATGAAGTGGAATTTGTGTCTTGCAGAGTTACGCACGACTTTGTTGACATGCTAAGAATGTGGGCCACCCTCGCGCAGGTATTCGCCCAGGTATTTCCTGCACATACAACTTGATCAGTGAGCCCTGAACCAGGTCTTTCTCCTTTTGCTCTCTCCGTGTCGTCCATCTGACCAAAGTCGTTCCTTACCTGTTTTGTTACTGTTCATTCATTTCTTCGGGTAATATGCGATCTCTCTTGATTTGCGGCCTTGTCGCTGGTGCAACGGCACAAGTGAGCATCAGCTACAGCGTTACTGCAACAGTCACGGCAACCGAGATCGTCACTGTCACCACATGCCCATGCCTGAGCTCAACGACCTCGTCGATATTGATACCGGATGGGACGATCACGCCGTCGAGCACCATTGCCACCACAAGCACGACCACGACTCCGGCCCCATCTTCATCGCTGATGACCACCAGCGCAGTAGCAAGTGCTTCGTCGGCAAGCTCGACTACCTCTGGCACACCGATCCCTACGTATGATGCGTATATCAATGCTGTCCTTGTGCATCACAACTACCATCGTTTGAATCATACCGCCCTACCACTGACTTGGTCGGTATCGCTGGCTGCAACTGCGCAACAGATTGCGGAGACTTGTGTCTATGGCCATGTCACGTAAGTACCTCGCCTGCCCTCTTTTACTCGTCACTAACAGCACTGCAGTGATCTGAACGGCGGCGGATATGGTCAGAATATTGGCGCCGGATACCCCGGGACACCTTTGGGCATGGGTTCCTTCGTCACTGAAGGCCTTTACAACGGCGAGGTCAACAACTATATATACTACGGCATGGAACCTGACCTCAACACACTCAATGAATGGGGACATTTCACGCAGATCGTGTGGAAGAGCACCACGGCCGTGGGCTGTTATACCGCAGATTGCTCGGCAACCGGATTGCAGAACGTTGGAGGCAATGTGCAGCCATACTTTACCGTCTGTAACTATGCGCCGCCTGGGAACTTTGTCGGTCAGTTCACGCCGAATGTGGGTGTCCCCATTGGTTTGCCGAGCATAGACGCGAACTACGGACTTACCTGAGCTTATACCTGAGCTTATGAACTTGCGCACACGTATTCGGACCGCGAAGGCGATTGAAGAGTCGTATTGGCAAGTTATCCTTCCATCTCTAATACTTGGACGGGGCAGATCTGTCGAGGGATTGAATTGTAGCCGTAGACAGAATCGGTTCAGTTTTCCTGCTTCTTTCGTATCGTCCTGATGGGAGACCTTCCTGGCGCTTCGAATACTGGCCACATTGCGGTTCTGCCTTGTCGAAATCTGCACATCCATGATTGAAGACGTTGTGGAAGAATCAAAGGGCAATTAGTTAGACTGAGTGACTACTCGCAGGAGGTCGGATGGCAATAAGCCGAGCGCCGAAACCCATAAGGCGGCATTGTACTAAACCATATCTGGAATGGTACGGCACATCTTGAACTCCGATTTTGGTTGGCAGCCTTTACATTTCTTCGAACCCCAGAATTTCCGCCGTAAACCACTGTCTTTCTCCGGCTATTGTCACTGACCGCGCACAAAGAGCTCTTGTTATCTTCGAGTAGGAAAGATTCGCGAACTCTACAACATGGCATCCGCAGCGAAACCAACGAAGAATCAGCTGCGCCGAGCGAAGAAGAAGGTGCAGAAACAGCAGGTAGGTTTATTTCACGTTCAATCAAAGCGAGAACTTTCTGACGTCCTACAGCCGACAGGAGAGTCCCAGCCAGAGACCGAGACACAGGATACTGTCCCCGAACCCCCGGTTACAAAGATCGAGAAGAATGCGAAACCAGAAACCGAGCGCAATGGCGACGCACTTACGGACCCTCTCATTGTGGACGAGGGGAATCCACTTTATGACATGTACAAGGACATCATGGGAAGGTTCGAGGAACTCGACAAGGAAGATCCCTCACTGAAAGAGCCCGAAAAGCCTGAAGTCTACTTCGATGATGACGACGATATCCCCGACGAAGAAGAAGTGAATGCGGTGCCAAAGATGTCAAAGAAGAAGCGGAAAGAGATGTCCCAGCTGTCAGTGGCAGAATTGAAAGCACTTGTGAACAAGCCCGAAATGGTCGAATGGACAGACACAACTGCGCCGGATCCGAAATTACTGATTAACCTGAAATCACATCGCAATGTTGTTCCCGTGCCGACACATTGGGCGCTGAAGAGAGAATATCTGTCATCGAAAAGAGGTATCGAAAAGCCACCGTTTGCACTCCCAAAATTTATTCAAGAGACTGGCATTGCGGAAATGAGAGATGCCACATTGGAAAAGCAAGACCAGCAGACAATGAAGCAGAAACAACGGGAACGCGTCCAGGGAAAGACAGGCAAGCTCGACATAGACTACCAGAAACTATACGAAGCTTTCTTTCGCTTTCAGACGAAACCAGAGTTGACGAGATACGGAGAGGTGTACTATGAGGGCAAGGAATTCGAGACCAATCTGCGCCACCTACGACCAGGTGAAATATCCGACGAACTGAAAGAAGCACTTAACATGCCAGCTGGCGCCCCTCCCCCCTGGCTCATCAATCAACAGAGATACGGTCCACCTCCATCATATCCTGCACTCAAAGTGCCTGGTGTAAACGCACCTCCGCCTCCTGGCGCAAGTTGGGGGTTTGCGCCTGGCCAATGGGGCAAGCCTCCGGTGGACGAAGCGACGAACAGACCATTGTACGGTGGCGACATCTTTGGTGTGTTGCAGCAACAGCAGAACACGCAGCAAGGCGAGCCCGTGGAGAAGGACTTATGGGGCGAGCTGCAACCGCCTGAAGAGGACGAAGACGAGGAGGAGGAAGACGAAGACGAAGAGGAGGAGCAAGATGAAGAAGAGGGCGGAGCTGGACTCCAATCCACGACAGGTCTGGAGACGCCCAGTGGCATGGCTTCTTCCGTACCTACCGAGATTGGCGGGACAGAGACTGTGTCAGAATTCGATCTCAGGAAACGGCGCGGCACAGACACAGAAGACTCGTCACATCCGAGATCGGCTTACCAGGTAATTCCTGAACGGCAAGCGCGTGTCGAAGGCTTCTTTGGTGGCGATCGCGTATACGACCTTAAATCAGCTCAAGCTCAAGGCAATCTTCCAGTTCTCGGACAAGACGAGACGCGAAAACGAAAGAAGCCGGGTGACGTGGACGTGTCGATCAATCCGGATGCACTGGCGGCTCATGATGGTATGGACAAGGAAGATCTCCAACGAGCATACGAGCAGCAACGGAAAGCCGAGCAGAATCCTCAGTGGGATTTCCAGGAAGACTTGTCCGAGATGATAGCGACAGAATCTAGGAAGAGACAAAAGAGGGATGAAGAGAGAAGAAGTAAACGGTGATACATGATAAAGACCGAAAGACACTGTATTTTTACGTCAAGAGAGAAGGGGATCTATGGTGTTCCCTTCGGAAGGCTAATGGAAAAGCTGTCTTGAAGACTGTTACCACGAAACCCGCGTACGACCCCGAAGATACCTTATGTGTTCGAAGATGGGATGATGTGGGTAGTAAGGCTGAACCTCAGCCTTGCGATTCTCTTAAAGCGGCTCTTGTCCTTTCGCGACACCGTTAGACCGCCTGCGAAATGGCCGATGATTGGCTCCCCAAATTTCACATTTGGCCCAAATTTACGAGACAAAGTGAGCCTGAGATCGAGCTGGTTCATTTAGGGCCCAACATTGCGCCAGTCTCTGTCATTCTTTCGCCTCTGTCTGGCTTGCTACCAAGAGAAGTGCTCGAGTTATTAACCTCACGCCCTCCTGTGGATGGTCCTTTCTCACTGTTCCTCATGGACCGCTACCGGGGGTATGTTTTCCTCTCTTTCCAATCCCGAGACTGCCTTAGTGACTGACATCGAACTTAGACCGCGACGATCACCTCCACCTCGAGACAGAGACAGAACGCATCGAGAAAGAGATGACCATCCAAATGTCGAGTACTTTGGAGAAGGCGAAAGCTACCGACCTGGTGGCCAGACTGGCGAGGGTCCTTACAGACCATTGAACCGAGATCGAGCAGGCGCAGATTCATGGTCGGCAGAGAGAAGAGACGGAGGACGACGAGATGAAGGACGGCGAGATGAGCGAAGAGAAGACATAGACTCATACATCCCCGTCACAAGTACACGAGCCTCCAGACCACGAAGCCGCTCTCCTCCTCCTCCTCCTCCCTACCGACGAAGATCCCGCTCACGCACGCCACCGACCCGGGGCAGAGAAGACTTATTTGCAAACAGACGGTCACCTCCACGTCGTTACTCTCCACGAAGATCTCCTCCACGAAGACGATCCAGATCAGCTTTCGGCGCAAGACCTCGCAGTCCACCCGATGCGAAGAGATTCCGAGACTACTCCCCTGAAGGTTCGAAGCGGTCACCCAAACGAGAACGGAGAATATCCCCAGACAGAAATCGCTTTGACCGACGCTCACCGCCGAGGCGAGGCTTTTCACCCGACCGCGAGGTTGCAAGAGGTGGAGAGAGCTACAGACCGAGATCGAGATCACCTCCGCGGCGCCGACCAGGAGAAGACAGCTGGCGAAGACGGTCACCATCACCAAGGACTTCTGGACCTGCGTCGAATGACACCTCTCGAAGATCGTCACCTCCTGTTCATCCAGATAGAGCAAGTCTAGCAGGATCACTTCCCAGATCGCCAGCATACCCTCCCAGAAGTCAGTATGACAAGGCAGACTCCACAAGCTATCGAGACAGATCTGTCGACGGGGCAGCACAACCACGAGATGTGAGCACATCCCGTGACGATGTCCGTTCGAATGGCGAGCCGCCCCAGCCACCATCAGGTCCTAGTAGCTACCGCAATGGTGAATACAGCCGTCCACCACCGACCGGTCCATCACGCAGTTTCAGTCAACCTCAGCACTCGCCGCCCACCGGTCCCGCATCGTTAGTGTCAGCACACAGTCGCGGGGGCGGCGGTCGCCCTGCTCCAACAGGACCTCGCGGCGCCAGTGGCCGGTTCGACACGCCTTCTCGCGAATTTACCAGTCCACCTATGCGTGGCCGTGGTAGTCTAACTTATCGTGGTGGCCCACCTCCGTTCGGCCCCAGGGGAGGCGGAGGCTACAGTCGTGGCGACTTTGGCGGTGGTGGCAGAGGCGATTACGCTAGCAGTCGAGGAGATTTTGGAGGAGCCACTTACCGCGGCGGATTCGGACGAGGGGATTCATCCTCATTTGCTTTCCGTGGAAATAGCAGCAGCAGCGCGACGTATCCTCGCACTCAGCGCTTCAACACCATCCAACAACACCTCACTACAAATGAGAGGATCGTGCCTGGAGGGAAACTTCTTCCTTCCGGTCTTCCGCCGGACCAGGACAAACGGATCAAGATGCTCGAAGCCGAAGCTGAGAGAATGCGCACGGAGATCGCAGAGAAGCAGAAATCGAAACGTGAGATTCTGAATGAGTGGGAGACGCGAGAGCGAGAGAGTGAGAGAGAGTCGCTTCGCAGCGAACTTGCCGATGCACATTTACAGCAGCTGATGGAGGGAGATGACGGCATTGGTCGTGCGGCGTTCTAGTTGAACGACCTGCGCTTTTAGACCATGGCATTCATTCTCCCACTGAGGCTGCATAGGAGATTGCATGGCCGGTCTCGAAACGGGCATGGCACAAAGAACGATTGACATCAGGGGAAAGATGGTTGATCGAAAGGGCTGCGGAAAACAAATTGTTTCTTCTTGTTCGAACCTGGCATAGCGAAGCGCTTGGGTAGAAAAGCGTCGCCTCAAAAGAGGGCATTGTCTTCACATACTGAGCGACTACTTCCAGAATCAAAAACACATCAAAGTCTGTCTCACATTCTTTTGCCTTTTCCCCTTTCTGTACTTCAATATGAGAGAGGGAAAGTGAACATGAGGGACGAAAAGCCGTTCTCGATGACACACTCGATTCTTCTCCCACAACTTTCCCTCTCATATTCCAGCAAAGGAAATCAAACATGGTGCTCGTGCTCCATTTACGCACCAACAGCCCTTCCACCATCGACCTCCAAATTCACGCCAGTAATGAATTTACCCTCGTCACTGCCCAAGAATGCACACATGTTCGCAACGTCGCCCGGATCGGTCAGTCTCCCCAGCGGCACGTTGAACAAGAACTTCTTCATGTTCTCCTCATTGTACGGGACGCCGACGAACTGCTCGAACAGGCCGGTCCCGGAGAGTAAAGGACACAAGGCGTTGACGCGGATCTGGTCCTTGCCGAATTCGGCGGCGAGACCTTTCGTTGCCTATACACGGTGCCGTCAGATTCAGCTGGGGCTCTTCTTCTTTGTTTTAACTACATCGGGGAGCTCATGCGCGCGCGCGTGTGTGTAACGTGTCAAGGCCAAGGTCACGGTGAAGGGGAGGATGTGGACGTGGACGAGGACGTGGACGTGTCCAAACTTACATTCGCGACGGCCGCCTTGCTGGCATTATACCAGACCAGGCCCGGACGAGGCCTCATGGCGCCAATGGATGCGATATTGATGATGGCTCCACCACCTCGCTCTTTCATGGCAGGGACTGCAACCGGTACACTCAAAAAGATGCTCTTGACATTGACGCTCATAACCTTGTCGAATTCGGCCTCGGTGACCTCGAGCGTGGGCTTGTTCTTGTAGCTCGTGCCTGCGTTGTTGACGAGGATGTCCAGGCCGCCGAACTTGCTCACCGCGGCGTCGACCATCTTTTCCCAGTCCCCTTGCACGGTGACGTTGGCCGTCAGAGTGTGCACATGCTGGTCGTACTGCGTGTTGGAGGAAAAGACCTTCTGCAGGCCTTCGGCGTTCATGTCGGCGGCGACAACCTTGGCGCCTTCTTCGACGAACTTCTTCGTGCAGGCAAGGCCGAAGCCTGAGGCGGCACCTGTTTGTTTTGAGCAACGTCAGTCATCCGACCAGTGAGTGGTGAAGGGCAGAGGTGGTGGTAGTCGTCCTCAACCGGGTCAACGGGGGTTGGAATTCATACCTGTCACGATGGCCACTTTGCCGGCGAGGCGGCCAGAGCCAGTTTGTACTTCGTGAAGACCGGACATTTCGGGAAGTGCTGTGAAGACCAAAGCGGGTATGGATCGATCAATGGCAGAGGTGAGGTGTCTATCTGAGTCAAGGCACAGAGACGCAAGGTGCAAGAGATCGCGAGTGATGGCCGGCCACAACCTCGATTCCGCAGGCCATGGTCAGCATGTTGACCTGCCTTGACCTGCTCTGCCCCTCACTGACTCGTCTACGCCAAATGATGAAGCGGAGAAAGGATGATTCAGGACAGAGGGGTTTACGGGGTTTCAAGCATCGAGGTCCCTGGGAGCAACCTGCGGCACGCATGAGGTGAACTGCGGGGAAGAAGCAAACGAGGAACGAGTTCTTCCGCCCCCGGAATCTCGGAAGAGTGCAATCGACATATCAAGATCAATTGCAACAGCCACACTTTCGGACCGAGCGTAGAGCGAGTCAAGACGTGTTCAGTACCAATATCACTTACTCGTATATGACCACAGCGATCATTTCTGCCTCAATCGTCTGCGCCAGGCAAAGGTCATACTGCAAAACATGGATCTGTGCGGAAATGGCCCCCTTCTGTACTTCAGCTTCCTCCGGGCCTTTTCTTCCTGGTACTCCTTCAGCCGACTCATGGACGTGGAGTGCCAGTGGAGATGATCTTTCCGTTCATGGAGTCAGGAAAAGAGATGGGCGGCATGTGGTATTGACGACGTAGCTGCAGAACAGATAGCAAACGAAGCCCTCCATATTGATACCGAACAGAAAAAGGTTGGCCATGATTTGAGTATTTCTTTCTTCGCCTGGGTATCCTGATATACACATATTGAGTAACTCCATAAACAATCTAGTACCTTTTGCCTTTGTTTTTTCGACTCTCGGCAGCCGTTCTCTTCTTCTTGGGAGCACCTTTGCCTCTGAGTTTGGCGATCTGAATGTTTTCTAATCTGTCATCCTCATCTTCGTTGTATCCTTCCAAGCCGAACTTCTTGAATCGATTCAGCATGTCCTCCACGGTCGTTGACCTTCTTGGATAGTATGCGGCCAGTGCGGGACCTCGTAATCTGGCTCGGAGGATTTTGTTTCCCAGTCGCTGTTGATTCGGGTTGAAAGTGGTAGAGAATATCGAGCATTGGAGCTGTAGGAGAAAGACTTGATCAGCCAGGTACATTTTGAAAAGGGAGAGGATGGAATGGGAAATCAATGCGCACACTGACTGCGCGCATCACATGAAAATATCAGACTTACCTTTGCAAGCTCTAGTAATCGACCTCTCGGTGCAGAAGCCATGGCAATGCTGTAGACAAAAGGATGAGCTGAAAGTTGAGATGCTGTCGTCCGCAAGACGGAGAATTGATTTATTGATTGATGGATGGAAGAGCGAGACGCTGCGCTCGGCTCAAGTTTCCGTTTTCATGGACTCGCCTCTACTTTCCTTCTCACCTCTCACATCTCTACCATGACTTTTGTCCGCCAACATTGAAAGCCCATAGTCGTGTGCAACAATACCCGGACTGAGGGTTTGAAAATCGCCCTTTGAAGAGGCTACGTAGTAGCCATCTGTTTCACATTCGAAGTCCCGGCAGCATGTCCACCTTCGACAGGAAGAGAAAAGTGAACGACGACCAAAATGTGGCCCCCCGAAAAAAGTTTCAGAGAGATCAGGCTGGAGCCTTCAACGACAGACAATCCCATAATGCTGTCTCGAATCATCAGTCCAGTCCCGGATCGCTTCCTCCATTACCGAACATCGACGAAAAGTACGTCGACGAAGTCTTCACCCACATGAGCGTCTCTCCAACGACCAACTACGACAGACTCGAATTTCTTGGAGATGCCTACATTGAGGTGATCGCTTCGCAATTGATCTACGAGAGGCTCCCGGACCTTCCAGCAGGTCGTATGTCACAGCTCCGAGAGTCACTTGTCAAGAACGAAACGTTGGGACAATACACTGTGCTCTATGGTCTCGACAAACGACTCAAACAGTTCAAACGAATCCAGAACGAAAACAAACAAGCAGCATGGCTCAAAATAAAGGGTGACATCTTCGAAGCCTACGTCGCAGCCGTCGTACTCTCAACGCCGGACGGCTTCTCTACCGTCAAGAAGTTTTTGACGCTGCTGTGGGCACCCAAGGTGGATTTTGTGGTCGCCGAACCGAGAGCGTCAATAAAGAGCAAAGAGGAACTTGGAAAAAAGCTCTTAGGGAAGGGTGTCACCATTAGCTATGTTGATGAACGAGAACCTGTCATTCATTATGGCCAAGGGAAGGAGACCTACTATGTAGGAGTTTACTTGACTGGTTGGGGTTGGGAGAATCAGTATCTAGGCAGCGGCAAGGGGTTGAGCAAGGGTGTTGCAGGACAGGAAGCTGCAGCTGCAGCTTTGAACAACCATCCTCTCATCGATGAGATTATCGCCGCCAGAAATGCCTTCTATGATCAGAGGAAAGAGGAGGAGAGGCAAAAAGAAAACCTCGAAAAGGAATGAAGAAGCGAAACATCAGGGCTCCGGCATAAGCATTTTGCGCTGTTAGCGAAAGCCCGAACAATTGCTTGCATGTCTGCAGCCCACCTGCATGTCAAGAAAGCTTGGAGGGTCGGAACAGAAGTAAGTAGTCGAACCATGTCAACACCGTAGCTGCTCACCACTATCAGACCACTCCAGGGGCTCTCAGAACTCTCAAAGGCAATGTCCAGATCGTGCTCCTACTCCGCAAAAGCGCTTTTATCTGCAAACCACTGGTCCAGCAGCCTGGCTAAACCAAAAACACCCCCATTTACCAAGCATTCGACCATCCACAACACGACGGTACACAGAGTAACAGCACGCCACGACACTTCGGCTCCATGCCTTGACACTCCTCTGAACAACGTCATGCTGGGTAATCGAGGGTGTAACGCCCAATGCGGCGGAAGAGAACAGGATTCTCCGGCAACAATACCTGTCCATGTCAGCATCTTCCTGACGAACCAGCCTCGAGCTCACCCACCTGAATGAGGAACTGACACCTCAACCGTTCATCCCTACTGATCATCCAAAAATATCCGTCTCCACACTCTCCGTGCTCCGTCTTCCAGTCAAGATCTTTGTCATGCGTGGTGGCGTGAAGAATTCTTTGTCTACCTCCACATTCCGAACATCGCGATCAGCTTCGAGAGCCAGTTGTTCTTTGACCGGACTTGGAGTCTTGATCTGGACGCTTGACCGGTGAACTTGATGGGTTGGAGTGAACGGTAAGGACTCGGACTTCTCAATGTCCAAATCACTGGCGTTGGTGATGGTGTTGACGGTCTTATTGTCCTCCTTTCCCATTGTCTTTTTGCGATGATGCTGCACAATGCCAGAAACGAATTTGTTCTTTATCTTCTTCAATGCTCGCCGACTCTTGCCACCGTTCTTTGTTTCGGGTTCGAGTTTTGTTGTGACCAGGTTCGCCGAGTCAGTTGACGGCGCGACGGTCTTTGTTCCCATGAACGTCCAATTCTTCCGTGCAGCGTCAATGTCGTCGCAAGTCTTGTCCTTATCTCCCGTTGCTCGGCCGCCGTATCTCACCAACACGTTCGCCTTCTCAGATTCTGTGTCACTGGATGTGCTGCATTGCGAGGATGCTAATGACTCGGTACTCGCCGCCGCGCAAGCCTGATGGCTTACTGCATCGTATGCCTCGCTGCTCGGTGATGCATACTGATAGTTGATCGAGCCATCACCATCCCGAACGAGCTCGAAGACTCCACCACTACGACCAGCTGCGATGCGACGTTGTCGACGAGCCCCGGTCCTCTCTGAGGAAGTTTGATCCATCATGGGTCTGATGCTTGTGTCGACCGGTGACGTGACGGACGAAACCTTGCTCGAACAAAAGATCGCGCGACTTTCAAAGACCTGCTTGACTAAGCGATTCCTGCCTGACCGATTCAATTCAGAGAGTCAACAAAACGTGTCCAAAAGTCGCGAATAGTTTGTCAAAGGATGCAGCTACAATGTCCAGAAAAAGGAGGTTGTCGTGTTGGGAGTGAGATGTTTACACACAAGAGAACAGCAAGATTAACCAACATCACTACATGTTGGGCAGTACCGTATCCTTTCTTCACAACCACTACACGAAAGGGACAACACTTCCTACAGGGACGCGCAACAAAGACTGTCCGGCGTGAATGTTTGTCGCCCTGCGCGTTGTTCGTTGCTATGGGTGCTGTTACCAAAATATTGAAGGACGGCATGATTATACTCGTCAAATCAAGTCAATCGAATGGAAGTGCAGGTTGATAGTATGGCAGACAAAATGGGCACTATGCAGGTTGTCTGCTTGAGGATCTGCAATAACAGTTGAGGAAATGGATGGATTGCACAAAATCTGGCTGCTGCACGGCACTCGACGACTTCTGTGCTTCCGACGACAAAAGGCAGCATTTGAAATGTGGGAGAGAGTTGGACATCTTCTCAGGTATACCAGAGGCAATTCAATGTATGTGCCAGGCGGCAATCCTCTTCATCCCAACGAATGCAAAATCTGGAAAGGGGGCTATGCCTCCTATCGATGCCAGTTCAGCCCCTTGAAGCTTCACTCGAGGGTGTTTCCTTGTAGCCACTCGAGAAAGATGAACATATGCATTAAAGACCGAGCCTTCATCACTCGTAACCATTAAGTATTTACGCAACTTTCATCTTCATCTTGACTGGAGACTTGATATCGTCACCACCTACGTTGCCTTCTGTTTTGTCTTCATCAAGACCTTGCGCAGCGGATTCTTCCCCTTGAATCTCAAGAACGTCGCAAAGTACACGAGAGCGTAGTTGAACCCGATGAATGCACAAAAGATGCCAAAGTCGCGCCACTTGTGCGAGTAGAAGACGCTAAACCCTTGGCCGAACTGGTCGCCATTGGAATACTGGCAGAACTCGCATAGCCCATCCGACGCGACTTGCACATATCCTCCAGCCTGGCGGATATATGGTTCGACGTAGGATTGGCAAGTTTGGCCTGGTGGCGCTGGCTACAGACTTGTCAGAATGGCTCACGAGCTGTCATGGGTATAGAGAAACTTACGAATCGTGCAAACTCGCCCTGGTTGCATCGAACTGGTTGGTCGTGGATGATGACCTGAAGTTCCGAGTCAGCTTGACTTCTTCCTCCTGACAGCAAGGTGATAGAGAGACGGAAAACTTACACCCAGCATCGCCTCAAGAAGGTATGTGAAAGGGGTCAGGCGCCACATCCAAGAACGCCAAAATGTCAGAAGCTGTTGCGGTGGCACGACCACGCCGCAGAAGCTGACCACGAACAGGAAGAACAATGGCACAAGCAGACTGGCCAGCAGCTCATTCGGCGCGAATGCCGCGATCGCTTGTCCGAAGCTCACATAGTATAGTTCAAACAGACATATGCACAGGAACAAGAAGCCCGATGAAAAGCTCGATGTGGAGGAGCGATACCCCTGAAAGCCGAACCACCAGCAGCAATAGTATATGCTGCCGGCCACAAGGGAGTAAGGTATCTCGGCGAGTACAGCGCCTGTAGTCCAGGCAATCCAACTGTAGATCTTGGCGTTGTTCTCGCGCGACTGGAAGATATTCCGAGAATTGAGGAAGACTGGCTGGAGTTGTTGGATCAGGGGCGGAGAGATGGTTAGCGTCATAAAGACGGCAAACAGGCGTGATTGGAAGTCGATGGAGGCATAGCCGAGGTGGTAGAATGTGAAGGTTGTGAAGAGGCCGGTGAGGATGTGGAGCATGAATTTCCCGATAATGTAGTTTGGAGTGCGCTGGTAGGAAGAAAGTCAGTATTGCCAACATCTCGCAACAAAAGCGCGGGCGAAATAAGACACAAGAGGGAATGGAAGACTCACCCAATACGAGACAAAGGATCTTCTGACCACAGCTACCACCTGAGTCGACAGAGGCATTGCGTATTCCCTATCATCCTTGATGTTCCCACTGTGCTCAGCATTCTTTCTCTGCTCGAGCATCTCGGCAATCTCATCGGATCGAGCTTGGTGGTTCTTGCTCTGTTCCCAGACATCGCCCCAGTCTTTGCCGCTGTAGTTCGGGTCGCCAGCGCCAATAACCTCCAGCATATATTCCGCAGGATTGGCATCGGGAGGACATTTTCGCCCCCCGTTCTCCTCGAAATAGCCAATAAGCTCTTGCGAATCGTTGCCTAGCGGTCCATGGTACACCACTCGACCACCGGATTTAAGGAGTAGTAGTTCGTCAAAGTGCTCGAATAGGACAGCCGACGGTTGATGGATCGTGCAGAGGATGGCTTGTCCCGCGTCGGCCAGTTTCCGCAAGAATCTGACGATATTAAAGGCGGCGCCGGAGTCAAGGCCTGAGGTCGGCTCGTCGAGGAACATGAGCAATTCAGGTTTACTTGCCAGCTCAACAGCGATGGTGAGTCGTTTTCGTTGTTCTTGATTCAGACCTTCCCCGATTTTGCCGATTGTTGCACCGGCGATATCGCGCATTTCTAGTAAATCGATGATGGTCTCACAGTAGGCATACTTCTCCTCCACGGGCACTTCTCGTGGTTGTCTGAGCAAAGCCGAGAACCGCAATGCTTCCCTCACGGTAGACGTTGGCTCATGCACGTCCATCTGCTCAGCAAAACCGGTGGCCCGCTGGAATGATTTGGGGAGTGGGCGGCCGTCGACTAAAAAGTCGCCAGTCACAGTGCCGAAGTTGATGCGTTGTGCAAGGGCGTTAAGAAGTGTCGTCTTGCCTGCCCCGCTGGCGCCCATCAGTGCAGTGAGTTTACCGGGACGAACATAGCCCTGGACATTCTGAAGGAGTTTTCGCTCGCCTTTCTCGTAGGGAATCACATAGTTGACTTCGCGGAATGTGTAGACGGTTTCGTTCTTGGCCACTTGTTTCATCGTCGTATCTTCTTGCTTCGTGCTAGTTGTGTCGCTACCATCGTTGCTCGGACTGACCATCTTCTCACCGGCAATTGGCGGTATGTTGGCGGCAGACTCCTCATCACCATTCATATTCTTCTCTCGTCCGCCAGTCTGGATGGACTCTTCGACCTTCTTGGGTACCTGACCACGTTTGAAGACGGTGATCGCGCCGCCTCCAGCGTTGGGTTTCATGATTTCCATACCAAAGGCCGTCAGAGCCAGAAAGAATAGGAAGAACGCCCAAAGGAAGCCAAAATTTCGCCAAAGATGGCTTCGAGTATATCCGAATGATTCCTGAATATACCGAGCACCGTCAACGCTCGTGCGACCAGGCTGGCTACCGGCGAGTGCGCATGACTGGTATTGAGGACTGGCATTTGGTCCTTGGGGGACCAGGTATGGCGGTTCGCAATCCATTGTAAGACCGGTAAATTCGTTCGCCATCAGACACTCGAAGCCGTATTGAATCCAGTTGATCCATCTCAACCAAGAAAACCAAGGCTTCATCTGGGCAGGCGCTGCGATCATGTCAGATTAGCGTGAAGCATCTGGGCAGGATCAACTCACGAATCAGGTAGCCTGTGTAGACCACCAAGATTTGAATAGATAGGCCAGTAAATCTCGTGGCGTCGTCAAGTGTTTTGCACAAAGCTGAAATCGATCGGAAGAATGCGTAAGTGGTCATAGTCACTAACCAAATGATCATACAAGAAATGAAGAACTGGGACGCGGACGCGGCTAGCTGTAGCAGGAGTCAGTAGAGGCGACAGCCAGGATACACCGTTCTCAGGCGACTTACTCCACCCATCCAGTAGATAATAACATTGAACAAGAAAACTTGGACGGCGACCAGGGGAACATCAACGACTGTCTGGGCAATTGCGTAAGCTGCAGGTCGGTAGAAGGAGAAGGACTTGTGCTTGAGCAGGATTGGCTTCGAAGAGAAGGCGGCCGTCATCTCTGCAAGGGCGAGTAAAGCGTTGAACAGGAGGACGAAGAAAATGGCGCCGCCACGTGGAAATGCTCCGCTCGCTGTTTTGGGCATTTGCCAGAACAGACTGCCGACGATGAGGCCCTGGCAATCATTAGCTTAAGATTGACAAGTGATGTCTCGTCGGCTGTAATACCTGAAAGACGATTCCTCCCCATTTCCCGTACAACGAGGCTTTGTCGCCCACCATAACCAAGAACTGACGTTGGGTGCAGGCGATGACCTGTTTGTGGAAAGGAATGGTGTAGTTCTTTTTCTTGTTCTTCTTCGACCTGTTCTCAAGCCGGGCCCGTCGCTGTCCTTCGAGTTGTGTTTCAAAATCTCTGATATCTTCAAGATTGCGTTGGTAAGCATCACTCTTGCGATACAAAGCGGCAAAGTCGTCTGCATTGCGTGGTATACGATCTTCCCAGCCCTTTCTGATCGACCGAGCATGTTCGTCCGTGACGGATGTGAGAAAATCAGCCGTGGTCCATCGCTCCGGGCAGTCGAACCCAAGATCGAGAAAGTATTGTTTGGCCTTGTCTCCAGGTCCATAGTACAGGCATTTTCCTTGATCGATGAGGAGAACTTTGTCGACCAGCTCATACAGAGACTCTCCAGCTTGATAGAGCGATACGGCGGTCGAAGTTTGGGCCATGTTAGTTAAAGTTCGGATAGACTGGACGTACTCCAGGGCAGTACTCGCATCCAGACCTTTACTGGAATTATCCCAGCCTTGGACTGACGCTCTTGTGATCATGGCTTCCGCAATGCTGACTCGCTTCTTTTCACCACCGGACACTCCTCGAACAAACTCGTCTCCGACTTTGGTGCCCAGTGTATGCTCGATCCAGAACAATTTGGTGACCACGCGGAGGAACTCCTTCATATAGTCTGCACGGGATTCTCCTTCCAATCTAGATTCCTTTCCAGGGGTCCTACAAGTCAATGCAAACAGCAAAGTACGCTGGACTGTCAGAGTAGCATAATGCAAGTCATCTTCGGGGTTGTAAATCACTTCGCCGCGAAAGTCTTTCTTCATCCGGTGGGCGTCCGTGCCGCCGTAGGTGACGTCTCCTTCCACCGACTCATATCCTTCTCGCTGATTGCAGAAGGTCTTGAGAAAGGTTGAACAGCCAGAGCCAGGGCGTCCCAGTACCAGGAGCATCTCGCCAGGCCGAACACAACCGTCGAAATTGCTCAAGAGGTTGCGAACAGGCGGCTTGCCAGCCGCAGCTTTTGCCCCTTTTGTGAACAGGGCCTTGATCGTGCGAGGTAGGCCAAGGAAGATATCGCCAACTGTAGGTTGCAGACTTGCACCCAATCCAACGCCTTTCACTGTCAAATCACGGAAGACGACACCACTGTGACGGGTCTTTTCCTCTTCGCTATTCTGTTGACGAGCTTGGCCGAACATGCGCGACATTAAGCGTTCAATTTCGTCACTTTCCTCTCGCATGTCGGCGTCCGACTTGCCTGAAGCACTCGTTCGCCGCTTGGACAAGACTCTGAACAGATCTTCCTCGGTTTGGATACTTTTCCTCGTAGCGAATGTCGGTCGTCTGTCCTGGGTTGCGGGTGCTGCCTTGAGAGGTTCATATCTCGATTCCGTCTTTTCTACTGGCGAACGCTCTGTCGAAGCTGTACTGGAAGACATTGTTGACATACCGCGGTGTGGCCCATGACTGCTTTGCGGGCCATTAACGACAGCCTCAGCATCAGGCAGGGCCGTGTCGCTGGATGACGGTAGGTCTCGGTCGTGGGTGCCATGTGCAGGAGCGGCGGAAATGTATGAACCAGACCTGGCCAGAGATTGCTGGGGAGTTGGCACAATTGTCGTATCCTCGGCGGTGACCGCATCATAGAACAATGAAGGAAGTTCCGGATTCGATGGTCCTGGCTGACCTTGTGACGAAGGCGATGCCGTTGAAGGAGAGCTCCCGGCCATGGCTGTATCGGACGGAATTGGTCTTTGCTCCATCTTGAGATAAGAATTGATTCTATGAAATGTGAGGTAAGAGGTGATGAATACAAGGCACGAACGAGAAGCCGTGAGCGGCCAATGAGCTCTCTATTGACCTTCACCTGGATAGAAAATGATGAGAATCCATGATGGGTGATAAGGGACTAAGAAGAATGCAGATTGAGCATGGTGGAAGGCGGTTCCGGGAGAGATAGAGCTGGGTGTTCAGCTGCTACTCGTACGATAGGAAGCAAAAGGCAAGCAGATGGATGGATACGAGTAGCGAGTAACCAAACAGTTGAAAAATGGATATCATCGGAGTTAGCATAAAGTGCCTAGAGGAACATGACAGTTCCGAAGATGTGGGAGATGCATGTTTGGGTTGGATGGATGTTGGTTGGATGGAGGAAAGAGTCAGTGACACTCGTTCGGAGGTTCGTGCAGCAAACAAGCATTTGTCTATGATGATATCAAGATCGACTCGGAGATCAAATCTTCCGCTTCCGATAAATGCCAAGACCTCCTCGTCACTCATTCACTCACCCATTCAATCACCCATTCAATCACCCATTCAATCACCCATTCAATCACCCATTCAATCATCACTCACCCGCCCCAGTCTTGTACTGCTTATCGCATCTCAATTACTAAGGTTCCCAAGTTACCCTTGCCTTACACTTTGCCGTTGCCGCTCTGCTCCGGCCGCTTAGAGCAAGTATACATTGGTCTTCATAGTTTGCTGCTATGCGTGGAAGTGGACACTCACGATATCCTCGAGCCTGATGAGTCCGAGTCTGACAGCCGGGCAAGGCACGTGCGCGTAATTGCTGTGTGGTGTTCGATCGTAAGGACCGAAGACCTGTGCTTTGCGGCACATCTTGCGAGGACGGAGATCGAGCCAGACATGGCCTGTCTCTCTTGACAAGAATTATCAATGTCAGTTAGATAACCAACACGTGCTGGAAACCCGTTGGCTTGTCATGCGAATCATATCTCATTCATTCATTCGTGTGTTCTTCTTCCTGTCGAAGATCTCGATTGAGCGGATAGTCCAACAGGATTGACACTTGTCAACAGCCCCGTCCATTCACAAAATATCTGCTTCAACCCTTTGCTTTCGCAACAGGTTTCTTGGAGAAAAAATCGGACATTTTCTTCATCCCAGCGACATTGACCTTCTTCAAGTCTCTGACGCCCCTGGACTCGCCAATCTTCTTCTTTCGCTCCTCTTCTTCTTGCTTGAGTTTCTTCTCGGCCCTCAGCTCTGCTGCTTCGTCGTCTTCCAGGCCTCGCTTTCGGCTGAAATCGCCAATTGATCTTGATGCCATTGCTTCGGCTCTGAGGACGGCAAGCGATTTCATATGCTCTTCAAGCGGCGAGAAGTTGATTGGTGAATCCTTGCCAGCAAATCGAGCTTGCAGTCGTTCTGCAATAGCTTCTGGTACATAGGATGCCAAGATGAAATCAAGGACAATGCTTTGCTTACGAAGGTCGAGCAACGCCTGGGATACAGTGTCCGGGGCGACAGTGCTCAACGAGCTGGCGACGGATACTTCCGAAAAGACTGCTGACGGCGCAGAGCTCGCCGTACTTGACTGCGAATCGAGGTTTTCGGAGACTGAGTCAGTGTCATCAAACGATGCAGATTCTGACTTTGTCGAGATAATTGTCTCTTCTCGCTTCACACTCAATACTGGAGCCTCTAGAGCCCTTGTCACAAATTTTTCTTCCAAGCTCGCAGGCAGTCCTTTTTCGATAACGGCCTTGACCTTTTCCATAATCATTTTCAGCGTCTTCTCTTCATTGGGTCTGTACATCTGCTCGTCCCCAGCCTCAATCGTGTCGCAGAATCTGGACATGGCTTCTTCAACAACTTTTCGGCCATTATCCAGGATATATCGTAGGTGCCTATCGTTCTCGATGTGTTGCTCAAACATGTCGTCAAGGGGCTGAAAGAGCATCTTGCCGGTTTGTGCCTTTGCTGGTATGACGAAGGGTATGAGTAGAAAAGCCATATCAAATGGCGTCGCCACTAACATTTCCGCGCTCTTGCTAATGTACCCATCCTCGAACGTCGGTTGTCGTTCTTTCGGGCAAGTTTCTCCACCATTTGTGCCTCTTGCCGCTGGATTTTCAAAGAGCAGACTTCGCGGATCTGGCGAGGGTGTGTTGATCTTCGTAAAGTGGAAAAGGCCTCTTTCAGGGCAGAAGAGAAATCGTTGTACGCTCGAGTCCCGCGGGTGCCGTAATAACACAAATCGCGCGCGATCAGAAGTATCTTTAGGAAGAATAAAGTGCTTCAAAGGCTCCCTTGAGTGCCTGCTCTCACCGTTCGACTCTCTCGTTGCGGATCGCTTGACCGGGCTACTTGTTGCAGAGCGAGTGGTAACCATTGTGGATTTAAGAGGCTGTTATACTGCCTGTCTCTGCAATCGTATGACTGATACGGAGTAGCAGTGTCAGACTGCCCGTTCTCAATTGAAATCGCAGTCTGATGCCAAGGACGACGCGCTCCCAGAACGCGTCTTCTCTGACCAATCGGAGAAGTAGTTTCTCCGCAATGCCACTTCAAGCGATTGTATTTTTGTCTGTTTCAAGAGTTGACAGCAACGTCAGCATTTACGACCTAATCATGCGCCTTTGAGGTCGAAGGGCAGCATCTCTCTTAGCTGCTACAGAAAGATATTGATTATACGCGGACAAAAGCCATTGCGCGGGCGCAGGAGTCCTGCATCGTTCAACCTTCTTTACGCAGGGTAGCCAGCAGAGATGTCGCATGATGTCGCATGGCCCCCGAGATCACCTCATGCCGCTCTCCTCAGTTCTCCAAGTGGACGCAAGAAGTACCAAGACAATGAGAATTTCCGCTCACCGATGAAACGATCAGCTACGACACCTAGCCTAGTTGATCGGTTACGAGCCGTGCGGAAAGGCCATGATCTGCCCATGCAAGAGAATGACATGCAAGAAGACCTCGAAGAAGACGAAGAGACGTTACAACTCAAGCTGGCGGCAATTGAGGCTAAGTTGAAATTGAAGAGGCTGCAACAAAACAAAGCCCGAGCTGGAACAACGGGTGACTCGTCACGGCCAAGCTCCTCTCATGGCCATGGTTCCACCACTTCCAGGACGGCTTCTGCTGGTCCAGAAGCTATTCCACAGCCTGCGCGAGTCGAAGTACAAAAGTCGCCAACTAGACGACCACAGATCTCGCAGCCGAAATCTCCTTCACGACTTCTCCTTGGAATCGACAAGGGCGTGCGAGCCGCTGATGTCTCACTCCGTCGAGCAAACACCACGGGTGGTGGCAGTCGGCGCATACAGGAGCCCTCCAGTCACACCAACAGGCAAACCTCCCGGTCTTCGGTGTTTAGCTCAGCTCGGTCTGCCGTTTCCACAGAGACCAGAAAGACCTTCAGTGAAAGAATGACCGAAGCTCGAGAGCGTGAGCAATCCCATGAACAACGACGCAACAGACACCGCAGCAAAGGGTTTGGGACCGACGAATCCGAAATCGAGAAATATCGTCTCCTCGCCCAAGACTCTATTCCTGCGCTATCCCGATCTCCAACCCGCCTCAACCCCCAACAAGCATTCACTCGCGATGAGATCGTCCAACGCAAAGAGGAACCCCAAGCCGGCAAGGGATATCTTGAGAAGAAACGCACAATGCCAGAACCCCAACCATATCCGCCGTTACAAGACAACTCCGACCTTACTCTCGCACAGGGCGACGCATCCCTCTTCGAAGGCTTCTCCGGTCTACACCTTTCCTCACGTATCCTGCCACATTCATTCCTCAAACGCACTCTCCCAACCGACCGCTTCACAATCTACCGCGTCCCCGACCTCTTGAAGAACATCACCTCGCCGTCCTTCGACCTGCCCGACGATGTGGTCGACTACGTCATCTTCGGCGTGATCGCATCCAAGTCCTCACCAATGGACCAGAAAAAGCCACCGCCGGACTCCAAAACCACCGGGACGAACGACTGGGAACGTCAATGGGAAGATGGCTCCCAGAACCAGCGACGCTTCATGGTCTTCACACTCACGGACCTCAAATGGACCGTCGACGTATACCTGTTCGGCACAGCCTTGCCACGGTACCACCGCCTTACGCCGGGTACGCTGGTCGCGATCCTCAACCCGGGAATCATGCCTCCCAAGCCCGGAAAGACCGACACAGGCGCATTCAGTCTCAATCTAAACAATGGCGACGACACGATCCTTGAGATTGGGCAGGCCAGGGATTTGGGATACTGCAAGACGCTGAAAAAGGACGGGCGGGAATGCGGTGCCTGGCTCGACGCATCGAAGACGGACATCTGTGAGTGGCATCTCAATGCGCAGCTTGACAAGACCAGGGCGAAGCGGATGGGTGTGAACACGGGAACCAACGGGTTCAGTGGGACAAAACGACGCGGTATCTTCGATAAGACTGGTAATGGCAATGGCCACGGCAAGGGCGAGGGCAATGGTCTCTTGGCTGCCGATGGGCATCGATATGATAGATACACGGGTAACCACTTCTACATTGCCAAATCGAACGGAGGAGGAGCCGCTGCTGCTAGCGGTGCTCGTCACGGAGGCTTGTACGACGGCGGACCATCGCTTGCTGAAGGAAACTTGTCTCGGGATCGTGGTGAACGTGTCCGAAAGCACCTTGCCGCGCAGGTGAAAGAACGAGAAATCGCAGAGAAATTGGGCAGTGGCGGACACGGGCAAGGATTCGGCTTTGGCAGTGCAGGCGCCGAGTATCTCAAGCTCCATGCTAGAGCCAAGGACTCCAAGGGACATGCTGCCAAAGATGGTACCGGAGGAAATGCCGACGGCCAGCAAGCGACTACTGAAGGCGAGTCTACGCTGGGATCGCAGCGTTCGGCCAGTATCCTCGCTGGTCCGCCTTCAAGTGCACTGGTCAACGGCCGTGGTAATGGAAATGGACGGAAACGGACGGCGGCAGATGTTCGTTTGTCGCCGGTAAAGAAGACGCGCTTCGTCACAGAGAAGGGCATTCGTGAGGCCGGAAGGGAGAGTCTAGGCGTCCCGACGACTAGGAATGCTGAGGAGAGCGAGGATGACTTGGAGATTGTTTGAGTACACTCTCATATGATAGGACATGAAATTGGATACGAGACATGACTGTCGACCGGTCTCTGCATTGGCTGCGTACCAGCAAGTGTCCTTGCAAAGATTACATCCAGAACATGCCCTGCCTTTCCTTTCTCTTTCAGCGCCTTTGTGATGCCCGCTACAACCCAGCGCCCACCATCCAAAGCCCGCCTGCCACTGACTCAACGGCATATCTCAATTACTACAAATGGAGTACCTTCCTTGACCCTGTCGACGCACTCGGTCATTTCCATGCATGCGATTCAATCTTCAGACCCGGTCTCTTGGGCAACATTACGCAGAACCAGAAGTCTCAGCCGAGCCGGTAAACGTCTTGAGACGGCGCAGTGTCAGCATGGTGTCTTCCAGAATCTTGAGTTTCTTCTGAAGATCTTCTCGTTCCATGATCGACTCTGCAGATTCGCCTGCGATTTTCGTGATTGTCTCGTCGTCCAATTCGAAGACAATTTCTGGTCGGAAGATCTCGGGCAGTTCTTCGAGAAGGCACGCCTCAACAGCATACATTCCGAACGAGTCGATGATGGACTTGAGAGCAACCTAGAATAGTCAGCGGGTACAGCGCTAGCCAACAACGACAGTCCTTACTTTGTAGTACGCTTCCATCGCATGGGTGGCTTCGATCGACGCAAATTTCTCCATGTCTGGCTCAGACTCATCTGGCACGAGAGCCTTCAGCAACCGATCGGCGCTGACGCCCTGGGTGATGTATCCACCATTGGAAGTGCTGGGATCCACGCCTCCAAAGGGAACGGTTAAGAATTGGCGCATCTTCAAGGCCATGCTCTTTCGAACCTCTTCTTGACGCTTCTTCTGAAGATTTTCGGTAAAATAGTGGTTGAAAGTCAGAGGGTGACCACGGATGTGCGGTTTGAGGATTTCTTCTACTTTCGCATTCATTCTGTCACAGATTGGTTCCATGTTGGGTCGAATGATGTACCGCATGATGCCATCCTTGGTGACTGTGTCGGCTGATCGATCGAGCACCAGATTGATGGTGGCTCTGGCTGCAGCGACGAGCTTCTCCGCTGTTTCTTTGACAATGCTTGGCCACGGTTTTGCCTGGTCGAAGAAGAGATCACCGACCATTGACGGATTGAAAAGACCTGGCAATTCACGGCCATGGTTACGACGCATTTGGAGAGTGACTTGTTCCAGATAATTGTCTCTGAGCATGACGGGAGGACCGTCTTTGTTCGTCTGTCCGGCAGGCTTTGAGTCCACGATCTGAAGAGCGTGGCCCTCTAGTGACATCTTCTCGGCGAACTCTTTCATAGTAAACTGGACGACAGCACGAAGACGTTTGCTGTACCCCTCTGCGGTGTCTGGAGAACCGAAAAAGGCGTCGACGTAAGTGCCGTCGACCGCAGGCTTCAAGAGATTGACAAATGTATGGCTGGTCCTCAGCAGGTAAAGGCGCTGCTCGCTCGAAGTTCTCCTCGGGCCTCCCAAGGCATTCAGACGGTCCTTGCATGATTGCAGTTCATTGTCGACGTCTCTGACCAGTCCCGGAAGTTCGACCAATATTTGAGCGAGTAGAACACGACTGAGGCGAGGGCGCAGATTCTCGACTCCGAGATGAGTCTGCGACAGTGCTGAGGACCAGACGCGACCCTGGAAGAACTTCTTCTCTGCAGCATCTCGCTGCTCTCTTGTGGTCTCCCGCGTGTCATAATCCCGATTTTTCAGAACGTGCCAGCCAAGTTTGAACACAATGTTTTCATTTTTGGCCAGCTTGACAAATGTGTTCTCGCTGTCCGAGCCCGCGAAAAGGAGGTCTGGCTTCGTGATGACGCCCAGGGTACGGTCACCATGCGGGTCAATTTCTCTGGCAAGTTTGGTGATGACCTGCATGGCCAAGTCGCTTTTTGCCGAGACCACGGCGAGGATAATGCTTCTGGCCTTCTTCATGTAAGATTCCACCAACGAGCGTACGAGTGCGGCATCGTCATCCGACTGCGATTGGTCGCCAGCCCAGAAGATACCAGGTAGATCCACGAGCGTCAGATGCGGCTGGTTGGGACCACTCAATTCGACTCTTAGGATATCTTTGGAGAAGACTTTGGTCACGATGTCCAGGCCCATAGCCTTCTCGGCTGCATTGACTATTTTTGCGAATTCGTCGATCGAGGTCGAAGGCGACTTGAAAGCTGAAAGAGTCTTCGCGCTGGCCTCTGATCGGTCTTGTCCCGGGATGATTGTGACCGTGACATTTGGCGAAGGGGAACGTCTGAGGATCAGCTCGGTCGCGAATCTGGTACATAGGTTGTCCTTGGTGGGAAAGCGCAGTCCAGAGATGGCTTCTAGTACGCTCGACTTGCCGGAGCTTTGATCGCCGCATACGATTAACTGAGGTAGGTCGACATATCGACTGATTCCTTGAGATCGAAGCGTATCGATGATATTCAAGAGTTCCTCATGCTCGGGCGTTTGGAGGCCGACCTGTGGCAGTCGAAATTCATTGGCATCAGCCATCTTGACCAAGAAAGGGTCCGGATGGACAGGAGGCAAAGATCGACGTCGAACAGAGTACTGAGACTGAAGAGGGTGGAATATGTAGAAAGGTGAAGAAGGCCTGTTGGATATGATCAGTATGTGGGAGTCTGGTAGAATGGGAGTGAATGTAGTCGAACAGTGGCAGTGAATGCAGTTGAAGCGAAAATTTAAATCTTCAGTGAAAGACGTGTGAGACGCAAGTGAGAGTCAATATCGTCTAGAGATCAGTCGGTCTTCGGCCGAGAAGTGATATCAGATCTTGGATGTGAGATGCAAGTGAAATTCCAGGCTTCTTTCGCTGGGAAGGGTGTGAAAGTAGATGCTCAGACCTAGAGAAGTCGTCTCCATTTAAAATGCCCTATAGTGTTTGATAGGCCTAGCAAATTTGAAAATGGTGTTTGGGCGAACAAGGAGGAAAGATGTTGGGCTTCCTGACGGAGTGCTTGATATCAAACATGACCAGTCCTTTCCGAATGAGCTGTAAGAGTGATATCCTTGTTTACACGACAAAGGAAAGCGCTTTCCGTATGGTACGCTGAATCCAGTGTACAATATGCCGAGTTTCAACATGACCACTCAGCAAATTGTCTTCCAGACCTTCTTGTACCAAGGCCAGGTAGCCTGAACCTTGCGCTCTTCCTCCAGGATCTCTGCCAAATTCATCTCTCGTCTTCCACTTGTAATATCAATCTCATGAATCTTCCGAATCTTGGTTCTGCGTAAGATCTTGTAGCCGACGTACATGACAATCACAATAGGTGCTGCAAGATAATACGAGAAGAAGCTCTTAACACGCTCCGAAGCAGTCATATCGCCGTACCCAATAGGAGCGAAGCCGGTCCAGAATTGTGCGACCAGGATCAAGCAGTTCATGATCAAACCGAGCCAGGACCCATAGACGGTAGCCTGGGACTTGAAGGCTAGCTCGTCGAGGGTATGGCCAGCAAGACGCCAGGCTTGCCGGAACCGGATATGGCAGAGGCAAATAGTGCCCCATGTGAAAATCGCTGCAAGCCCGCTGATAGCTATCATCCAGTTGAAAGCTTCAGCGGTAGTGTCTGGACCAGCTGCGCAGATGTAGCAGAGGAATCCGAGAGACGAAGACACGATAATGGCAACGAGTGGGCGACCTGATCGATCGATATAGCCGAGAATCTTTGGGGCCTGACCCATGTCTGCCAGGGCGGCTAGGGTTCTGCTCGACCCATAGACTGAAGAATTTCCGACGGATAGAACCGCGAGGAGAATGACGACGTTCATGATGGAGGGCACTGCCTCGATACCGGCATTTCGGACAGCAATAACGAAGGGTGAAGCATTGGCATCCGCTGAGCTGGTGCCATTGAGAAGGGCGGGGTCGTTGGATGGCACGAGAACGCCGACAATGGTCAGGGAGACCATATAGAACTGTCGTAACATTAGCGAAACCATACAAGATACGAAGACTGTAGAGCTTACCAAAGCAATCCGCCAGAAGACCTGCTTGACAGCAGTCGGCAAGGCCAGGCGTGGATTTTCAGTTTCAGCTGCGGCCAGACCGACAAGCTCTGTGCCTGAGAATGAGAAGGCGGCCGTCACGAAGACCGAGCAGAGTCCTTTGAATCCAGCGTTGAAAGCACCAGGTTCCTGCCAATAGCGAGCTCCGATGTAGCCTCGGTCGTCTCCGGGTACGCCGCCGGTGTCGATGATGATTCCGAGAATACAGAACCCAATCACTGCAATGACCTTGACGATGGACAAGACGAACTCGACTTCACCGTAGCCCCGGACGCCGAAGAAGTTGATGATAATAATAGCCACAAGGAAAATTGTGACCCACGCGGCGCTATTGACGCCTTGACTGCCGGACCAAAACTGAAGGGTGAGGGATGCCGCTACAATTTCGAGAGGGAGTGTAACCATCCACCTGCGAGAATAAGTACCCGATGCAGTTCCTCCAGGCGGTTGGACTTACTGAAGGGCATAATTCCAACCCATTGCAAAGCCCCAAGCTGGGTCCACGAAGCGAGTAGCATAGATGGAGAATGCCCCGGCCACAGGAAAAGCCACAGCCAATTCCCCCAGCGCTTGGACGACACAAAACAACATTATACCGATCAGACCGTATGCGAGTATCAATGAAGCAGGACCGCCAGTGGCCAGAGCAGAACCCGAACCAACAAACAGGCCGGTACCAATGGAACCTCCAATGGCTATCATCTGAAGATGTCGCCCCTTCAGGACCATCTGTAAGGCTGGCTCAGCGGGAGGCTGGTCTTTAAGGAGATTGCCATTGGCATCCATAGCTTTTGTGGTCATGCGGGCGTTTGGATTCCTCTTGAAACTGTCGGCAAAGCGGTCCCAAGCAGTAGTTGCCCTGGGTAACTCGATTTTGCCATGGTTTGCCGAATGGCTCGAACTCCCTGGATCCGACTCGACATCTTTCTCCTTGATGAGGCTTGGTTCGCCCATTGTGAGAGTATGTGCTACCAGGATGGGAGGTGGGAATGAAAACAGTCACCGAGAAAATGTGCACACAATACCATGGCAATTTTCAGGTTATAAGGCCCATCAGCGGACGGGGCAGCAGGAGCTTTTCGACCAGCTGCGAAGTGCAACCATGCCAATCAACGAACAGTATTGCAAGCAGCCACCTGTGGAGCGGCGCTTATTGGTAAAATTGACAAGGCTGAGGGAAAAATTTGCTGATGGAAATCACGCAGAAAGCTTCTGGACGCAGGAAAAGACAGGGGTTCAATGCTTACCAGCTGCATATCCACTTGCCCTTGAGACCATATCGGTCGGTTTGTGGAGAGCACACGACGATGGGAACAATGTCACAAGTGGCAACGTTGGTGTCAGACCAATAGCACACCACCAAGGTCTGTTGCCGTCAGGCTGGTGAGATGGAAGGCTCCGTGCAGGGATCATCTTCTCCATCGTGTGTGCAAAATTGTCCAGGTGGAGTCGCGGTGGACTGGAGGGTGTACTGTGTATATCAATATGATCGTCGCGATGGTTGGATACAGCGAGGACAGAAGCCAGAGGACAGTGGCAGGGGATAGTTCGGTTGTCGGGATGGAAAAACTCTGTTCCTGAGGCAATAAACAACTCGGCCTCTTTCGTGCTCTTGGCACGCAATGCTTGTTTCATCGGCAGACTTCAACGTCTTGCAAGATTCATGGTCCATCCTCCTCCCTCCTTAACATTCGGAACGACATCTTCCATCTCGCCGTCTCCCATCTCGACATCTTCGTCTCCAGCCTCACTGGCTTTGGCCTTCATAGCCCACTTTGTTCGTCGACCAGGAGGCTTCAGGTCCAGCTCCACAGCAATGGCCTCACATCTTTGACATCCCCCACCGGCAGCCAGGTGCCAGGATGTTGACGATGTTCACAGGGTACTCCCGAGTGTCATTACCGATACTTGATCGTGCACTAAGCAGCCTATATTTAGGCGCTTCTATTACTGTCTTAAATCGCGATGTTAATCGTATCTTGACAATAGCGGCCACCTTACAATTAAGCGCTATAACACTCTTTATTAGGTACCTACCTAGGTACTAAGCGCCCACCGCAGACACCGCTGCTTTACCTATCCCTTCACGTCGGCAACCACCCTATGGTCAAGAGCCACTATACTCGCTCTTTCGCTATGGGAACCGATCGATACCGTTACCCTTTCAATCTACCGGACAAGTTCGGCGTCCGACACGGTATTAAACAACAGTGAATAGGTACTATATCTCAACGCTTGGCACCTTGAATTCACACCTCAAACCGTCAATCATGGTGATATATTTGAGAAGCGGAGATTTGGTCAACGAGCTTGATATCGCGGTACTGCTGGTCTAATTGGTAAGGGCCTGGCCAACCCTTTCCTGATTAAATCCGCAGCTACTTGCCTCGCGCTTCATGGGTGGGAAGAGGACCTTCGGTCTCCATAATCTCCAATTTGGGGTCTTATCACGCGCTGCTGAAGTGCACTTTCTGATAACATCATCGAGCTACGTCCCTTGGGGTACTGGAACCCTTCCCACCCGCGCCACCTTTTTTTTGCGGCAAAGTCGAAGGTTCGAGTCTCACTGGGGATTCTTTTTTTTTTGCGTTGGTCGAGTCACTGACTAAGGGGTTTCGTGCACTATGCATTTGTGGTGCAGCAGTTGCCCGGTTCACCGCAAGAGTGCGCCGATATGCCGGCCCTCCTCAGCCATCCTTTGTTCTGTGTCACTGCGTCTGTGCCTTGGAATGGTCCTTTCATGGAACCACAGACAGAAGTGAGTTGCCAACAAAGCATCCCATCCTGTTCCGGGTCATCGACAAAGCGCTTTGGAGACAAGTACAAAGACAATTGAACGGGCCACAAAGAAACAAAACCAGGAGCATCATGAACGCCATTGCAACGTGATGCAATCTTGAACTCTATACGAATAGCACCGACTTCGATTGTTTCACTCTCTACAATCAGCAGGCCATGTGAGTCGACACATTGTGGTCAGCCCGACCCGAGCGATGCAAACCGCGAATCATTGCTATATATATATCATAAGTGAGGTGGCTAAAAGAACCTCCGACTGAAGCTTTTGGGGGGTGCAGCCTTTTCTCCGACACTGCACAATGATGTCCGCCGCAACCGGGATCCTGGGAATGTGCACTCGCACTACTAGCAAGAATCGAACGAGGAGCTCGACCCCAGGCTGGAGGTGCTGTATGAAGCAGATCATGGTTAGTAGCGCTGAGACTTTGACATCTGCGACTCGAGCTGAACAATGACTGGAGGCAGATCATTCACAGAGCGCCATCCAGCGGCAGGCAATACGTTTGCCTCTAGTGAGAACGGCTACGGAGGCAGTGTGAAGTGCAATAGGGGAGGCTGCTTCGTTTGTTGTCGCAGGCGGTGGTGCCTCGCTCCGGCTTTGTGGTGTCAGACGCTGCACTTCGCCCTGAGCAAGACAGTCATGCCTATTCGCATACAAAAGGTGTCCAACAGCTGCGAGTCGAAAACATGACCATCAATCAAGAACCTCGAACAGCAACGTGTCAGCGCATTGCCAGCTTCTACGTCCAGCTTGTCAAGCCATACGTTGCGCTTCCCAGCCAGGATGGATGTGGATCACCTTTTTCCGGCCCTGCCGAAGTTCGTGCTCATCAACTCCTACTACATTCCGCAAGATAACGAGGACGACGAGACGTGGCTCGAAGAGCAAGCCACTTGTGGAGAAAATGACCCGGCCTATACACGATGCAGGGAATTGCTAGAGGGAAGAAGATATGTCGACCGGCTAATGCGATTTGCAGATAAACGTCAACCCGAATTACCAACGGGAACGGTAGTGCCAGATGATCAGCTCACTTCAACCGTAATATCCGACAAAGCGCTCTCCCACATGTGCTACAATCGCGTGGTTCTTCTCGGATTGTTGCACTTGCCAAATCTTCAACATCCATCTGGCAGTATGGGCGCCTATAACAACCTAATTCATACACTCAACGAAGGCCCAATAAAAGCAAAGGAGTATGAGCTGGAACGAGTCAGTGGTGAATATCAGCTACGACCCGAGTTCCAGTGGCTTGAACAATTCCGGCGATCTGTCGATGAATGCCTCGATATGCTTGTAGCCGCTTACCGCTTCGGCAAAGGCCATTTTTCCGATGCAGGACAGGTCTTGAGACTTATCGAGCAGGCGGTGATGAGATTTCCTCCCATGACGAGACTTTTGATGGACTTGCTCTTTACAGATTGCGACTTTGAAAAGGAGTACGCAGTCGACCACATCTGCGACATCAGAATCGAAAAGCGAATCAGAGTCCTTGACCGAGAGTCTGCGAATGGGAGGAGCTTGAACGACAACCGCGGAGTGGTCGCCGACAGGATATCCGAACTGAAGCACCACATGAAAACGTATTCCATCAGGATGCGAGGCCTCTTTGCGCATCGATATCTGGTGGACTGGGGGCATGGCAGACCGTGGAAGAAGCTCTACCTCGTTGTGGACAGCGAAGGCCCAGAAAATATCCCGGTCAGCATCATCAATGAGTTCCTGAAGTTCACCACACTAACAACGCCTTTAGCCAGCAAGATCTTCAGCGTGCATCCAATCCCGTCCCACGAGATCAACGAAGAGGACTTGTGCGTCATCTGCCAGGAGCGTTATGAAGCGGACGACTTACTAATGGAGCTGCGCAATTGTCCGCATCGAATGCATGCCGGGTGTGTCATCGAATACTGGGATAGATACCACTACTACGACAATGACTGTCCGGTCTGCAGGACAAGCAGCGAGAGCATCAAAGAGTTCTTCCCGCACTTTCCGATCCGGACTGCAGACGTCTGCTACCACGCTGACGCCCACGCCTCATACGACCAGATGCGGAGAGACCACTTCATCCGACATCGGATGAGAAGGGATATCCCGGTTGAGGACTGGGAGGAACATCTTCAGGAGCATTTCTGGGAGCGCGAATCCATCGCATGGCTGGAAGGATGCACCGTTGAAGAACGGCTGCAGATGCCAGATTTCTTCCCTTCGAGACGTGTCGAATGGGACGAAAGCTCTGCAAGTTCCGACGGAGAATGCGACATGGAAGATCCGCAGGAAGATGAGGACCGGGATGAAAACGCCGACGAAGAGGATGCTCAAGGCAATGATGATCAAGATCCGGGCGATGCCAGGGATGAACCTGAAGATGGCGATGAGGGCGAGGAGAGCAGCAGTACACTCGGCTCACCTCTGAGGATTTTGACCTCTCTACTCGATTGGGTTCTGATATTTCTTCTGGTATTGTCGTTTGCGAAAATAGTGGGCTGGATGGTGTGGATGCTTTGGCCATTTTGAGAGCTTCGGAAGTGTCAATATCTGTGTCAATATCTGTGACGATGTGGGGAGCTGGGACTCTAGATTTGACAGTGGCATGTGATGACATATTGGAGTAGTTGGAAATAGGATGTTGATCCGAGGCATTTCAGTTCTTATGGGCGCCGTGTGTGGGTGATTCTCTTGTTTCGGCCTAGAGTCTTGTTGTCAGCCGTTCTGGAGAGGAGTGATGAGAGGGACGATTGGCTACAGCGATGCACGAGTAGAAATGCAGCATGCAAGAAATACTACCGTACTACAAGTACAAATCCCTTGCTTTTTCGACGGTCCCGTAACTCTCGATCAGGCCGTGTGAAGCACGCGAAAGACTTGTGCTATGGTACGCCCACTCTTTCTGATACAAAGACTTCAAATTGATCGGGTGTGTTAATTTCTTCTGAGACTCGGCAAAGTGAGGCGAGAGTCCTGCAAAGTATTGTCCTAACCATACTAACCGTATCAGTCGCCTACCCTAGGTCCTTCACCAGAGTACCTATTGAGCTGGTGACTGTCCCAAGCGGGAGGATACAGGCGGGACAGGTTCTTCTGGACACTCTGGAGAAGGCCCAGTTGAAGTCAGCATGCGCCTCGCATCCATCCGCGCCTATCAAGGCCAGCAGCTAGGCACTACGGGGGCACTACGGGCCCCCATTCTCGCGTGGAAGCTCTTAGTCTCGGTGGTTGATGCCTATCACCAGCCCTGTCAGTGCCTGTAGCTTCTTCTGTCGGTTCACTTCGGTTCCTGCCTCTCGACGAGTTCGACCAATCCATCGCCACCATTCCTGCCGTTTGATGCAGCTTGCAGCTTGGTCTTTTCCTTCCTGCATCCTCACACTCACGCTGCCATTGACATCCTCCCTCCAATACGAGTACCAGTGCTTCCACCCACACACTCTCTCCCATCCGACGACCTGCGCCCACATACTCTTTGCTGAACATTTCTCGATTCCTTTCAAAGTCTCACGTTCTTTCTGAAGCGTTCGCTACCAAAACCAAGAATCTACTGTTGCCGTGCTCCAAAGTCCGGCCCTTGTCCGACCGTTGCGCATCCACCATCAACACAATCTACCTGCGCCTGTTTGCCACATCACAAAACGTCCCATCTGCCCGGTTAACGAACCCACGATCGTATCCTGTCGAGTCTAACGGAAATCGTATCGAGTCCTGCTATACAGCCTTCTGCGATGCCATGAAGCACTCCTGCGAGACCGTCATTCATTCTCGGTCCTCCCACGTGTGACCATGGTTACGGACAACCACACTATATTCCTATCTTGATTCTCGACCGTCATGGTCGCCGAATCTTCCGTTAGCGCGCGCTCTTCACTGATATCGCTCGATCCAATCCTTGCAAGTCACATAACAGCAACTACTCGCACGACCACCGTTCCCTCAGCCTCACAACATGGCTCCAGTCCGAGAAAGACCACCAAGACTCCCACCTCGGAGCTGTCGCGCAGGCATCTTAGGAATCACTCTGCGCCGAGTGTCAGCGGAAAGAAGAGAAATGTTTCTTTGAGACGAGTCAAGAACAGTACCGAGGTGTTGAGACAACGTTCGACCAGATCATCCAAGAAGACAAAGCCGCTGGAAACCATCCCCGACACAAGATCAGGTCGCAATTTCACCGTTGGCAATGTTGGGACCGGTGGCATCTTGTATCTCAAGCCCTCGGCTCAACAACGTCATCCACGCGCCGTCGTCTCTCCCATCGCCTTGCCCACTACTGCGCCCGCTGCTCTCGGGCATGCTGCCCAGCTTGTATCCAGCACAAAGTCTCTCTCGAACCCGTCCGTCTCTTCGTTGCCACGATCTGCTTCTCCCAAACGAGTCAGACCAGCCGACGGCAGGATAGCAATGCCCCATCATGGTCGATCGCAGTCCTTCTCGACTCTGGGAGAACGTCGCCCGTCGATTTCTGCGTCAAAGTCAAAAACAGTCAGAATTGTGATTCATCGTCCCGAGGCCTCAAGACCCAAGACCGCTCGCCAGGAGCTTGAAGAGAAGGAGGCTTTGCCAACGCTGGAAATCCCAATTCCACATTATCGGATCGGCACCTTTCGCTTCAGTTCCCATGGAACTCCCATGCTGCGCGGATCTTCTTATACCCTTGGATCTGTCACTCCGTCTGAGGCGACTCCCACTCCAGCAAACTTCCACGCTGAAGGTTATTTTGGAGCTCCTCCGATGTCCAGTCTGAAAGCCTTTGCGAAGATCGATCCCGCGAAAACCACCCGAGGCGACATTCACACTCGGACGAAGTCGCAGATAACGACGTCCTCCAATTCGACGTCGGGGACGACTTCCACCTCAGCCACTTCAATACAGCCCGAGGTATTCGATGATCTGACTCAAGTATATGACGACCCTTCTGTTGTTCGATATTGCCAAAATGTGAGAGAGATAACAGCTGCTACTCCGGCCCGCATTATTGCGCAGATTTCGTCCGATTCGTTCATGGACTATGAGCTGGTGTCGGACTTCTTCTTGACATTCCGCTCGTACATGTCCACGTATACGGTCCTGGATCTTCTGATGGCACGATTGCGGTGGGCTATTGGTCGGCTGGAAGATGATGGGCGGATCATCCGGGTTCGAACTTTTGCCGCTCTTCGACATTGGATCTTGAACTATTTCATGGATGATTTCTATGCCGATCGTCGTCTTCGAGAACGGTTTTGCCACGAGGTCAACAAACTTCACGCCGATGTCATAGCCAGTCCAGAGCATGGGCTTAGTGATCTCAAACTCCTGCGCGATCTGAAGCGCTGTTGGAATGGCCGTTGTTCGCTCTGTTGGGACCCAGAGGATTTCGACCTGGATGGTGATCAAGAGAATGAGATCCAGCCTGGGGGCTTCGACGAAACCGAAAGCGCCCGCACACCTCAGATCGGGCCTCCTCGCATTGTTCATCCGAGACCAGAATCACCAGAAACTGAGGTCTTACGAGGACCGTCGCACAGCTGGTTCGAGGCTGAAGCCGTCGTACAACAACCACAGCATGGCCAGGCATCCGACCCACTCGCAAATTCTCTGATGAGCGACGGGAGTTTTCAGCCAAGCTCATGCTTTCCAAACAGAAATCTCCTGCGTCCAGGACCTGATCGTGATTCGGTCTCCCGAGGGCCGCATCCGGTCTCCGTTCAACTAAGGCGTAAGAATGCCCCTTCTAATCTACAAGTGGTCACTCAGACGACGCTCGCGCCGAAGCCTTTGGGTCACAGGAGAGGAGCAAGCTCCATCGATAGTAATCGTGAGCATACGCCCCGCAAAACCGAACCTGAAACCCGGGGATTTCTTGCTGAGGACGGCGACATCATCCGAGGGCTCTTATATAGTCCCAGCGGTCCATTCGTACAGCTAGTACCGTCGAGTTCGACCCAGTCACTAGACAGTATTCAACCTGCGGTTCACAAAGGACCACCGAGAAGGGAACCAGGGAGTCTGTCTGTCGCACAACCCATCGGGAGGAACATCTTTGGCTCTTTGCGAAAGGTATTGGGAAGCAAGCAAGGGCATGGCGAGTCGACCATGGTAACAGTATCACAATCTACCACAGATGTGCCAATACGCAGTCACAAGTCAACGTTGCCTTTGAATGTCTCCAAATCACACGACGAACTACGAAATAAATCTGGATCTCTAGTGGCGAGGAAAGGCGAAGTCCGTATCGACTTGTTGTGCGCCGCAGTCTGTCAAAACTACGAGACCAAATTTCCGACAAAGCACCAAGTCCATTATAGTGCCTTGCTCGACAAACACGCCCCCTTTGAAGCGACCGACATTGCGGAAACCGAGAGACAGCGAATTTACAGTGATGCAACTGCCCAGAGTGGTTCTATCTTGATCGTCGATGATACTGGTCTTGATGTCCCTGCCATGACTGGCGCTCTGCACGCAGAGAGTACCGGGTCAAGTTCTCATGATCCAGGGTTGATACCGTCGCGACTCGATGTTCCTCTCGGTCAGGATGCCCCCACGCGTGATGGCAGTATTGATGCTGTTGCAACCCAGCGAAGCTCCAATCTTCTCGGTGATGAATTGGGCTTAGCCCATGGAAGTAACGACACTTTGGAGCAACTGACAAGTGCTCGGATTACATCTGAACCTGCTGAGCATGGCCTAGAGCAGCAGACGACACGAGACAGACGTCCCCTCTCTCCCACCACTGCTAGTTCCGGAACTGTGCGCGAGGGGACTGGATCGCTTGACATCCCTCGGCCCTCTACAGAAGATACCGATGCGCAGGAAGCCATTACCGACGCTAGTTGTGATGAAGGTGACGTTCCTGGTGAACCAGGATCTACTTCGGCAAACAAGCTTCCAGCGCATACGTTGAGAAGACGGCCAGGAGGAGACTTGCGACGTGTTGAGAATGTGCAGCAGCTTGATCACGCGGTTCACCACGCTTCTATTGACACAGCTAGCGTCATTTCCGACTCGCCCCATGATTCTCTACTTATCATGAGAACACAGACTCGCCGTGCTTCAGAGGGAGGACCGCCACGTAAAAGGACCATTTCGATGATCAACACTCATTCGTCACAACATCTTCGCCCTTCCTTCGAAGCAGCAGTGGCCGGTTTCTCAGCTATACCGGACGATGATGACGGAGGACTCGAAGCAACGCTGATGAAGCTGGAGGGCACATATGAGAAAAAATCGCCTCCTATTGACCAGCATCCTCTCGATATGGCAGGGAGGCGTAGATCTCTCCCAGACCTTACCACGAGATCTCAGCTGGACCTCGATGAGCCAGTACGGGCAAACACGGCCGCCAATCATCGATACTTCGAACGTCACGTTCGTGAAACTGTTGATGAAGTGGCTTCCAATGAGTCTCGGGAGGATATGACAACCGCAAAATTCGAGGCTGTCGAACAAAAGCCCTCCGCTTCTCGAAGATCTTCAATCTATGGACTGCCGACCGAATCCGTCGTCGATTCTGAGGAATCCCTTGGATCGCTACCCTTGTTGAAGCGGGAGACGGCTCATGCAAGCACCACACTGCCTTTCCGAGTTGACGAAATGCATAGACCTCCGCCAATTGCGCCTGGATATTATCCACAAGATCCTCCTCAGTTGTTTCATCTACCTAAAGGACCTCCACCAAGTGCCAGCAAGGCACGACATAGCATTCCCAGACCCGGAACGGGCAATGACAGCAACCAGTCTTTTCTGCTGGATGAAGATGAAAATCTGTCTGATCTTTCCTCGGAAATCTCGGTGGACATTATCAACTATGCGGAAGTTGCAGGTCGGTCGATTTCCCCCATGCTCGCCGCACCTGGGACGGCCATCTCTGGACTCGAGATACCTGCTCATCCTTTGACCTACGCTTCGTTGGTCAACCTGAATGTTCCAGAACCTCCTTTTAGAACATCAGATCCGCTTCCTCAGCCCAATTATTTACACACGAACAACGTTCAACCTTTTGTCAACCGACAGCATCCCCGAGCTCCTGCCTCTTCATCTCAAGCAATACCACGTTTGCCGGCTGGTCCGGCCCACCTCCCTTTCGTCCTCGCATGCGATTCGCAAATGCTTGCACAGCAAATGACTCTGGTCGAGAAGTCAGCCCTATGTGAAGTCGAGTGGTCCGACCTGGTGGAGATGAGATGGGACAATAAGGCTGCCGAGGTCCTGGATTGGGTTGAATGTCTCGCAAAGGGCACTATCAGAGGCATTGATCTGGTGATCACCCGCTTCAACCTTGTTGTCAAATGGGCCTTGTCCGAAATTGTTCTGACCCAGGACCTCCACGAACGTGCACGAGTCATCACGAAATACATCCACGTCGCAGCTCACGCACGGAGATTGCACAATTACGCTACCATGTTGCAACTTACTATCGCTCTCACCTCGACGGACTGCACACGACTGTCGAAGACCTGGGACATGGTGTCTGGACCCGACAGGTCATTACTCAAACACATGGAGGCGCTTGTTCAGCCCATCCGCAACTTTCATGATCTTCGATTGGAGATGGAATCAGCCGATCTCAATGATGGCTGTGTTCCTTTCATTGGTAAGTCTACAATTTACCAGTCATCCGATCGTACTAACAACTTCCAGGTCTATATGTGCATGACTTGACCTATAATGCCCAAAAACCCACCCATATCCCTGGCGGACGTGGATCGGAGTCTTTGATCAACTTTGAGCGATATCGAACTACTGCAGTCATTGTCAAAGGGCTTTTGAGATTAATCGATGCGAGCTCGAGATACACCTTTGAACCGGTGCAAGGTGTCATTGAACGGTGTCTCTGGTTGGCCGCGTTGGGTGATGACCGGATCCGAAGCACGAGCAAAGCATTGGAGCCATAGATGGATGTATTGGATATTGATAATGGAGGTTGCTTTGCTTTGCTGGAACTCAACTCGTCCACAACAGGGACGGATACCCGGTGGCCAATCTGACGGTATATCAATTTTGAGCGATTCAGCGATGGCGTTGTCAGTAGCGGGCTGCTCAACCGCTTAGACCTCCGGTTTGGAGTTTCTAATTTGGGTAATGAGTGCGAGAAGAGGTAATCCCGTTGAGCCTTGGTGTTGATGGATATGGTATAGGAGATACACTGCATCATAATGGGGCCGCATGACATTGAGTATTATGAAATCGTAATGTTGGCTAACGAAGGGAAATATTTACCTGGATATGAAGATTCAAGTTCAAATAACCATTGCTGTCTTGATTTAAATATGCGAGTACTTGTAGTACTTGTGCATGCAAGTTGAAGGAGAGTGACGCCTGGGATGAGTGATGGCCAAAAGTCGGTGCCATAGTAGCTCACGTTCCACCGAGTCTGTCCTTGATTATCTGCTCGCTGAGAGTCCAAAGTCTCTCGCCCAGCTCGTCGTCTTGAGCGTCCTTGCTCGGGTCCGTGACCTTTTTGTCCGGCACGATATACTTGCCGGTGATGCCTTGCTCTTCGACTTCCTTGCTTGTGGCTGCAAATAACGCGGGACGACAACCTTGAGAGACTGGATCCTTCATGAAGGGCTTGATGAGGTTGTGGCCAATGACTCCGAGCATGCCGTACGCTTCCTCCGCCTGAAGAGGCTGGTCCGTCTCGACACCGCCGGGGTGGACGGCGTTGACGTAGATCCTCGCACCTGGTTGGAAGCCCAGTTGGCCGGCGTCGATACGGCGTTGGAGAGCGCGCACGGTCAGGATTAGAGCGAGTTTTGTTCGATTGTAGAGTTTCGTCGGGCCGATGTCGCGGTTGATTTCTGCTTCGTTTTCGAATTTGGTGTCCGCGGTCGAGCCACGGTGGAGTTCTGACGATTCCAGCACGATGCGGGAGTTGGGGGTGTCGCGCAGGTTGGGGAGAAGTTTGAGCATCAGGTGGAATTGCGAGAGATGGTTGACTTGGAAATGCGAGTCGAGACGATCCTTGGTTTCGTTGTAGACGCCGACGCCCAGGCCGGCGTTAAGGATGAGCTACAAAAGCATCGAATTGCGTTAGTGGTTGATGTCTTTGTCGAGGAGAACGAGCAGAGATATATGCCAAAGCGGCAAACGCTGAGGGGCTTCAAACGTACCCCGTCGATCTTTTTCTGGGATTGGGCCAATTTATTGGCGACTTCGTCAACGAGCTTCAGATCCTCCAGGTCGCATTTTATCCAGTGCACTCTGTTGGTGTCGCCGTATTCCTTGAGTTCTTCGAGGGCGGAATTCGCGTGTTCTTCCTTGTTGGAGAGGATGGTTATGCTGTTTGCATTGTGCTGGAGCAGGTGTGCGGTAATGCCGAAGCCGATTCCTGCTGAGCCGCCTGTCACGATGTAATCCTGTCATCAAGCAGGAGCTGTGAGCTGATGGGTTCGCATTGGTACAGTATGTGGTAGGGGCCCAGAGGTTCAAGTCTTACCTTGCCGGTGAGATCGGGGATGTCTTTGTCAGGATCAAAAGTGTTTCCGGTCAGAGATAGCATGTTTGTTTGAGGTTTTGAGAAGTTGACAATGGGGAAATTCTGAATAGTACACGATAGTAGTACTCGATGCAGGAAGTGGTGTTGAAATGGAGTGTCTGCGAAGAATACTTAGACCTGAGACGAAGAGTGGCAGCGTGTTTATCATGACGACAATGTTTTCGATCATGCGTGCCGAGGTTCTCTACTAGTAGACATGCATCATTTCTTGTCCTACGAGGAGGCCTGCGACAAGACGTGTGGTAATGAGTTGAAGTCGAGAGATGATCGCGATGATCTTGATGATCTCACCACAACATCTTGCCAAGCCCCGGACACATTATCCGAGGTATAGACACCCAGACACGTGACACGTGATGGGACGTGACTTGAGATGTCGGCTGAGCTGCCAAACACGGAAAGGAAGTTGCCGTTGATGGTGGGCAGCTCGGTGGTTTGGATGCGAGCGAGACACCAAGTCATGCACCTGACAGTTTTGGTTCTTGACAGTTTGACCGGCGTACAATTGCATTTACAGGGATGTCATGGTCCGTGAATAGCTAGGGCTTCGTAAGGATGCCTTCCATGCTTGTCGAATATAACCACCCTCCGACGTGAGACGAGTCCCTCCACGAGTACACTCCCCGCGCAGCAGATAGCATGGATTCTCTGGACCCGACCTCGCCGACACTTGAATCGTCTCCTCACACGCCCACGACGCCTAAGTCGCGAAATGTTCCGAGTGACCTGCCTACTTCCTTAGACGACCGTCGCAATTTCTCCAGTTATGCAGGGGAAACCGAGATGTACGATGGCTGGCAAGGCAAGAAACCACTGTCTCGTGCGCATCGGATAGATACTCATATTTCGGACTTTTAATAGGCTCCTCCCAGTATATCACCGCCCCTACTCCCGCGAGACCTCTGGACTTCGACCTCCATCTGGACACACCGGCCTATGACGATGCGGAGACCTATGCACGAATCCAGGATAGTGACTCGAGGTTGATGGAGATGGTTGCAGCCCAAGCCCAGCACAGGGAGGACGGAAGTCCTGGACAAGATGAAGATGCTATTGCAACAGACGAAAGTTTATCGCCAGATGAGAAGGTGGAGGTACTCCAGAAGAGCCTTAACATGGCCGCGAGCAATGGAGACGTGGCCCGGATACGGAAACTTGTAGGAGGAACCGCGAAGGAGTTTGTGGACGTGAACCAGCCGGACGAGGAGGGAACAGTGCCTTTGATCTACGCCAGCTGCTTTGTAGGGCTCATTCAGACATGTCTTGAGAGTCTCAGTACTGACAGGCGTAGGGACACTACGAAGTTGTGGCGGCGCTGCTGGACGCAGGTGCTGTCGTCGACAAGCAAGACCGTAATCAGTGGAGTGCTTTGATGTGGGCGATGACCAACCGTCACAAGCATATTGCCAAAATGTTGCTGGACCACGGAGCCGATCCTGACATCAAGTCTTCTTCAGGAGGCACAGCACTGGACTTTGTTCAGCCAGGGTCCGACTTTTCACACTATCTGCACGAGAATGGCTACCATTTCGGAGGTTCGGGCCTGGATGATGATTTCTATAACGCGGGCTTCTCGCAGGATCGCTTCGAGGAAGAAATGGCAGAAAATGAAATGAAGAGACGAATGTTGATGCAGGAAAGCGCCGCCAACTTGGAGGTAGATCTGTCTACTTTAGGATTTGATGAACAGCCAGAGGTGTGTATGGTGACACCTTGAGGAGATTCGGCGCTGACAGTTCTAGTCACCCGCTGACATTGAGTCCGACGAGGAAGAATTCATATGGGATCGATGTATTGGTGATCAGATGTTTGTCTTCCAGAACGATAAGCTCGATGCTATTTTCGATCTCATCATCACCAACATGACGCCCCAACGGTCCCCTTCGCAAAAGCCTGTGCCTGCCAACTTGATTTTCCTAATGGCGAGGTATTCTCATTATCACATGACTGCGTCGTTGCTTGAGGATGTCTTGACAAAGGCAATGGATCTCATTAACGATGTGATTGAACAGTCACAATGGGATATGACCATGTTAGCGTTCTGGATATCAAACGCCACTCTATTGCTGCATTATCTCAAGAAAGACGCCGGGTTGGTGGGGGCAACGTCGAAATATCAACTCGAGCTTGCAGAGTTGATCAACGAAATATTTATTTTGATCATTCGAGATGCCGAACGACGAATGAACAAGGTCCTGGATACAGCACTGCTGGACCACGAGACGATACCCGGTCTTTCGGATGTAGCCTTTCAAGGAGAATGGAAGGTATTCAAATCGAAGACCAAGACTAAAGAAGAAGATCCGGACAAACGATTTCGGCCGCCTTCACCGAAGCGACGAGCTCAAACTTCACCCCGAAACATTACATCTTTACTTGCTTCGACGCTCTTTGTGCTTGACCTATATGACGTCCATTCCGTTATCACTGCTCAGATATTAGCGCAGCTAATCTACTGGATCGGAGCAGAGCTTTTCAATCGTATTATGACGACGAGAAAATACCTGTCGAGAACGAAAGCGATGCAGATTCGAATGAACGTTTCGGCGATCGAAGATTGGGCACGAGCGAATAATCGTCAACCGGAACACTACGAAAACGGGTCGACCACATCGACCGGTGAAAATACAGTTGAAGCTGCCAGGCGACATCTCGCTCCTGTTATACAGCTGCTTCAATGGCTTCAGTGTTTCAGTTCGCTTGGGGACGACCATGAGTCATTGGTCGGAACACTTGTTCAGCTGCAGCGCCTCACCCCAACGCAACTGATTCATGCTGTCAAGAACTACAGGGCCGAAGTCGGCGAAAAAAGCTTAGCTAAAGCTCACATGAAGTTCTTGACACAATTGCAGAAAGGCGAGCAGTCCTTGATCAAACGGCCGTTGACTCCGCAAGTCGATGCTGCAGAGTCCGGAACGGCCACGCCTACAAAGCAAAATGGTGATGCGTCCGCAGCGGCAAAGACTCCTAGCACTCCGCAGAGTACCTCTGGACCAACAGCGTCCTCACCTGCTGACCAAGAAACCGATCCGGCACTCAGTCGCAATGCTCTGACGTTGGATCAATCTTTGATGCTTCCTTTCTCGCTACCTACATCGACAGACATGCTGATCACTTATGGGGCTGGTATTGGCGGAGTCAATCGAGAACGAGCGAGAAAATATATCCCTACAGTTCCCACAGAGGTTTTGAGTAAGCTCAACCTCGACGGCGAGGGCATACGGCGCGAAGGGAGCATTGGGTCAGTAGGGACAACAGCACAAGGCTGGCGGAATAGTGGCTTTTGAATGTCTGGTGGACGTACTCCGTATATACTCAGCAGACCACAGCGAGGCGTTGTTTTCGGACTGTGAAGCCCTTGGTTCTGGTATGGAATGCAGGGATACCACGTGGACTGTCGAGGGGAATTAGGCCATGATGGGCTTTTTCGCCATTATTCATCGCTTCTGGCCGGTGTTTCTTATCATTTCGAGGGCTAAAAAGCGCCATGTTGCAGCCAACTCAAGCCTCCGTTCGGCTTCATTCCGTCTTGGGCGATCGCCCGCTGGACCCAGTTTCTCCATCATCTGCACGTGGGAACTTCGATGAAGATTTGACATGTCACACATACCCTCCCTCAACACTTCCAATTCTCGCAGACGGACGAGGAAGATATCACCGTCAATGGATAGCGTCGAAGAAAGCGCCAGCCGCGTCTTGATATTTGTTATCTCGAGAAAATCGACGAGGTTTGGAGAGTCCAGATGTTGATGCTTGAATTGCACAACTCCACTTCTCAACACCGCAATCTCGCCAAATTCAACACCGTCGAGCACTGTTTCATTCCCTAGCACTTTCTCGATTCCCCTGGCAAGATAGCTGCGATGGCTTGTTCTTCGGCTCACGGAAAAGTCTCGCTTTCGAGGCCTTCCTTGTCTGCGCCTGATATGCATCATCGCCTCTTCGACACAGCCTTTGTTACGAGACCTGCGACGAACCCTTTGACAGATTTTGAGATTGCTGCTTTACAAGGGCCATGATTGTGGTCGTTTTCAGCAGCTTTGAAACTGTCGCAATTCTGCCTGTGTCGTCCGGTCATCTCCTTTGATGTTCCCAAGAGATCTGGTTCATCATGCGAGGCATGCATTCAACTACCACACCCGTCCGGCTTTTGCCAACACCGAGACAACCACAGTCACCGATGATCCCACTGCGGCGACGACGGCGATGCACACTTCAACTGACTCGGCAAGTACGCCTTCCCCAACGAGCACGGTGACGGCTGCAGATATACCTCACGCGGTCGTCCTATATCCGACTGGACAGCCGACAATAAACAACATAGACACGGTCGTGGTTGCGTATGATACAGTATGGACAAGTGCAAATCTTACATTGTTTTGTGGGATTGATGCAGCGGCAAATGAATGGGCTCTGGCCGAGATCAAGTTGGGTAGGGTCAATGCAGGTTACAAAATGGAGAAGTGCTGACAGATATTTCCAGCCGAACCCAGCGGTACATGTATTATCTCGCCGATACAAGCAGGGATGGAGATACCTCAGTTTCCAGTATCCTGTGGGATGCTATGGTACAATGCGATGAATGTATCAGACTCAACGACAGGAGGTGGCTTCACGATGACCAGTACAATGGGGGTGGTCTCCACCTACGGCATGACCGTGACAACGGCGATGAGCAGTTCCACGACCAATTTGTCAATGTCCACGACTACGGGAAGCTTGACGGAAAGCTCGACTGGAAGCTCGACTGGAAGCACAGATGAAAGCATGTCAGGGTCCGCGCCGACTACACACCTTACAGCCACGCCAGCGGTCTCTTCATCGACAGCGTCCCAGACAGGTGTTTCGGCGGCATCATCTACTACTGCACTAAGTGCTGGTGCCAAAGCTGGCATTGCTATTGGTATAATCCTTGGAGCCATAGCACTGCTCGCGGCGATATTTTTCTTCTTCCGACTGCGGAAGCGAATCAACCGAGTGGAGGATATGGTGAAGCTAGGAAGCACAGCATCCGCCGAGCGAGAACCGTCTTCCGAGAAGCCTATAACGCCACTGCCGGGTGGAAATGCTAGACTGACATCTCCCGCTGTATTCACGATGGGAGGCAACCTCAATCGAAATTCAGAGGACTGGAGACGATTCTTTGGCAGTGCAAGCAATCCACGGTCACCAACGCCGACATCCACCTAGATCCTACCGGTCAGACCTTATCCCCGATTCCCTCAATCCCGTTGAGGCCGACATGAACACAAGGAGTTTTTGCTCTCGATATTAGCGCTGAACGAACACGCCTTCATTGATCTTTGGTTTATGATGATATATATACTAATTGACAGCGCCCTGGGTCGTTGCGCAGGGTCGCACATATCTACATCTGTTTGTTTGCTCGAGGAATGCAGACACGTGATGAAGCTCCCACCACTCCTTCGCTCCCCGACCATCATGAACAACACCTTTTTCATTCTTCTTTGACTTGACTGAGCTTACAATCTCGAGCTCCTCTTCACCGCCATACTCATTGGGCCATGGTTGATGTGATCAGGTCAATGAACCATCATGGGAACAATACAATCCGTTTGCGGTTATTGTCTTTATTTCCTCAATCGCAACGTCCATTGTCCCTTCTGCCATACCCTTTCAACCATGGCTGCAAACGTACTATACACGCCTCCATCAAACCATTCTCATTATGTCAATACGACTCCTTTGTCCCACGATGGTGGTTTCGCACACATATTCTCTCTTCTTGTCCAAGTCCCGTTCTCTTGCTCCAAATCCGCTTTACACATTCGATTCCTACTGCTGTTCGAACTAACTGCATACTATGGGTGTGACTACAAGGGCGAGGTCGAGGTCGAAAGAACCGAGTCCGGGCCCCAAAACCAACAAAGCAAAGACTGCCGGTGCGAAATCCAGGCGGAGTGGGCGAGGCAAGCAGGACAAGGGAGATGGCCTCGACACTATACGAGAGGAGCCCTCCTCGTCTATAGAGACTTCGGACCAGGACCAGCACGAGCTAAGAGAGAAAACTCCCAGGCTTTCAGAAGGTCCAGAGTTCACAGAACCGACCGCACCGCCCACAGAAGCGATCGAAGCTTCCAGACAGGAAGAATACCCAGGAAAGCCCCCAGGTTTCAGTAACAACCCTTCGTATCTCTGCTATCGTAATGCGCTTGTGGCCGTGCTTTTATCCAGCAACAGAATAATGTCCTGGATACAACATCGCTACATCGCCGGACTTGAGAATGCAGGTGTCCAGGTGCAGACCTATGTCGAGCAAAGCCAAAGCAACGGAAAGTCGCAAATGTCGAATACACATCATACCGATATTTGGTGTGAGCTGTACGAACTTCACAAATTGTCCCGAGATGGAAAAACCACTCCAAGTGCTCTCAACAAGGCTATGACAGGTTTCTGGAAATTCATGCGAAAGGAGAGTGACAGAGAGGTCGGCAACAAAGGGTTTTCCATATGGCAAAACAGATTCAAGGGCCATCAAGACAGCCACGAGTTGCTGGCGTGGTGGCTGCAGTTGAGCGGTGAGCAAACTCGTGCCATGGCAGACGCTGCCATGACAAACGCCTTGCTGGAGGTTGAAGAGTAAGTTCCGAGTCTTAGACATTACAGGCTCAAGCTGATAGATGTGTGCAGCAGTGAAGATCAGGTGTCAAAGCTCTTTGACCTTGCAACATACGATATCAAAGAAATTACAAGGGTATCCCAGACACACCGCCACGGCTGTGTTGATTGCAATCGTGATGTCCGCTTTCGTGGCAATTTGGTTGAAGGGACGTGTTGGGAAGTTCCGCTCACCCAAGATCCTGAATCTCCAATGCCTAAAGGCCAGAAAGTCAAGGTCAAGTCGCTCGAGGACTTGCTTTCGAAGTGCGTGAAGAGTAAAATGAAGGGAGTGCGGTGCGAGCAATGTTACGATAAATTTGACAAATGGAAGGAACAGTTGAATGCTGACGCCGAAAAAGACGGAACTGAAGAAGCAAAGACAGCGGCAAAAGCAGAGATCGCCCAGTCGGTCAAAGAAATGGAAAACCGAACGACCTTTGAATGGCAGCGATTATGCTCATTGCCCGAAGTGCTCATTTTGCATCTCGGTCGCTTCAAAAGTGTCAAAAATGCTAAGGGCACGGATTGCGAGACCACGAAAGACGAGACGAGAGTCACCTTCGAAGAAACCCTTGATGTGGCTCCTTTCCTGGAGCCCGGAATGTCCTTTGGATCGTCCACCACGTATCGCCTGGTCGCTGTCTTAAGCCATATCGGCGAACTCAACCATGGTCACTATGTCTCGGACGTTTACTCGGGAGGTTGTTGGTATACCGTCAACGATCAAAAGGTATCGCAGACTACTTTCGACGATATCAAGAAGGAGACAGAATTCACTCCTTACATTCTCTTGTACGAGAAAGTTGTCGAAGACGGCACCAGTGACGATGACAATAAAGATGATAACGGTGGCCCGAAAATTGTCGGAGAGGACGGCAGTGACGACAACCATGCAGATAAGAATGGAAGCAAGACGGGCAGCGACGGCAACGATGAAGGTGAAAGGACCGACGTCGAGGGACCAAAGACTGCCATCGACCAGGACAACACCATTGACGAGCAAGAAGAAGACTCCTCAGCCCCCTGGAACCCTTGTCTTCCCACTTACTCTCCCCACGACGGCGGGGCTCCCCTGCAAATGCAGCTTGCTGGGGACCGAACTCCTGAAGCAGGTCAATACTTGGTTCAATGGCGGGCTACCATCAACGGCTGCAACTTCGAATTGCCCAAGTTCCTCCTGGAGGCGGCCTCGATCCCACCAGAACAATTCAGCAAAGATGGGCAGGGCGGCTGGTTTGAAGTCAACCATCACACCCTCCAGGTCAACCTAAAGGTGGAGGACAGTCAGCATCGGCTCACACAAGTGTCAGGGGCAGGAATGATTCAGATGCCCCTGCCCGGACACCGGACACCTCCTCCTGGTACACCAGGGTCGAAGGCCGGCGACAAACGCAAGCGTGGCAACGATGAGCCCGTAGCCAGCCCCGGCAACAATAAGAAGCCTAGAAGCAGTGGTGCCGACAAGGCGGACAAAGGGGACAATGGAGGCTCTCCGCGCTCTGGTAAGGGCAGGTCCCCAAGCGCAAAAAGCCCGAAGACCAAGCCTAGTCCACCAGGGGGCGATGGGGCCAAAGGCGGCACTCCTCGCTCTGCTAAGGGCAGGTCCCCAAGCTCAAAAAGCCCGAAGATTAAGCCTGCTACGCCGGGGAGCAGTGAGTCCTGGAAGGAGAAGAACTATGATAGAACGGGTTTGAACTTCGATGACACTGTGGTGGAGGAGCCCGGCAATCACAAGGAGGTGTCCCCAGCAAATTCGTTGAGTTCGCTGTTCTAATCAGGATCTAACTGAAGGGGCGACGTGATGGACAAGCGGTGATATGTTGGATGTTCGTCGGGATAAAGGTTGATTCCTGTTGTTGGCACTGGGACAGTCTGGCATTCATGGCAGAAGGGAACGTGAGATGCAAGATGCGGGTATGGGACGTTTAACTGCAGACGTGTATTTGAATAGATAGTTGGCGTTTAGTATGTTTAATGTAATGGGTATCAATTAGAATCATCCTCTCATGCTCGCCTGGAACTGTCTCTATTCTCATGCTGATGGCGCCGATGGCGGTGATGATGCCTATGCTTGTGCCGAATTGCATGCTCGTTCTCCAAAGCTTGCGGCTTCGCATAGCCTTCGTCCAAGTTGAAATTGTCCAGGTCATCCGGAACATCGTCCTCGACCTTGTGTCTCCTTCGGCGCCTTTCTTCCTTGTCTCTGCGTCTTTTCAGCCTCGCAAGTTCTTCAACCTCTTGCAGATCCCGCTCCCGCTGTTCCATCCATTCTGTTCTGTGCTTTTCCGCCTCTCTGAGTCGTTTGACGCCCTTCTTCATTGCAGCGAGGGGATCATTTGCCGAGACTCGTGCGGCTTCGCGATCGGTTCGTCGGGGAGAGTCATCGCCCCAGGATGGCCGTGACACCGCATCAGGATCACTGTACCAGGGCTTTTCTTTGTTGTTCTTCCCTCGACCTGCAGCATGGGACAGGTAGACGGCGTATGGATCTTCATCTAGCCGGGGCTTTTTGTGGGAGGTGGAGGAGGACTCTGGGACCGGAATGAGGGAGATGTTCCCTTTAGAGTCGACGATAGGATCGTCGTTCTTGATAAGAATAGTAGAGGTCGATTGGGTCGATTGGGTTGAAAGAGCTAGTCGAAGGTCTCGATCTGTATCGTCCTCGCCCGGGAGTTTGCGCTTGTTTTTGTTTCTTCGAGAAGAGAATGACTCTGTCTGCGACTCGGGCTGTCTCGTCAGCGGACCCTCGCCACGTAAAAGCCGCAGTCGCTCCTCGGCTTGGTCGTCACGGTGTTGAGCCTCTCTCTCTTCTTCGAGGCGCTTTGCTTCGGCTTCATCTTGCCGCACCCGCTCGATGTTGCCTGGGTTGTACACGTTCCATGACTTCTTGCCGAGGAGATGGAGGGGCATGTTGCATGTTGACGTGCGTGATGATGAGGTAGCAAGGCTGCGGGGAAGAAGAGGTGGAACAGATTATGAGGCGAGGCTGCGACGTACATGAATCGTTAGTGGTTGTCTGGTTGTTATTGGGTGCCTGATTTGGAGGCGCAGCGGGCGCCGGTGACGCCTGAAGGAAAGTCAGCAAAGAAGAACACCTACACCTACACAATCCCTTCTACACAACTTCTCTCTTTCTTTTGTTCTCTCACCTCAACCACTCTCCATTGTAACCATGTCTTTCTTCAACAAGAACAACATCTTCGGCGGCAATTCCCCTCAGCCACCTCCCCGTGACCCGTACAGCCAACAGGCCCCTCTAATCCGAGGTGGACGCCCCGGCCCCGGATATGGCAATCCTAGTCCTCACGATACCCCTATGAATGGCGGCTACGATACTCCTCCTCCTCCGCCTCCTAGGCAGTCGCAGTCAGGTTTCCGCCTCTCTCCGAGGCCTCATCAGAGACAGTCCAGTAAAGGCGGCCCAAGAGGAGGCCATGTAATGACACTACAACCTGCGAAGAGCCCAGACAACTCGTACACATTCCGAAACCTCGTGGCCGTTTCTGCGCATGATCTCCCTCCTTCTCCCGATGGTACAGACATCTTCCTCCTCATCAATGGCACGTTCGTCGTCTCGGCGCGGCCAATCGACTCTTTTCCCCGTGGTCTCATCGGCTTGTCAGAACCTCAGCGGTCATGGATGGGTGTGGCTTTGACGGATCAGCTACAAGCCGAAGTATACGATCCCTTTAGCCAAGGTGCGCAGGCATATATTGGTGCGATGGATGTCGAGATTGGCTTTGCGAGTACAAGGAAGACCACAGAAGCACCCTATGACCAGGACGACCTTGCAAAGGAGATTACAAAGGTATGTTTCTGACACCCACTAATCTCGAGTGAGTTCCTGAAGCTGACATGCGCAGTTGTACAATAGTCAGATGTTCGCCCCGAGCCAGCGATTCCTGATGGATCTGAGGAGCATACCGCTGAACTTACAAGTCAAGACAGTTCAGTTAGCAGATTTTAGCGAGAAGGCCACGCCGACCACCTCAGACCCTCAAGCCAGAGGTATCCTCACGCCGCAGACGCAGATCAATTTCTTTAAGGACGGCAAAACATCTATAAACCTCAAGGCATCCTCCCGGAGGCCAGCGGCGAACTCGATCATTGCGCCGGACTTTAAGTTTGAAGATATGGGCATTGGTGGACTAGACAAAGAGTTTGCCACAATATTCAGAAGAGCATTCGCGTCTCGGGTTTTCCCTCCTGGTTTGGTTGAGAAGCTGGGCATCCAGCATGTCAAGGGTATACTACTATACGGCCCTCCCGGTACGGGAAAGACATTGATCGCCCGACAAATTGGAAAGATGTTGAACGCCCGAGAACCGAAAGTTATTAACGGCCCGGAAGTGTTGAACAAATTCGTGGGTCAGTCAGAAGAGAACATTCGGAAGCTGTTTGCCGATGCAGAAAAGGAGTACAAGGAGAAAGGCGACGAGTCTGGACTGCATATTATCATCTTCGACGAACTGGATGCCGTCTGCAAACAGAGAGGAAGTGGTGCCGGAGGTGGAACTGGTGTGGGAGACAGTGTGGTCAATCAGCTGCTCGCGAAGCTGGACGGCGTGGACCAACTCAATAACATCTTGTTGATTGGTATGACCAACAGAAAAGACATGATTGATGATGCACTGCTACGACCCGGTCGTCTGGAAGTGCATTTGGAGATCGCCTTACCAGATGAACATGGCAGAGCGCAGATCTTGAAGATTCACACGCACAAAATGCAGGAGAACCAGGTACTGGAACGTGATGTGGACATACTGGAATTGGCTCACCGAACGAAGAACTTCTCTGGTGCCGAGTTGAACGGTCTGGTCAAAGCGGCCACATCGTTTGCCTTTAACCGACATATCAAAGTTGGGACCATGGCAGGCATTAGTGACGATGTGGCAGACATGAAAGTCAACCGGGAAGACTTTGAGCAAGCACTGGAGGAAGTCAAGCCGGCATTTGGTGTGTCAGAGGAAGAACTAGCATACTGCCTAAGAGGTGGTATCATGCACTTCTCGCCGTATGTCAAGGACGTCCTCGAGGAAGGCAAACTGTTTGTCGAGCAAGTCCGACAACCACAGTCGACGCCGCTGTTTTCGGTCTGCTTGCATGGCCCTCCAGGAAGTGGAAAGACGGCCTTGGCCGCCAAAGTGGCCATCGATTCTGGCTATCCCTTCATCAAGCTGATTAGCACCAAAGACACGCTAGAGATGAACGAACCACAGAAGATCTCGTACCTGAGCAAAGTATTTATGGACGCCTACAAGAGTCCGATGAGCTGTGTGGTTATCGACGACATTGAGGAATACATGGAATGGACGCCTATCGGGCCGCGCTTCAGCAATGCCATATTGAAGTCATTGGTGGCTTTGCTTCGTAAGGCACCTCCGCCAGGTCGAAGTTTGTTGATTATCTGCACGGCCACAGAGCGCAGTGTGCTTCAACAGCTCGATTTCTGGAGACATTTCAACTCGGATATCCCGATTGCGAATGTACGTACGTACGAGGAGCTACGGCACGTGATGAAGGATTCGAAGGTATTCAGTAGTGATGATATGGCCAAAGCAATCGCCGAGATCAAGGATATCACGAGATCCGAGGAAGTCGGCGTGGGGATCAAGCATGTACTTCAGGCCATTGAGACGGCGAAGCATGATACAGATCTTGTGACTCGCTTTGCTGGGACGTTGTCCAGGGCGATAGCTGAGAGAGGTAGTGGGTTGAGATAGAATCCTGGCTGATGGGAGTGGTATGTTAGATACGAAGTTACGAATAGACTGAGGAATTATGGATGAAGGGAGCACTCTGCCTGTATAAAGACAAATAGTAAGAGTAAGATGAACGACATACAGAGTACTATGAGTATGAAGACTAGATGGCCCCATCATGTCCCGTGAGGCTGAACCTCCACAATCCCGCAGATGGGTATTATCCATGCTTGGTGGTGCCGGCAATTGCTATGCGGGCACTGGCGGGGTGCAGTAGAGCATTCGTAGAGCGATTCACCCATCTGACCACCAGTGCCACCTTATATCTACGCTGGATGGTCCTCTTGGACCGTTTCGGTGACTTTTGTAAACTCAACTCTTCAAATTTCGAGATACGCAGAGACCATCCATCACGTTAAGCAACCAGAACGAGCACCAGAAACAAACACCATCACCACCAGACCAGACCAAACCCCAATAAGTACAGTGTGTATAGCACCAATATGTCTGAACAAGACCAACAGAGACCGAAACCGACGCCCTTCCCGCACGGCGTCTTCCTGCCCAACGGCCTCAATACAGATCCTCCTCTACCGGCCAACGACCCGACAGTAGGGTATAAATTGAACCACTTCATGATGCGCATTCGAGATCCGGAGAAGAGTATGAAGTTCTATATTGAGCTCATGGGCATGAGGACTGTGTTTACGTACGTTTCTGTTTCTTTTCTCTCTGCCGACTTTCCTCACCTCACCTTGTCCTTGTCCTTGTCCTTGCTGGGCCATGTTCCAGCTAGCTAGGCAGCTACCCATGGCATCATTGGCATCGTGGCATGAAACGACCAGCATATGAAAGAAGTATCCATGTGAAGTGCCCTTCCGTTCACACACTTTGCTCGCTTCTAGTATGAACGTCGGGCCCTTCACAATCTACTACCTCGGCTACCCTCAAACGGCCGAGCACCGCGCCGACCTGGCGAAGTTTGGGGGTGACACGGCCATGAAGCTCCAGCACACGCTGGGCCTGCTGGAGTTGTACCACGTCCATGGGTCTGAAAGACAAGCAACCACACCGGACGAGGGTGCGGAGGGAGCTGCTGAGAGATATTATTCGACGGGCAACACGCCGCCCAACCTGGGCTTTGGACATCTGGGCTTCACGGTGCCTAGTGTCCCGGAAGCACTGGCCCGATTGAAGGCGAACGGCGTCGAAGTGGTCAAGGACCTGGGCGTGTGTGATAGGGAGTCGATTCCGATCAGTGATTGGGAGAATGAGCGTGGGGTGGGTGTTGAGGTCAAGGGGACGGAGAGTGAGATTCATCCTGAGTATGCGAAGGTTTTTACCAAGATTGCTTTTGTGAGGGATCCGGTGAGTTGCCTTGGGCTTTTTTCTCCTTCCTTACCTTACCTTACCCTACCTTACCTTGTTGATGGGCGCTGATCGCTGACTGTGGCCGGCCGCACCAGGATGGTTATATCGTTGAATTGGTGCCGCAGAACGTGGACCCGTTGGATCCTTAGATCTGTTGCGAGTAGAAACCGAAGCGGGCGGGGAAGTTTTGGCATCTGGTTCTTTTGTAGCAGGAATACGGTCAAACTGTCAAGGGTGGTAGTAGGACTGCAGTCAGACTGGCAAGGGTGGGACGTTGTTATGGCTGGAAGGAAAGATAGAGGTGGTCGGGTTGCCAAATGGGCTACAGTAGTATGTTCAGGCACGAAGACATGTAGGTTGCCGTCTAAGTCTTCTTGTAGGAGGTGAGGAGGTCGAGATCTGGTACCACCAAGATTAAATAGAACCCAGAATCACCTACGGAGTATCAGTACAGGTTTCCGTACAACGCTGGGCGCTGATAAATTCTTTCTTGGACACCATCTCGCCGGCATGACTTGTTGTACTCATTCTAGTCGGTGATACTATAAGTATTACCGCCGTCTCGAAAAGGTCGATTTGTCGGATCACCACCTGCATCTTCAATGTTCATGTCTCGACAGTGTCTTCTCACTGGACGACATCAGGCCCATTGATTTGTTGGGTGAGATTCCAGGCCCAACCGGTTATCTACCATAGTACGAGGTAAGATTCCCCCTTGTCTAGAGCCATTTTCTTATCTGTCTTTTCTCTTTTTTTATGGAGACTTCGCTAATGCAGGAACCCGGAAGTCATCCCTTGACATCAAGCCACCGCACACATGTCACCCACATGTCTCGCCCAGATCGCAGCCGGAGGGTCAGATGGTGGTTGGCTGTGTTACGATTTCTGTCAGAAGCGAGGGCGAAATCGACTTGTCGCCTTTTGCATCACCTCCATGTCCTCCAGGAAAACAGTACTATGACACCTTTCAAGAAGTTACCGGCCGAGCATGGATGGATGGGGCTGCAGCCAGGCTCACTCGCTCACTAACTTAGGCTAATTCATCGCCCATGTTTCAGATGACTTCAACAGGCAAGGGCTGCTCGATTAACATTTCTACCACGGCGTGAGATAAGGACGATTTTCATGCCGTCCGAAGTTGGCTCTACTCTAGTTGTGTCTAAGTCCGATATCAGTCTGGACTAGCCATATCTCACACCTTCTCACCGCGAAAACAAGACCTCACTCGCAGCATGCAATTTCCTCCGAACCACCCAGCATGGTTGTTCGATCTCATCCACAACCTTGGCTCCCCATATGTCTGATGGTGTCGTGCTCGCACCCTTAGGGACCCCCTTGCCAATGTACGGATACTTATCATGCAAATCCTAGCCCTTGCCGCCCCTCCTTGTGTCGGAATGCTTTGGCTTTGTGCCTCCTTGCCGAACGAGGCTGGAATCTCACCTGGAATGCCACTCGATTCTTCCATGTCTCTGGCTTAAGCAGAACGTCCCCATGATTTCTCGCATGATGCAACATCCGATATAACATTTTCCAAGGCGCAGGACAACAGAATCTGGGTTCCTTCTCTTCTCGAAGGAGTAGTTATTGGAATTTGGGGCACGACAAGATGCCTCTGCCATTCTTTGAAAAGATCTCCGCGCCAGCAAAAGTGCAGAGGTTGAGCATCTTCGCCCTGCTCACGATTCTCCTTGTCATTCTCTTCGAATCATCGTCATTGTCTAACGTTCAGGTACCCAAGCTGCGCAATGCCAAAGTATGCTTGTCTCCCTCCCAATATCAGACACAGGCTTATCATCATCTAGGCTGAACGAGCGCGGTCAGAATATTATCTCCAATGGGGACCTTTCGAACCAATGTCGATACCAGGGTTCGTCAATACTGGCCTCCCTGGGAAGAGATCATGCGACACCCTGAAACACAACTCGACGGTCGGTGTCCAAAGGAGCTTCTTCCTCAATGACAACGTCAGGCAAATCGCCTTGTCCCTCGATGCCCATCCTGTGGTCGACTATCCTGACGATCTCATGCACGATCCGAATTTGTCGGTCGAGGATATCGTGGATAAGACTTGGACAAGAATGTCAGGGTCCAGCGTTTGGCTTCCAGACCAGAAGGTCTACCTATCTGTCACTAGGGTCATCTTCTGTCCCAGTCAGACTTGGTCTGTTCCCAAAATGAGTTTCCTCCGAGGTCAATTGTTCAACGAGGATTGGGAACACCTGGATAACTACAACATCACGTGGGGCGACAAGAAGCTGAATTTCCCCAGGGTCTTCGACATTCCCGCGCAATGGGAGCCCGATGGAGAGTTGTACGGGCCGGAAGATCCTCGCGTCATCCTCGAGGACGGGGTCGAAGGTGCTGAGCCGGTTGTGACCTTCAACATGATCGCCAGACGATCCAGCTGGAAGCGTGCAATCTATGTTTTCCGCCCCTTCAGTAACCACACCACCATTCTCACGATTGGAGACCAAGAACGACAGGAGACGGAAAAGAATTGGGCACCCTTCTTTGTGCCCGAAGAGGAACTGGTCCAACCCAGCCTTGCAAACAAACTTCACCTGCCAACGTCCACAGTTGTCCGCAAACCGAGCGAGTATATTCACTTCATCTACGCCTTCAAACCACTTCGCATTTTGAAATGCCACCTCCGGTGCGGAGATTGTGAGTTTGTTTACGAGCAGGTGTTGCCTGAGAATTTCCTGAACCATCACAATGAAAATGGGGGCAGCCTGCGTGGTGGCACCAATTTCGTGCCGGTTCCCGTCCCGCCGAACATGGGGTTGGATGAGAAGATGAATATATATGCAGCATTCCCCCGGACAAATATTGAAGGTCGTTGTGGACCTGGAAGCTTTTACCGACCAGAGTTTGTCGTCCTAATCAACATCGGCGCGCAATTCCATCTCGCTTTTGCCAGCGAATCGTTGGACTTTGGCAGTTCCATCGTCGAATTGGGGCCTGAGGACGATCGATGCAATAAGGGCCGCATTCTCATTCCCATGAGTATTGCGCACTGGGATACAAGTCACCGCCAGGACATCATGACCGTAACGTTCAGTGTTGACGATTCGACGGTTCAGGTGGCGCGCGTTCAGGGCTTGCTTGGGTTCATTCTGAACTTGCCTCAGTTCAAGACTCTGTTCAAGAAGGATGGCGCGCTTAAGGGCGTACAATCCGATGTGATGAACATGTTGTCGTCCTGGGTCGGTGACGACGTTCGTGGCTGTCTTGTGGAGGCAGCTCTGAATTATACCGAGGCGGTGCACGATATGAAGCACCCGAAGAATCCGATCGATCAGCTCGATCCCTCAAAGGAGCTGCTGCGCAAGATTTACGAAGATCAAGAGAAAGAAGCGAATGGTGGAGAATCTAATGAGGGTGACCACCAGGACGAAGGCGACACCAAAGACCCAGGTGAGCCCGAAGATCCAGGTATCCCCGACCTTGAGCAGGGCACGCTGGACCCATACGTTTATGCAGCGTGGGAAGAAGAGAATCCTCAGCAGCAGGATCCGCCGGATCAGCACGGTGAAGCCGACTCGCAGAATCTGTGGTGGAATCAGGATGGGTCAGACGAGGGCAAGAATGATGATGAACACGATCCGGGCACGAGTGACGAACACCATCGAAGAAGGCACATGCATCGACCCCAACATCACCATCGCAGATCGAGACGTTGAGGATCAAACCACTTGCTTGGAACCGAGGAATGTTTGGCGAAACTCGCCTCGCAGTTCAACGAGTGCCCTGGACTGGCGCCGTGCTCGGATGACTTCCGAATTCCCTTTGAAGCTGTTTTCCTATTATCTCGCCTTGTGGCAATTTTGGGTTTGGGTCTGAGCGTTCTCGTTACTTTGTACAATAACCCCTGCAGACAAACAGTCTTGCGAGTCATGAGACTAGAGCATGAGAGCAGGATAGAAACCGAAAAGCATTGTGTCGGTTGAGAATGCTCCTGCAGACGACGGGCACCTGTAGACTATCACTTGTGCTTTGATGCCATGATGCCTCGGCTTGATCATCCAAAGCCATCGACATGACATGACATCCCTGTCACTTGGCTTCTTCTCCGGAAGATGCACCTGTTACCGTGTCCAACAGGCCCTGGCTGGCTCGCTAGTTTCCACCCATATGGCTTCTACCGTCACCAACACCCCGCAAGCTGGATTTCCCGTATGCGACTACCGCTTGATAGTGGCGTCCTGGGCAGTCTTGGGATTCTCTGGGCATGCTTAAGGTTGGGAATCCTCGGTTTGTCGTTGGATCATTTCGAAATGAAGCCTGCCTCTCAAGACTTCATTTCTAACCCAAACACGCCCAAACCGTCAGCCCGCGTGCCAACATCAAGCTACTGTGTTCATGCCTGGACCATCCTACACTCGATCGGGACACTGCGCCGTGGGACAATGATCACCGTGTCGGTGGCATTCTGACGGCGGGGATTTGTGAAAAGCAATTGTTGAAACTTGAAGGGGGTGTACGGTGCATCGATGCTGACAGAAAACTTCGCAGTCGATTCCAAACACGGTTGTGCAGCGCTACCTTGGATGTCTTGCACTGTCCTCCCTGCACACTGTGTAAGGCTCTATCCATTGGAACACGTCCGACTCGTCGAACGGCAGGACTGGTCGGCATGGGCCAACAGCTTCAAGCCAGCGCATCAATCCGCATCAACACAATATCCCCACAGCCCAGCGACGTTATCATGATCTTACCCCGGGCGTAGGCTGGTCTCATTCTTCTTCAACCCCAGTCTCCACAGCGCACGGAAACTCCTCCGGCCATCTTGTTGGTGTCTTCGGGCGGACCAGGTGCAACATCCGGGGTGAGATCCAAGACCTCGATATGACGATTGGACGCAATGCAGCCGACTATGCTTGCCGGACGCTTGGTGTTTCCCACGATCTCCACGACTCGTGGACTCGCTTCGAGGTCTTTGCTCTAAAGGCCTGTGATCCTGGACAAAAGGCCAAGCGATCAAGGACCTGGCAGGTGAACCGGGCACAGGCGCGATCTACATAAAGTGAGGCTCCTGCCCGCATGAACATTCTACCTCACCTCTATACCTACACAGTAGGTGCTTTCCCATCGAAGACCTTTGACCCTCACATTGTCCAACATGCCTTCCAAAGACAACAATGTTGAAGAAAGCAGGGTTAATCCCACACTCCGACAGTCTCTCCATGACTCGATCGATGAGAAGCCTACCGGCATGCATAGCGAAATCGCCCACGAAGCAGCTGAGAGAGGCCATGTGGCTACTGACAAGTCGGTTTAGTCGATGTTCAATGAAGGCGCACTGCTGACGTCTCTCCAGGTATGGTCATGCTCTGGTAGAATTTGACCCCAAACTTGAATCAAAGTTGCGCTGGAAGATCGATTTGTACATTGTCCCGACCGTCGCGCTCCTTTATCTGTTCTGTTTCATCGATCGAGCAAATATCGGTAAGCTCTCAGCTGCGCCTGTGAGCAAGGGCGACGAAAGACTGACCTCAACCAGGAAATGCGAAACTCGCTGGCCTAGAAAAGGAACTTCATCTGAAAGGCTACGACTACAATATTGTCCTCACAACCTTCTACGTTTCCTACATCATCTTCGAGATCCCGGCCACTACAGCCTGCAAATTCTTCGGTCCCGGCTGGTTCATTCCTGTCACCTCGCTCGGGTTTGGAATCTGCTCTATCGGAACCGCTTTTGTTCACCACCGAGCTGCTGCATGCGGCGTACGGTTTCTTCTTGGTATCTTTGAAGCCGGTATGTTACCAGGTATTGCATATTATATGTCCAGGTATGTTGAACCCTCTTATCATCATCTGTGTCGGCCCTAATGTTGCTTTAGATGGTACCGAAGGAGCGAACTGGCTTTCCGTCTTTCCCTCTACATTGTCATGGCTCCTCTTGCTGGAGCCTTTGGTGGCCTCCTGGCATCTGCCATTCTCAAGTTGGATCACTTCGGAGGTCTTCACCAGTGGCGCATGATCTTTGCCATTGAAGGCATCATCACCGTTGCCCTATCACTTATCTCTTTCTTCACATTGACCGACCGTCCAGCAACAGCGAGATGGCTCACCCAGGAAGAAAAGGATCTAGCAATCGCCCGAGTCAAGTCGGAGCGTGTGGCCACCACCGAAGTCCTCGACAAACTGGATATGCCAAAGATGCTTCGAGGGATCTTCAGTCCGGTAACCCTCTCAGTGTCGTTCATCTTCCTTCTCAACAACATTACCGTTCAAGGTCTTGCTTTCTTCTTGCCGACCATCGTTAAGACGATCTACCCAAAGAATTCGGTCGTGTCTCAACAGCTCCATACTGTGCCGCCGTACGTTGTTGGTGCTTTCTTCACAGTTTTGATTCCATGGTTGTCATGGCGGTTCGACCGTCGAAATATCTTCTTCATCATTTCGGCACCGCTTATCATGTCGGGTTACATCATGTTTCTTGCCAGCGAAGCCGGTCACACCCGTTACGGAGCAACGTTTCTCATCACGACGGGAGCTTTCTCGTTCGGTGCTCTTTGCAACGCCCAAAGCTCGGCAAATGTTGTTTCCGACACTGCACGATCTGCCGCCATCGGCACAACGGTCATGTTTGGCAACATTGGCGGTTTGATCTCGACTTGGTCATTTTTGCCGTTCGACGGTCCAAACTATCATATTGGCAATGGATTGAATTTGGCAACTTCTTCCACAATCTTGCTCTGTTCTATTGGTCTGTTGTTCTGGATGAATGCGGACAATAACAAACGTGAAAGAAAGGACGTGGATACCGAGTTGGATGGTTTGTCTACCAAGCAAGTCCAAGATCTGGATTGGCGTCATCCTGCTTTCAGGTGGAGGCCATAAACGTGAACAAGGCAAGCTGTGCATTGGAGCACTCGGAGGGAGAGGAGTCTTTGCTGATGTGAGGGATGAGGGATTCTCGTACCACAAGTTCAGTCTTGAATTGTTTCGAGGTGGCACAGTATCACTGTAAACAGTCACTTTCCTCGTACCCCTAGTTCCGTCTTGGAGGATTACCATGTAACACCTTGATATCGTAAAACTGTCAGTGTCACTCTTCATGAGGAGGCTGCCATGGCACCTTGTACTAAGTACCTCCACCACACCAATTGATTGACAATCTTGATTTGGAAACATTCAATCCTCATGTTGTACCAGACAACAACCCGCTCAGCAGACTCCGCCTCAACGAAGACATGATGAAGAAATTCATCTTCGACAACGAAGACCAAGAGCAAGCCGGCTACTTTTTGGGCAAGATGAAGATAGTGATCGTAAACAGTGACCTGCCATGACAGCCCTGACAACCTCTTGAATGACAAGGACCGGCCTTCGCCTTTCCGGTTTACTGTCTGTATTTTGTCCACAGCCACACAAAAAACACTGAACGCCTTGTTACACAGAAAGACGCCAGTCCATTCTGAAAAGCTCTTGAACTCCGTTAATGGATGGTAGAGCAGCCAGAGAAGTCTCCCCACGGGCCACCAAATGCTTGTGGCATCTGCACGTCGTCAAGAGCGCTCAAACTCCGCCAATAAAAAGCAGAGCAGCCATAGAAAGATCCCAGCAATGCCAGTACCCCAAACCCCACAGTCCCACACCAAACCGATTCCCGTGTTGTCATTGTCGGCTGGCCGGACAGTACTAGGAATAGGAATATTCAGTATTTGAAACCTCTGGGCAGCGAAGAGCAACAAGAAATAACCCATGCCATGAACGGCCCAGAATTTCCAACTCGAAACCGGCAGGGAAACCCGTCGACGGATCTGAGGGATTGTTACCGCGCTGACCGCATCAGTGATGCCTTCAATGGCAGGGCCAAGGGTCCAATGCACGGAATCGAGGACGGTGCCATGAACAGCCCGGAATTTCCAACTCGAAACCGGCAGGGAAAACCGTCCACGGATCTGCTGAATTGCCGCGCTGACGGCATCAGTGATGCCTTCAATAGCAGGGCCGAGGGTCCAATGCACGCAGTCGAGGACGGCGTATGTTATTATGGCGAATGTTGATTCCGTCTCATCCTCGCGAAGATGACGCTGACGACGCTGACGACGACGACGGGTTTGGGTCTGGGCCAGAGCAGTTTCGACCTTCGGACAACTAGTAGTGCCGCCGGTGACCAGGCACGTGTTCTTGCGCCTTTTCGGGTGGATGCTGACACGTTCATGGCTCCGTATGCGAACCCATGGCGCCGGCGTTGCGGGACGCGAAGAAGCAGAGTCCGAGTCAGAGTCGAAGTCGGAGTCGTGTATTTCGGATCCGGATTCGGATCCGGATTCGGACTCGGAGTCTGATTCGAGGGCGTCGACGCATTCTTTGTGCTGGCGCCTCTCACGGAGAATGCGTCTGACTTCCGGGTTCGACACGAAGGCCTCATCGGATCTGAATGTCAGGCCCGTGTTGGCGGGGATGGGTAGGCCCCGCGAGGCCCGTGTCATGACCCATGAGATGCGTTGGTGGACGGTGGGTTGGCGGGAAAGGGAGAGAATGGTCCGGATGCGTGGGTGGCTGATTTTGAGGGAGAGAAGGTCTGGGTATTCGAGACTTTTGGCGATTAGGAGGTGTAGTTCGGGAGGGAGGGAGAGGAAGGGTTCTAGGAGGGGTGGTTGGGAGACGGAGATGGAGGTCGACATAGAGAGTAGAGGTGGTGGTAGAGGTGGTGGTAGTAGTGGATGAGTTTGTGGTTGCGGCGGACGGCGGTGATATCGGTTTTGGTGTCGGTTTTGGTGTGTCGGTTTTGATTACAGTGTCGCCCTGGCCTTTCAGAAGGTGGTTTGTCACGCTTTGTGAGTGTACGTAGGGGGAGATGGGTTTGTGAATAAAGGAGCGAGAAGGGCAGACTGTTATTCCTAGCATTGTACGAGTAGTTGGTGTGCGAGTGAAGAGTTTGTTGGGGCCGAGAAGGTCTTCTTCACCATCGTGGGTCTTAAGCATTGCTGCCTGATCTGTTCTGTTTCTTCATTCCATGGCTCGCGTTTGCCTGCTAGGTCTTCTTCACAAAAAGGTTCTGCCTTGTAGGGTGGACGAATAAAAAGCCGTGCCATACTTGTTCTTGCTTGGTGTGGACAGGTTGGCCTGTTGTTGAGTTTTGTCCCATCCCAGGTGGACACGCTCGAACTGTATGTTGTGGCGCAGTGCAGCAAAGTTCAAAGCCTGACTCACCGTGTGGTTTTGGTTTGTGGGTGTGTGGGTGGTGTGTTGGAAGAAAATATCAGTCCGCTCCAGGCACAGAGACGCGCCAGGCACCGCCTACAGCACAGATTGACATGATGTTGTGCGAGAGTCTTTGGTCATGGTCCCTTTTGGCAGCTTGTATTTGTGTACTGTGTAGATTTCCTTTGCTGGAATGTTTGCGCCCACGGCTGGTACTACAGGTTCGTGGGCATCGATGGTCTTGGCCGTACAGCAGGTCGAAAGGAGGGAAGTTGAAGCCGGAGAGATGTTTGACTTTGGCTCTAAAACCCAAATGTCTGACCGAGGAAGAAGCTCTTGAATGACCTCAAATGTCCTTTATTACCGCCCCGGAAGCTGGCATCAGATCTGTCATAGATTGTCAGACCCTCCCTTGAAAATGGTTATCAAGGTTATCTCTTTGTCTCAACCGAACCTCTGCCTTGGGTTTTCTTCCTCACTTGATCGCAGCAACAAACTTGAAGCCCAGCCAACTCGAGCAATCTTCTTAGGACGAAAGGCATATGTGAGTACAAGAACATCAATTAGTCCAAACTACCAGTAGTATCAATTCCATCATTCTTCCGCCCATCATTTTCCAAGTCATGCCGAGACCACCCCATCCATGTTGAACCACGTACACGCAGAGCCTCATTTGGTTGCACTTCGCTGCCTAATACCTGCTCATCCTGGAGACTGGAGAGGTAAGTTCTACGGCTTGCGAGCTTGATCAACCACTGGCGAATAGTGGGCAAGTACCGAAAGAATTGTTTGGTAGAGCAAAAAACGTGGTGGATGTCTGAGGACCTTCTGCCTGTGACCACCCGCCTATATATATCGTGCCCCCCCGTCCCTTCTATGATCAAAATTCAGTTCTTCTACATGCAAATATCGTCCGACACAGCAATACCTTGAGACAACAACTAAACCAATACTATTCACCTCTACGACCGCCACCATGCAACTCAAGCTCTCCCTCGTGGCTGGCCTTCTGGCTCTCTCCACCTCCACCGCCAGTCCGATCCAAAACCATAACGTCGTCGACCTGGACAACATGTCCACCAACATCACCCTTGCCGATCTGGACACCACCCTCCACACCGAGTCAACAAGAGCTCTCACCGCAACCATCACTCTCGGCTGCCATGGAGATTGCCCAGCAGTGCAGGTGAAAGTCGACCCTGAATACCGGCCCGAGCCTCACACCTGCGTCCGAGACGCCCTCACAGCACTAGCCAACTGGCGTTTCTACTGCGACGGTTGGGACCGTTGGCACCTGAAGAGCGCACCGTTCAAAGGCGGCGACAAGGGCGCAAATTGGCAGCACCTGTACTTATGCCGCGAGGAACCACCCAGCATATCCCTGTGCTGCGCAGTCTCGGCGGACCTGGCCGATCCCAACTACACCGACTACCCCAAACTCATGCGCAGCAGACAGAGGTGGGGCCAGCACGACAACGGCACGACGTTTTTCGAATGGTACTCGTGGGTCGAGACGCACAGCTACGGCCGCAAGACGTGGGCCATCAAAAGCGGGTGGGACCAATTCAACGACAACAACATCTGCACGCAATGGAGGACCGAAGATGAGGACCAGTATGCATATTTCATGGCGAACCTAAAGGGTTTGGGACTGGAGGATGCCGATATCGACGGCCAAGTCTTCGATACCTGTGCCGACCAGACCATGCCTGGCAATCCGAGGGATCCAGAGTGTGAAGGTGGTACACGCTATATGGCTGAGGGGCCGGGCTTGTTGAAAAATCGTCCTGGCGATTGGCCACCCTAAGTTACCTTACCTTAGGTTTTGTAACGAGGTAGGGTGCGCTGGGAAGGGGTAGGAACAAAGGGGTTTCGTTGGGCTTGTTAAAGAATCGTCCTGGACCGTGGCCACCCTAATGTAGTCATGGTACACAGGGTGGTGCGCTGGCGAGGGGTCAAGACGAAAGGGTTTTCGAATTTTGATGGACGGGGAGAACTCAGGTGTCGCAACAGACGACGTTTGTATGAGGCATGTTATATACGCTTTGGTAGTATTTTGTAAACGGGCATCCAATTCAATGTACAACGTACCTCCAAATTCGATCATTTGCCTCTTAGAATTTGTCGCAACTTGATGTCCGGCGGATCCCATACCACGTCCCTCACACTCACACGCTGACGCGCAGGGATTTTCATGCCCAGATGTCCCGGACAACCGACCCATTCTTCGTTGCGGACGAGTAGGATGTCACCTCTGCGTCCCGCGGCCAGGATCACCGAGTCTTCGCCCGGCGTGTTTTCATCTTCCCGACTCGAAGTTGTCTCTCCCGTCGTGTCTTTCACCGGAGGTGCGCTCAACCCAATCGCCCTTCTCGCCCGCGTACTCACACACTCATACAGTTTCATAGCATCATCCTCGGTTCCAGCCTGGTACACACCCACGCCCAAGGATGCCAGAGCCAATGGGTCTCCCGTGCCCCAGGGTGTGAACGCATTTCCCACGTTGTTAACCGACAGACACGCATTCAGGCCGTGGTCCTTGATCATGCTCAGAACCTGTAGTGTTCCACGTGGCCGGTTTGCCCTCGCCCTCGCCCTCGCCGCCGTCTTCATCGAATCTTCTTCCGACGGCGATGCCGGCGGTGACGGCCGACCCATCATGAACAAATCACTCGTAGGCAACCCCACGAAATGAATCGGTAGCTTTGACTCTCTGATTTCGCGCGCCAGTCTCGCCATCTCAGCCTCGTCAAAGAGTGTCAGACGCGTACAATGGCCCAGGACGATCGTCTTGTCCGGCCGCGCACGCTCGTTCCATTTGACTTCTCTCAACAAGCGGAGCACATCCCAGACCATGGCCGGCTGGTGCGGGTCGAGGTTGTAATCGAGATGGAAATCCAGATGTAGCGACCTTTTCAGGGCGGTCTCGATGGCCCATTTGATATTGTCCAGTGCAGCAGCGTGGGACTTTTCGACGTACGGTGTTGACCCGAGGGCTTCGATCATTTGCTGCTCACCATCATCATCGTAGTACATGTGCTCATCCAGGACCTTTTCCAACAGGTGTCGATTTCTCTCTCCGTTCTCCGTACTGAAGATGGGATCTTGTGCGAACGCGCAGATTTGCAGCTTAAAGTCAACTTTCCCAGTCCCCCGGTGGGTGAGCCCCGCCTTCGCGAAGCAATTCTTCAATGATATCGCCGTTGTAACGCACATGTCGCCCGTGACATGGTCCACCTCGACGAAGGCCCGACATGATGTCACTCCCTGTGTGAGTGATGTGGCCAGTAATTGCGAGCCGCGGAGGAATAAGTCTTCGTCGGTGTACCATTGCTTGGCTTGGGAAGTCTTTGTCAATGCTTCGCTGAAGGAACCGGATTGGGGAGTCAGGTCGGTGTAGTCCGGATGGCCGTGACTGTCATGCGAAGCTGCGCGGGGGTTGTGATGGCTGTTACAGGTGAGGAGATATGCTTTGTCGAGGTGGATGTGAGGATGGCATAGTGGTGGTAGAAGGAGTGATGATGGTGTGTCCGGAGATGACGATGAAGGGAAAGTTGAAGGGTCGGCGGGCGTGACTGAAGTTATCGTGTCTGAGTCCAAGGTGACGTTCCAGCGAGACTTTGTGTCTCTTCCTGGGAGGATGACATTTTGGAGTTTCATGGTGAATAGGAAGTTCAGATGTGCAGGATGCGCGGGATGCCGTGGTGGTGATGGTGATGGTGATTGTATCTCCGAAGTGATCTCTCGATTCTATGACGCCATTGATGCGAGAGGATGAGGTCCTGGTAGTGACAATCGCACAACCTCCAGGTCCTACTTGATACAGGTCAGGAATTGTTCAGATCTTGCAAGTTCATTGCCGAGGACCGTAGGTACTAGGTAGTGGACTGACTGATGGAGGTGGGCTGGGCGGGAAATATACTTGGGTGCTAGGCATGTAGTAATCAAACGATCGGCCGGTGGATTCCGCCCCCGTCATGAAACAATGACCCGGGCGAGATTGTGTAGAGATCACTCACAGATGCTCGACTAGAGAGACCGAGGACGTACGTATTACGCGATGCCACAATCAAGTAGAGGAGGAAGGCAGTATTTATCATATCGTCGACGCGAAGTCAGCAACCTTTCACTGTCCTTCATCTGCTAATGTTCCAACTCGATCATCAGCCACACCTTGATACCTCAATCCACCACTCCCTTGGGCAATACGGCAATATAGTCCAACGGCGCCGGCTCAATACCATCAGGCGTACCCACGATCTTCAGCACATCCCCTTTGGCAATGGTAACATTCCGGAACGTGATTCTCGTCGCCGAATGAGCATCTAAATACGCCGACGGCGCATGTCCCAGTTTTCCTGTATCTACATTGTCGCCAATCCAGGTCCCGATTGTACGGTTGTTGATCGAGACTTGCCACCGCGACGTCCCTGGAGCCATGTCGAAATAATTGACAGCCAGATCGTACGTGCCATTTGGGAAGTTCAGTATCGTCGACGCAGTACCAGTTGTCGAGTTTGAGCTCGTCACAATACCTGTACTGTTACTCGCCGCTTCGAATGGGGACACCATATATGGCACGTAGCCATCAAGAGTCATACTCTCCGCTTGGATACGCCATGGATGCTTGCCAACACGGCCTGCCGAGTCCGCAATACCGGATAGACTGTGGTAATAATTGGCGATCGCGTCGCGCCAGACAATCGAGTGGCCGGCCTGGAATGTCAGGCGAAACAATGTCTCGTTGTATCTTTCCTCGTCGACCTTGCCTTTTAGGCCTTCCCACTGCGAGACGAACGTCTGCGCAGTGTCGGCTCCATCGTAATGTGCGTCATAAAAATGCTGAATGACCGTTTTCCCGGAGTGCAATTTATGTGTGTAGTTGACGTGGTGGAACCACAGGACCAAGTTGTCCGGCGTGGCGCTGATGTTCTCATAAACAGCTGCGACTTCTGCAGGGTATTGACCTGAAAACCCAGTACCGTTGCTCACAGTACGATCCATTCCGATAGTCGTATGGTCTGCTCGAGTCCATTGACCCCATCCGTTATTGTCTTCTGTTTGCGGGTTCGGCCCGAAGTGGGTGTACAGGATATCTGTCAGAGTTTGAATGCCCAAGTTGCCAGAGTAGTTCTCGTACGTGGGCCATGATGCCATCGAGAGGCTCGTAATTGTCTTCATGACCATGGGATCTGGACCAAAAGTCAATCGGATCCAGTCTTGCAGCATGTTTTGCGGGTCATCGGCTGGATTCCATGCAAGTCGGCCGTAAGCGTATAGGTTTGACATTGAGAGGTGACTTCCTAGCCATGTGTCGTTGGTGCCGACGTTGACCACGGCTGCAGAACCACCTAGAGGTCGGTCGAACCGTTTGCCGCTGATTATGTCGCGAACGAGGGAAGGTTTGTGGTTGACGCGCATGTCGAAATCAAGGACCGTCTTCCATAGTGGTGGAAGGTATACCAAATGGCACTGTTGGCCGAGGTATTCTTGCGTCACTTCCAATTCAATCGCCGTGCTGGTGTTTTGAAGATGCGCGAAGAGAGGTGAAGCTGGCTCGCGGACTTGGAAGTCGATTGGACCATATTTGATTTGTACAATCACGTTGTCGGCGAACTTCCCGTCTAACCCTTGGAAGAAATCCACAGCTGCATTTGCACGATCGGCTTTCCAGTCCGATTCATTGATCTGGTTGTTGTAGACAAAGGCTCGGAACATCAGTATCCCGCCATGTGGTTTCAGCGCATTAGCAAAAAGGTTGGCTCCCTGGGCAAGTGTACGGTTGTATGTCAACGGTCCAGGCTGACCCTCAGAATCGGCTTTGACCAAGTAGCCCGCCATATCAGGAACGCGGCGATAGATTGTGTTGGTGACATTGGTCCACCAGGATATGACGCCTTTGTCGAGCGGGTCGAATGTGCTGAGATTACCGTAGGTAAGATTGGATGTTGGCGAGGCGAAGTTCAGGGAGATGCCCACCTGCACACCATAAGGTCGCATTGCATCAGCCAATCTTCCAAGGCCTTCCACGTTAACCGGGCTCAACAGCGATGCATTAGCATTGACATTGTTGACGACGACGGCATTGATGCGGATTGAGGCCAGCAAACGGGCATACTCGGAAACCCGATCAAGATTGTCCACAACAAGGCCGTTCTCGAAGAAAATGGAGGGTCCCCCGTATCCTCTCTCGATAGATCCATCCAGATTGTCCCACTGATTGACCCATCGTACTGGCGCGCTTGGATTTGATGCATAGGCGACCTTTGAGAAGTTGCCCTGAGCAAGCATGGACAGGTATTCGAATGCGCCGTAGAGAGCCCCTCGTTCGTTCTGACCAAGGATCTGCACGGCTGCACCGGTCGTATTCAGCCAGAAGCCGTCAGGTTCGAGAGATGGAGTCTTCGCAGGATGTCCAAACGCATCAGCATAGTCGCTGACAGTTCCCACGACAATAGACGAGGCAGTCTGTTGACTCTGGCTGGAAACGCTCAGATTCTTACCGAAAATGCTTGCAATGCCTTTCTGTAGTTCCACGCTGGCAATGTGGACCGGATTGTTCGCTGAGGTATTCAGAGCCACGATATGCGAAGGTAGAGCAGGATGAGAGCTGGTAGATGGCAGCGGAGCATATCGAAGCCAGGCATCGATGCCGCTTTCGGCGACGACAACACCGACAGTCAGAAGAAGCTGGAGGCAAAGCATCTTAACAGCCTTACCTTTCTTCGGAGGATGGAGCGAGGCGAACCATATATACCGGCTTGAGTGTAACCTTCCCATAATAGACCTCCTCAAGCATTCTTCAACTAGCTTGTTGGGACTTGGATTTATCCCCAGACCCCAGGAACCGACATAGGCCACACCGGCCTAAACCCATTGAGTTCCTCCACATTCAACGTAGCATACCTGGTTGGCCATCGGCTATAGCTTTGCCATTGAGCGACCTGTAAAGGGAAGTGATGTTCTGCTCGGTGCATCTTTACCGACATTGATAATTCAGGCGTTGCTCCGGTCGAGATGAATCTTCGGCTAAAGCCCGTCCAGGATGAATTCAGGCTATTTTGCTGGTCGCAATGATGATCTCGTCGAGCTTCTGTTCGGCACATGGACGACCTCGCTTGCGGTACATAGCTGTTCTACGATTGTAGAGGTTTGGGAAAAGAGATGTTTGTTCGAGCCGGCGAGGAATGCGCCGTCGGCCACTGACAGCCGCGTACTCCGCGATATTCCGTCCGTTCAAGCATAGACGTATTCTTGTATGCTTGTCGTTGCTGGCAGCAAACACCCTCTTCTCAATCTAAGGTACATTGCTCGCAGCTCGCAGTTCCCATCAAGCCTTTGATAGATGTAAACACTCGAGTAGGGCTTGGGCACGAGATACGGGTCAAGCACCGAGGCGAACGGGCAAGAATAAGAAAAAACTATTCATTCATTCTGGTCATGACATTACGAAAAAAGACAAAAAGACAGAAAGAAACAAGAACGAAACCTCCCACACGCGCAGCACTTCACCTTGTCCTTTCCCAAGTACAGCCCTTCTCTCCAGTACTCCCAATGACTTCGAAAACCCACACAATTTCATTCTTCATGCACTCCATAGCTTCACCGATATCCTTCCACCATTGAAATCTTTTCACCCCATCAATCAGTCAACGTTCATATCATCCTCTGGTGGGTGGGGCGGGCTGCTACCCATAGCTGAGCCATATCGGTCCTCCTCGCTGTCCAAAACCTCGGTCACTCTTTCTCCCTCTTGCACGGCGGGCTGATCCCCAGTTGTCGGTGCCTGTTGTCGAAATTCAGCCGAAAGACCGCGGCGACCAGAGGTTCTGTGTAGGGACGCCTGCTGAGTTGCAGACGACGGCACATAGGGGCCCGGCCGAAATGGATCGCTTGCTAGCCCTCCAAATGATAGTCTTGCATCTGACAGCGCCCGCTTACGTGACTGTTGTAGAGTTTCATCTGGACGCGATCCCAGGACAGCATGGCTGCGTTGAGGCTGCAGACCTCTGTCTGCAGTGGGAGGAAGGCTAAGAGCGTCTTGTGAAGCTCGTGCAAGTCCAGCAGCGCGACGGGAATGGGCCATTGTATCAATAAGAGGTCTCTGCTGTCTCCGCTTCGCTGGCGTAGGAGACGCGCCCGCAGTGGCGTCCGTCAAGCTGGTTTCAGTTGTCGAACCATCCTCTTTCGAGTCTCTACTCAGAACAGGCCCACCAGTCTTCAACGCATTTTTACTGCGCTTTCTCCGAGTGCGCAATGTCTTCGCATCCGCCGAAGGGCGGTTGGTTGGCGTGGTTGGCGGCTCGAGCGTGGACGACTTTGATGGTGATGATGTGGTTGATTCATCCGTCGCTGCGGCATCATCGCTGCTCTTGTCCAAGCCCAACGTACTCTTGCTCGCTGCCTTGATCCGTGAAAATGTGTCACCAATCGAGCTCCGTCTTGATTCCTTTCCTTTCAGAGTTCCACTTCTTGTAAGGCCTTTCAACCCATCCAAAAACTTCTTACCCTTGCCCTTTCGAATGGTTGGGAATTTCGAGGATGGTGCCTCGATATCGGCCTCATCCTCTGTCGCAGTGTCGATACGGTCACTGCGAGCGGATTGCTGCAGAATCTCGTCAACAGCGGACTGCTGCAGACCAGCTTCAACCCGTGGGCCGATCAAACGAAGAGCTTCAGAACATTGGCGATAAAGCTGGGCAACCTCTCGTCCGCTGAGAGCACTGACTGCTGCTTCGTTCAGGGGCTGAGCAAATGCAGCAGGTACAGAATCTCGATCTCTAAGCTGCTGTTCCAGTTGTTGTACCTTCTGTTCGTGCCACCGAATGTCGTCAATATGTGCTTTACTTGTCTTCGTAGCCTCCTCTTTGAACTGACGCCGGGTCTTCACTTCTTCTTCCAAACGTGCTTGTGCGACAGCTTGCGCAACAATTCGGTTGAGCTCATTCTCGGAGTACACCTTCTCATCGTCCACTGGACCACGAAGGGCTTCGTCGGCTTCCCTCATTTCCGTGTCTGGTAGCACTAACTGCGTGCCCGCAACTTGCTCAGGATCTTTTGATGGCGCCCAGTCACCTTTCTGTCGAAACCAGATCATAGTTTCCACAAAACTTTCTGGCCATTGAGTAAAGGGATCACGGACAACAGGATGACTCTGCAAGTCATCGAAGTATGCCCACACTCCGTCAACCTTGACGAACACCGTGTAGTGCTGGATTTTATCACTGAAGGCAGCTACAGCAACCGTCTCGTAGACGGATGCGCAACTTGGATGCTCGAATTCTTTGTGGTGAGTAGGGTCGGAGTCTTCCTTGTGGGGACCTGGTGCTCTGTTTGACCAGTCTTCCAGGTTGATTTGCTCGTAACCCTCGACACGATTCATGAATGGCGAATTTGTTCCTCCCAAAGGATGTTGGCGACTAATCTCGACCGCAAATATGAGGCCTGCTCGGGACTCGTCAGTTGATTCCGATAGCGTGGATGGGTCTCAAGAGAGTAATGTGCATGGTCTTTGTGGAGACAACGCAGGGGCTCATCCTGCATGTCTTGCAAGGTGTGGTTGACCAGAGCATTGAGCTGTATGGGTTGCGCACCGTCTGTGCGCTCCGGGAAGCGAAGAACCACATGCTTCGCGTGTCGCACATTGCGCAGAACCGAGATGCATTCTTCGGATTCACACCGCAATATTTCAACGTACTGAACACCGGCAAGCTCCGTAATGGAAGATTTGTGTCCAGAAGCCAAATGGGCGGCCCAATGTTGACTGAGTTGGTCTTGAATCCTCATGAGAGGAGCACCTTGTCTGACATCGTCTTGGTGTTGAGCAAACAGCTTTTCTTCTGGTCGAAAAGCCGGCCGTCTGCGGAAGGTTCCATCCGCCAGCTTCTCCAGAAAGTCTGGTTCATCGATGGCTTTGGACTGGTCAGTGATCAAATCTATGGCGTCCAAAAGAAATGAGTAAAATTGTGCTGCATCATTATTCTCGTTTTTCCAGCTTGGATTCAGTGCATTGCTCGCGGTGAGCAGATTGGCGGTGAATTTCGCATGGAGCTTCTCACCACCCGACGTCAGGGATTTCACAATGTCAGAAACAGCATCGTACAATTCTTGGTGTTTCCCACCGGAGAAGTCGTTGCAGTTTTCTAACATGTTGGGGTACCGCCCGGTTATGGGAACAAAGCCCGCGTCACCGACCAAAGCTGCCTTTATCTCGGGTATGTTCGCAAGCACCTGCATGGAAACACCGGCATAGCAGGTATTTCCAAGATTAGTCATGTTCGAGCGGACAGCAGGGAGGTCACTTTGATCCGGTGTCTGTCGATACTCTGAATGAACGTCGGCATCGTTACCATTGTCGGCAGAATCATCGCTCGACTCATTTGAGTCTGCATCTGACGATATCTCGAAAGAGCCCTCCTTGTCTTGGCCTGGTCTCTGGCGCCCTTTGCGAATGGCTTTTGAATCCACTCCAACATCGGCTTCATTGTCGACTCCTTGCAAAGCAGCTGCTATTTCAGTCTCCGCCTGAGCATCCGCAATCCCGATTTCCTGGAGCCTCGCCTGATTCCCCATTCTGGGATCAAGAAGTTGAGCTGCCGCAACAGTATCCGCGGAAAGCTCAAATGCTAGCTCGTCACGCAACCCGATATGAATGTCTTTTGCTGGCAGGATGGATCTGGTTTCTCCTGGAGGGTCTCCTCGTCGGATGTTTCGTAGTTGTGACATGATCGCAGGTATTTGTGAGTCGGCGTACTTGAATTTGAAAAAGTTGCAAAGCTGGGTTTCCCACAAGAAGCCGCACTTGGCTGGGTCGAACTTTACCTTGGTCCAGCTCTTCGTATCAAAGCCACTCAAGCTCAGCTCCATGACCTTTCCATGCCATCGATGACCCAGCGAGGCACACAGTAGCCAGCAAATATTCGGATGTGGTACGAAGCCGGCTTCATCACGACCGTAATCGTAATCGGGTAGTCCTTTGTCGGCATCAGCTTTGATCATCCGCATCCAAACATTTGCAATGACCAGAATCAATTCAGCGTCCGAAGCCGGAGTGACAGTCAAGTAACTGGAGTAAGATTTCTGGCATGCGTTGATGTTTCTGTATCCTTTGACAGAGATTATCTCCTGAAGATCCCACCATGTGAAATCAATAACAACACTGTACTGGGAGAAGGGAAAGAAGACCTCAACACCAGCGCTGTCTCTACGCATCCAAAAAGGACGGTATTTTGGAGCATCCGCCCCGAAGACCTCCTCTGCAATCCAATCCAACTGTTGTAAGAGCCACTGATAATGAAGGGGTCTGAACTGCAATCTCGTATTGAGAGAGCCGATTTTCCTGGCTTGATAGCATCTCCAAACCTGTTCTTTTGGAATGGTGCGAGGGAGAAGCTCTGCTGTTCGGAAGCTTCGCAAAATGGCAGCCATGTTCTTTGGCGGATCTTGTCCGACTCGATACATTTGCTGAGGGCCTCCGAAGCGGCCAACCTCATAGTAGTTGATCAAGCAGTTACGGAAGACACCAATCCCACTCTCGTAAGATTTTCGACCAAGTTTCGTAGACTCCACTATCTGCAGTATGCCGTTGAGCAGCACTTTCGGATAATGTTTCAGCATACCGTTGATGGAATAGGAGGTGAGTGTGATGTTTTCTGCCACGTGATACCGTGTTTTGCCATCGTCGCCGACTACCACAGGATCAATTGCTTCGATGCTGGGGAATGTCGGGTTCAAGCGACGCCCGTCCCATGCCAAGGCTGTGGTGCCCTTAGTATCGAGAAGCTGCTTCACATAGCCATCAACATATGTGTAATCGTCAATCACCAAATGTTGCAGGGTATTCCAGATCACATTGCTAAGCTTCTTTAGCTGTTCTAGAGACAATCCAGTCTTTGCAGCTTTGTTTTCCTTCTGCAACAGCACAAAAAGGTCGAAGCCAAGAACGCCGCCCTTCACAGGATCCTTTTTGTTGGGCTCGAGTGTCGTGTCTCGACATTTGCCGCAAATCTTGTAGGGGTAAATTTCGTTGCTCTCTAGGTCACGATGACGAACCGTTTTGTAGCACGATGGACAGACATGAGCCTCGTCGGAATGAGCTTCTTCATTGCAATCAAGAATCAGGAGTGGCAATTCCGAAAGATTGCGGTTCTGCTCGTCGGCGACGGCGGCTCCAATGCCCCAAGCCACATCATGAGTGTGATTCGCCTTCATAGCGTCGACGATTGCGTTGAGGACTGGCAGCACTCTTTCGCACTCGATGCTGTCGACATGCAGGAGAAATGGTTTCCCTGTGATATGTCGAGATAGCCATGACGAAGGCTTGATTTGCGTGAAGGGAAGGTCTGTCACTTCGTCAATATTCCAGATTGGTTGATCGATCCACTTGGCATCGGTTTCCTTGGGTTGCGCCGTGCGACGCTGCTGTTTTTGGATAGGCCAGAATCTCCTAGTGGTTGTTTTGACGTCTGAAGTCAGATCATCAGCCGTGCCAATGAATCCCAGGTATTTCATGCTGAGTAGCTTGGCTACTTTCAGAGCCTGCTCGAAATCCTTATCGCTCAGAAAATGGGCCAGGTCTTGAGGCAGAGCGCTCACAGCACCAACCCAATCAAACTGATTCTCATCGTCAAGCGGAACTTCTCTCTGTAGGTCAAGAGTGCCTACTTTGACCATGACATGAGTTCGCCAGCCATGAGCTTTGACTGGATTATAGCCATTGGCCCAAAATGCATACTGGGCAATTGAACGGTTATTCGTGCCCCATTCACCACGTCCTGGAGATCTAACTAACTCTGGCATCTCGAGTTGAGGCTTGAGCGTAGGCTGCTGGAATTTCAATACTTGATATCCTGCGTCAACAAGCCACTGTCGATGGTTTTGATTGAGAGCTCTGAGCTTCAGAGGGATTCTTGCCAAGAGTCGACGGATGATGAGACCAAGATCTGTACCGGTAGAAAGGTCAAGCAGAAGCTTCTGAACGCGAAGGTCAATCTGCTCGTGCTCGGGTTTCGATGGCTTGACCGCTTCATAGTTTCTGATACGAATCGTGCTCACTAGCCCACTGTGCTTGTCCTTGGAACAGCTGAACCACAGAGTCCGCATCGCAGATTGAGAGAGCATGGCTTGAATATTTTTTGATGGTTCCACACCGGCTTTTGCAAAACTTGGATGTGGTTCAGAAAGCTGTGCAGTCTCAAAGTTCCTGATGTTGTGACCCATAACAAGTTGCTGCGCAGGACTGGGAGTCTCAGGAATATCTTGCTGCAAATAGATGGCGGCGGCGGAAGTTACCGAGTTCACCAGAGCTCTGGCCCTGGAATGGGCCTCTTCGCTGAACAATATCGTGACATCAGCAGGTTTTGATTGTTCTTGGCCATGATCCTTTGCGACAGTGCCACTGGCACCTCCGGAGCTTCTTCTGTGAGCATTTCCATGCGTCGTGAGCGCTTTCTTGTTTTTGAAAACCCTACCACAGCCAGGGACAGGGCAGAGGAGCTGAGGTGGGGATGTCATCTTGCGCTGTTGGAGTTAGCAGGATCATCGATTCGCGACGCGGCCACTCACGAATTCAGCCGATGGGCTGGCAGACTGGCAACGCCGCAGCCGTGCTGTCAGATTGGTGCCACGAGGTTTCTGGAATAGTTCACCCAGAGGAGGGGACCAGAAGCTCAGAGAAGGAGCAAGACCGCTTGCCAATAGTGATGTGGAATGTACGAGGCGAAGAGTAGCCCTTTCAGTAGAGGAAGATCTTTTGATTGCAGAGGTAAAAGGGCTTGATGAGCAGCAAATGTTTGTATCTCGCATGGAAGGTGAAAGATAACATGATAAGCCAAAACAAAGGCAGTGATTGCTATGGCTTGTTTCCGTAGCTGAGGCAGTGATATTCACGGCACCAGATCAAGGAATTTTGCAGGGTGACACGACCAGCCAATTCACTGTTTGTGGGTAGAGAGAACGCATGGTTTGCCTGTTTGATGTTCACTGACCTTGTAGTTCGGCACAGGATTTGGCTGAATTTTTGTTTCCATAGGTTTGTGGTACTATTGCTGCTGATTTTACCGTCTTGATATCTCAGGTCACTTTGGATAGAATCGAGTTTTGCTTCTGAATGTCAGCAGGTAAAGCAAGCGTCTCAATATCCTAGATACCTCAGTTACTTTCAAGAATTGTGCTTTGAAAAGACCATCAGGTACGATAAAAGGCTTGCGGTCCTGAGCACCATCAGAAACGCCTTCAAAACCCAAGACAATATGATCGACAACCTCCAGAGATGGTATCTGCAGCGACTCCAGGCGGCCGGCGAGTTCGTCTTGCACGGCAATGTACAAGACTGTGTCAGTATCTGCGTAAGTTGAAGAGGCTACCCCTGAGCTGATCATGCTGATACAATCCAGCTTGAAATGTTGCTGAAGACCGACCTTGCTCTCTGGACCCGCGCCCTTGTCAACCTGCTCCTGGCCGACGTTGCGCCAATCGAACACCATCCTGACAAAGCCAAGTATGCTATTGAAGCACTTCGACTCATTCAAGAGCTCCAGGAGGAGGATCATCCAGGAAAGAATGCCTTCTGGCTCACGGAGTACGCCGATGCGGAACAGAGAGCTCGAGCATGTCTCATTGACGTCCGTCGGCAAGAAGAGCAATATGCAGCCTCATTCGAAGAGAGGGACGTCACCACAGGAATGGAGGGCTTGGAACTTGCGAATGAATCTATCCAGAACGACAACGCAGAGCTGGGAGTCGAGGACATCGATACCGAGGAATGGGTGGAAATTGGCAATGATGGCGACATCCCGTTGGTTGAAGAACCTCTTGGTATTGAAGGGTATTTCACACTCAATCCAGCCATGGCAGGGACTCGCATCGTCATCAATGAAGAGATTTTGCTAAAGCAACCGGCAGACGCCGCGGAGGCAGTTGATATCCAGGAAGACGTCCAGGAAGAAGTGCAGGAAGACGATGAAGACATGCTCCTAGACCTGCCAAACATCTCGGAAAAAGCCATGAAGTCAAGCAAAAAGGGGTTTAAGTCTAGTCTGCTCACACCGCCTCCGTCGAGCGACCCTGCCCAGAACGAGCGAGAGTTGTGATTGACAGAGAAGAGTTCATGGCAGTGGGAGTTGAAAGGGGCTCATTTTAAGATAGAAAGCGCGTCGGCGAGTTTTTGGGATGTGAGGAGAGTGCGGAGAAGGCCACCATGACAGCATTGCCAAGCAAGCCATTGCAGAAGCACGAAAAGATCAAATGGACAGTCACGACATTGTACCTTACCTACCTAAGGTATCTTGAGATGCTCGGCAAGTGCTCTCTACCTGGGCCAACAAGCGTTCAGAAGCAGACCTTTCCCTTCATTCTGGATACGTTATAAAGTACCTTAAGGTAGATGAAGGCGAAGCTTTCAACATGCCCAGCACCCCCCGGGCCTTCCCTCCAGCCTGTCCCATAAGCGCCGTGAGGACCGTCTCCGCTGACGGGGCATTTGACCGTCTTGACCAGATTCTCACTCCCCAGCAAAACCAGTGGGCGTTGTGGGTGTCGATGACTGGTGGGTGTAAGATATGTGTCGAGTGCAAGAGGATGTAAGGTCGCAGGCGTATATGCAGGTGTCCAAGGCGGCAAGCGTCAACAGCGTACTTTCATGCCCTAAGCTCCAGCCATGTCAGATTGTGACTATCAATCCCATTCGTTGTTGTTTTTTGGGTCAAGTACTGTCATAGCTGCATCCAGAATCACCCGAATTCGCCGCTTCTCTTCTTCGGTGACTGCTTTCTTGCCCAACATGAGGTATTCCAAAGTCTGCCAAGTACGTGTGCGTAGCATCCGAGCCTCGTGGTGACTGCTGGCGGTGGTAGTTGAAAATCTAGGGCGTGTGCATTTGACCTTGATGAGAATGATGTTCATGACCGATACGGCGGAGGTGTCATAGCCCCTGTACTAGTAAGTAAGTTGCAAGGTATCCGGAACTTGAGTCTTACTGATCAAACGTAACACAGGGGCAATCCGAACTGCCACCGGCCATCCAAGATCATTGATCACATCGCAGAGTTCCTTCACGTCATCGGCACGGTCGATGAGTGTGTCTGAATTGACGCAAATCTCGTTCATGGAGTCTTCGAACCATGGCCTGGAAGGCGATGCTTTCAAGGGAAACATTGAGCAGGCACGGTGATATCCGCACCCGTAGAGGATCTTTCTCGTCTGATTGGTTTTTGTCAAGCCTTCACCGACTGCACAGCTCCATCATGCCCCGTAGCTTCCCTCGCTTCTGGGCTCGCGGGCCACCTGAAACTTTGCTTTTGGCTGTCGTTTGCTGGGTTTCTGCCGCCACTACCGCTTGGAATTCCACCACCATTTTTTCTTGCTTTCTATATTGAATCACCCAATTTTTGTCCCAAATCACAGCAGCAGACAGCTGTTGTAAACATCGGGCCTGTAACTCAGGGTATGCGCTAGTCCTCATCCGGTATTCGTGTTATAATGCTAACATCTTCTCAGGGTAGAGGTATGCTATATCAGCGATTCAAGCCTTCGATTAGACACTCACGTGATACGCTAGTGTTCGCTTTGCAGGATTTAACCATCCACAAGCATGCGAAAAGTCCAGCGTTCAAATCGCTGTTGGTCCAGGTCATCCTGTAAAGGATGGGTTCTTTTTTTGGCCTCCTGGCGTTTTTGGACGTGGAATGTGGGCGGCTGGCAGAATCTCGGCGTTGCTAAGTGTCTAATGCTCCGCAGTATTGGTGGAAAGTAAGGCAAGAGCTGAGAGGGTCAGTGCGGTTGTGGCGGTGGGAAGCTGGGTGGACTGGCAAGTATGGATTCAATGTTGGTAGAGGAGTTTGGTGGAGAGAAAAGTGACAGGGGTATCCAGCCTCGGCACATGTGACGGACTTGACGTTGAAAAAGCGCCGATGAATAGGGTGGACCATGGTGCGGCCACACGCTCGCTCCACCCTACGGTGGCACATCGATGCCCCATTTGGCAAAGTCTATTTTTGCAATTTTGTCAGGCCCTGGACTTGATATTCGTCTGCAGCCGTACAAACCAGACTCTTGTGTTTTTCAGTCCTCATTCTGATATCTAAATATTTCAAGAATCAGACAACATGAACGGGCAAAAAGCGACACCTACGGTCGCCGACTTGGCCGCGATGACGACCGAGGAGCGTATGGCAGGCATGGAGCATTCTGAAGTTCGCTACTTTACAAGGTGAGGCTCACGAACTGGCCGAAGACGCAGTATTGACAAGATCCAGCTACGATCACCATGGCATTCACGAGGAGATGCTGGTATTTTCCTCGTTCCCGTCTTTCATTCCATCCTGACCAGAAGATTAGAAAGATGAAGTCCGCACTCGATCCTACCGCGATGCCATCTACCAAAATTCCCACATCTTCAAAGACAAGGTTGTCCTCGACGTGGGCTGTGGAACCGGCATTTTGAGCATGTATGGTACCTTCACAGAACGAAGAGTTGCGCTCACATGAACAGGTTCGCGGCGAGAGCGGGAGCAAGACATGTGATCGGAGTCGACATGTCCAGCATTATCAACAAAGCCAAAGAGATTGTCGAAGTCAATGGGCTGTCGAAAAAGATCACACTACTACAAGGCAAGATGGAAGAGGTGGAAATGCCCGCGCAACACCTGAATAATGGAAAAGTCGATATCATCATATCCGAATGGATGGGTTACTTCTTGCTCTATGAGAGCATGCTTGACACTGTCTTGTATGCTCGGGACAAGTACCTGGTTCCAGATGGCAAGATCTTTCCAGACAAAGCCACCATCTACATGGCCGCCATCGAGGATGGCGAGTACAAGGACGACAAGATTGGATGTGAGTACGAATCCACTTCTGAAAACGCAGGCTGACCATTCAGTCTGGGATAATATCTACGGATTCGATTACAAGCCCATGAAAGACAGCGCTTTGAGCGAGCCGCTCGTCGACACGGTAGAGATGAAGGCCCTTGTCACCGACCCTTGCCCTGTTTTCACCATCGACCTCAACACAGTCACAACAGCACAGCTAGCATTCTCCGAACCGTTCCAATTGCGATGCCAACGAAACGACTTCATCCATGCAGTGATCGCGTGGTTCGATATCGACTTCACCGCATGTCACAAGCCCATCCGGTTCTCCACCGGCCCGCACACAAAATACACTCACTGGAAGCAAACAGTCTTCTACCTCCGGGAGGTATTGAGGGTTGAGGAAGGCGAAACGGTGACTGGGTTCCTGTCCAGTAAGCCCAACAATAAGAACAAGCGAGACCTGGACATCAAGATCGATTACGAACTCGACACGACCGACGGGATGCGGTTTGCCCGAGGATCTTGCGATTACAAGATGTAAGACTCTCTTACCCTCATTTTCAGGCTGTATGCTCACCTCTTCTAGGTGCTGATCTCAGATTATCTCTTGTCGTTTTTCCTGCATAGCACTGGGCGTGGTCATGATCGCATGCACGGGTTGGTCGGCGTGGCAGAAAAAGGAGCATACTGCGATGGTTTTAATGACTGAAATGATCTTCGAGACGATCTTCAAGCTCCTCGTTATTTGACCTAGATACCCCACGAGTTGAAGCTGAATTTTGATGGCTGATCGTAACGGATGTTTCAACACTCCTCAATCTCTTTCTTCCTTAATTTTTTTCATGAGTGATCGTCAACGGCGCCATGCGCAGTCTGCATTTGCTTTTGAAGTGACAGGGGTGGGATTGACGGGTTCCTTGAAGATTCCATCAGTTTGTAGTCCACCTCTTCGACGGCATCACAATCGCAAATTCCGCGCGTGTCCTGAGATATTTTGTCAAAATGAGGTGTGTGTCAGTCGAAGGTGGTAAAACGCTCTCTTCTCTGCTCCCTACGTTGCGCGTGTAGTGCTTCTATAGGGAGCGACGAGAAGGTCTAGACCTTTTTTGAAGCCAGTGTTGTAGGGATGTACTAGAATTACAAGGTATATATAGTTGGCTAAAGATATACGCCCAACGCTATGAATACACTCAGCACATAGAGGCCCATGTGTGATTCCCAGCGTGTGGCAGAGTTTCCGACTTTTCCGTCGGTTCCATTATGTGTGCTGGTTCCGTTTTGTGTGTCGGTTCCATTAGTAGTGGTGGTGTCAGTTCCATTATGTGTGTTGGTTGCATTGTGTGTGTTAAGAATGTCATGGGACGTCAAGTTCCAAGCACTTAGCGGAACCTGCTTGGTCGTGTTTGTGGCCGTGTAATTCGGCCATTGTGGCGTGAAAACCACGGACACGGTCTGGTCTCCCTGTGCAACGTCGATTGCAAGGACCGTGACGCCGGTGTTGGGTAGATCGGTGCCGTTAACAGGAAGAGGTGGATCTGAGGGAAGGCGAACGGCTTGTAGGGTTGTGAAAACAAGGTCGCCTGGGGAGGTGATTTGCGCCACTACCGTCTTGTCGTTGAGGGTTAGAGTAGCTTGCTTCGAGTCGTCGGACAGCACGACTGTTGCGTTCGTGTGCACCCTCCATTGACTTGACGCTCCCCCGTTGACAATCTCGTCTTGAATCAGGACCCTTTTGCGCCCGTCAAGCAGTCTGATGCCTCGTTTGATGGAAGTTGCCTCGTAGAACGACGTTAGATCGGCAATGTAGAAGGCCGTGCTCGAGTTTTGCGTCGACGAGGATTCGACACTGTCAGTCGAGTTGAACGTAGTCACTGGGATTCCGTTGACGAGTTGGTTGGTGCCGTTGTAGAGGAGGGTGTTCTGGCCTTCAGTGCCGCACCTATAGTATAACCAACGTCGGCTATCTTGGTTTTCGCTCTCGAAGTAACCAGGTCCATTGTAGTCGTTTTGGCATAGGTCACCGGCCCAACGTTCTCCCATGGCATCAAGGACAAAGTCGCCGGCGTCCAGATCTCCATCTAAGCAAAAACCATGTCAGAGCTTTTGTTCCAGAGTAAAAAGTCTTCAGACTTACGAGTTTGATGGCCCATCAGGGTCGAAGCCTTCATCGCCACATACAATCCGTTGTCATCAGTCCAACTAGATCGCATCGACGCCCATGAAGTATTGACGTAAGAGAAGTAATGATCCAGCTCAAGGCCATCGGACCACTGGCCCGACGGGGTTGTTGTATCATACCAGAACATGCTCAAAGGGTCCGCCGCGTCGTCTTGTTCACGTTGGAATTGGGTCCACCTGGGTTCTGCACGGTGTTAGTTTGATGATGCGTCCCCATTGTGCTTAGCACACTTACTCCCTAGATGTTTGCCATAGAACATGAGAGGATTGGCAGTAGCAGTGATCTTGTCCGGTCCTGTAAACAAGTCAGCACCCAGTCTCCGAAAATCGAAAGTTTCAAGGAGTTTATACACACCACAGTCACCATAGTTGAACTTGTCAACCATGCCCTGGCTGTAGATACGGAACAAGCCGGTCAAGTTCACGGCCGGGTTTGCAGACAGAGTTTGTTGGTCGGAGCCAGTTGCACTGATGAGAGCGGCCGCAATTTGAGCAAATGACTGGATCCCAAAATACCTGCGAATAACGTGAGCACACGGAAGGCGATAAGTAGCATTACGGTAACAGACCAGTAATCAGGCGTCTCGAGCCAGGTACCGTCGCTGCTGATGGCATGAGCACAGTACTCCTGCGAGTTCGCAATCGTGTCTGGAAGGATTTGTGCCGCGGTGCCAGTTGGATCTTCGTTGTAAATGGCGAGGGCTCCGAGCATCAATCCTGCATTGCTCACACCTAAGGATAAGGAGTCAGCTCAGGCGGTAGTCTAGCGGTGCTGAATACAACGCACAATTCCAGTTTCCACGCACGACCGTCCACCAACCAGTTCCTTGATTAGCAAAACAGTCAATGCCTTTTTGTAATCCCAGTTCAATGATTGACCACATAATAGCATCACGCTGTGACGGGGTCCATGCATCATATAGCCAGTCGTATGCATAGGCAAACGCCGCCGTGAACTCTGCGGTATCGAGAAAATGTCTGTGTCCACCCAGTGAGAAGCTTGCAGGACAGAAAGGGGTTTGGAGGTCGTTACCTCGAGTTCCAGTTATCACCCGGCACGCCAAAATACTCGGTGCCGTTTCCTGCAGCGTGTTGAAGCTCCTCCCATGTTCGATCGACCCATTTGGTGTCGTTTGTCAAGATGTACGCATAGGCCCAGTGCTTGACCCTCAACTGAACATATCTGGCAACCTCCAGGGTACAGCCGACGCTGACATCGCAATCGTCTGGATAAGGGATCACACTTTCAGCGTAGAAGTCGTTGGCTTGGTCGAAGATGGTCTTGTTCCACTTTTGCAGATATTTGTTGTTCGAAATCTGAGCTTCCAGGCCGTCCCACTGAGCACCTGAGGCGAAAAGACGAGGGTGTTCCTCAACAACAGACAAGGCTTGACGCGGCAAGTTGTGCCGAAGGAGCTGGTCGTGTATCCCACTCTCCCCCCATATTGACTCAGCGTTGACCAACGACGAAGGCAAGAGAAGAGACCCGAAGATCAACAACACCAGGCTACAAGTCGCCGGCCACACGCCGCATCGACGAGCACTTGGTTGCATCTCTGATATTGGCGAATTCTTGGCTGGAGAAGAAAGACATGTTTTTGGTGGCGCCGGCAAGGGAGCTTGTTGTAGATAAAGTACTCAGCACGCGTTTAAAATTACATCGCGCGAACTCCAATCCATATGGATCAATGGGTCCTGGATCTAAGACCTTGATCTAAAAATCTTTGAATTGTTGTGGCCATGGTGGAGACAGAGACACGACAGGGGTATTGACAGGGCGCCATTAAGCCACCTCCGAAATGAGTGTGGATCTCATTTGTCCAACACACGTGATGATTGCTGCTTAGGCGCTTATAGGTATGGTCTCAGTACCTTAGATACCTACCTAGGTAGTTCTAGGCACCCCTCTGGGCACTGCCCATTGCTGTTAGGCATCATTAGAATTGGGTGTTTACTGTGTAGGGGCATAATGGGGGCATCATAGGAGTTTCTTACACTAGCCCACTCGCCTAAGCCACGCTTAGCTTTACTAGTGATGCTAGCCGTGCTAAGCCTAGAAGGTACCTAAAGTTAAGCCTACCGAGCCTAGAAGGCGGAGTGGCCTAAGTACTTCAAGGTACCTTGTGTTTTTCAAGGACCAGGTCTTTTACTTGTATCATCCTGTCTGATGCTGTCTATGGTATATCTACGAAGCACTCTCTTGATTCATATACTGTTTACTAGTAGACGATGAGCCGACACATAGTCGCTACCCACCTTCAGGTAGTGAGTGATCAATGAGGGCGAGTGCCGGCACGTGATGGCTGTGCGCCTCATTAAGACACGCCGGAAAGGAAGTCAAGAGGCTGGTGTGTTGATGGTGTGGAAAATGCTGAGGTCATCACATCTTCGTCTCGATCTACCTGCCACCTCGCCACCCACCTGCCTGCCTACCTGCAACCTGCAGCCTGGCGGAGATATCGGAATTCGTTTACATGCCAACTAGTTAGTATTTCGGCGAGCGATGCCTGGCCATCCACTTCTTCTTCGCTTTCCGTAACGAGGTAATCGATATTATTCAGAGACCATGGTGAGCATCAAAAGATTGCCCTCCTTGTTGCCCGACGAGCCCAAGACTCACCACGTCGGCAACCCTCCCAAAGGCTTTCAGAATCCCTGGCCTTCACACAATCCCACCCACGGCGGTCCGCTTAGTGTGCTCAAATGTCGATTCGCCAGAGACCGACCGGAATTCGTGCCTGTACCGGCTGATCGATCAGGACTTGTCCCAGTGCAAAAGGTTGATTTCTCAAACTCGGACCCTGGCTTTAAAGTGACGTGGATTGGCCATGCAAGCTTCTTATTACAGACCAGCAGACCAGAAGGCGCTACCAGAGGAATCAACATCCTCTGCGATCCTGTCTTCTCCGAAAGAACCTCCCCGTTTACCTGGTTGGGACCGAAGAGATATACCCCAACGCCATGCACCTTGCAGGAACTTCTAGACTCGGTCGAGATTGATGCAGTGCTGATCAGCCACAACCACTATGACCACGCCGATGAAGAGACATTGAAGGCTATCTACGCCAAGCGGAAATCCAATGTGCACTTCCTAGCTGGCCTGCACAACGCGCGATGGCTTAGCGGCTTTGGCATCGACCGCTCGCATATCACAGAGCTCGACTGGTGGGACGGAGTTGAAATTGAGGTGGGAAACGCCGGAACTGTCCGTATCACTTGCACCCCGACCCAACACTTCTCATCTCGATGGATCAACGATCGAGACCATGATCTGTGGTGTTCATACGCCATCCACGACCTCAACGATGGAGGCAAGAAATTGTACTTCGCTGGCGACACGGCTTATCGAACCATACCTGCCAAGCATATGTCTCGAGAAGAGGAGGATGCGCAGCCCGTCTGCCCAACATTCAAACAAGTTGGTGATTTGCTTGGCCCGTTCGATCTCGCATTGTTACCGATCGGGCTGTGTGAACCACGAGAGTGGATGTCGACTGTCCACGCCAACTCTTGGGATTCAATCCGCATTCATCAGGACGTTCGAAGCAAGAAGTCCATCGGTATGCATTGGGGAACCGTGCGCGGCGGTCTATCTCAAGTTTATGAAGACGTGAGGACGCCGCCGAAGAACTGGAGGAAAGCAGCTGATGAGGCTGGCCTGAAATGGGGCGAAGAAATCGGATTGATGCATGTTGGAGAGACTTTGATCATAGGCCGATGATATCTCATATCAATCTCAACCCCGGCTCACCCTGGTCACCGGCCACCGCCACTGGGCATCTTCGACCGTCAACCGTATGTGGCCACAGCACAGGACCCCTGTGTGGGACATGAACATGACAAAAAGTTCAGACGATCGATCGAGAAGATCAAAAATGCATGTCATATCGCACGCGCCGATAAATTGAAGTGGCTCTGGATCGACACCTGCTGCATCAATTAAAGCGATGCTGAGGCGGCAGAGTCGATACGCTCCATGTACAGATGGTACCGGAATGCCAAAATTTGCTATGCCTATCTCTATGATGTCGACAGTACCGCTGGCGGTACGCGCAAGTTTCAAGCATCAACGACGCTAAGACCTGGGGAAGATCAACGGAGTGACAGCTCTGATGCGATCTGGTTCGAGCGCGGCTGGACTCTACAGGAGCTTTTGGCGCCCATGGCAGTTCGCTTCTACGACTCCAACTGGCGAGTAATCGGAACGAAAGCAAACCTTGCAAGGGACATCGCTGCAGCTGCCGGAATCGAAGACGCTATCTCGGGGACGATCGAGCCTTCAGGAAAGCAAGCATTGCCACCAAGATGAGCTGGCTAGCCAACAGGACTACTAGTACAAAGCGGTGCGAGGATATCGCTTACAGCACCTTCGGCATTTTCGGGATCAGCGACTTTGCTCCGCTGTACGGAGAGGGCATGAATGCCTTTCTGCGCCTTCAGAAAGCCCTTGTTCCAAAGCAGGATGAGTCTCTAACCGCATGGACGATGCCAACTCAGGAAAACGTTTATGTTCTGGCTGGGCGATCAACGAATGGGGCCTTCTAGCACCCTGGCCGGCCTGTTTCAAAGGCTCGGCCCGTATCACTGTCGATGGGAAAATCAGTGAACGAGCTTCGGGGGGTTTCAATGTTTTAGGCCCAGGCGTGAGTGTTCATGCCCCGTCCAAAGAAATGGGACAACTCAGCAACCTCCACACGAACAGGACTCTGACACTCAATTGCTGGACGAGCAATATGAACGCTGTACAGCTCAAGGTCAAGAGAGCATCGACAAACTCCCAATCTTGGAGGCGACAGGAGTGTCCCTACAACTAACCTCAAGCAGAATGGAATTGCCAGTGGTACTTAGAGCGTTCCGGTTGTTTTTGAACAGCCATGTGTGGATGATGATGATGATTTGGATGATGACAGGGTTCTGATCTACCGTGTTGGCCGAGGGGTGTAAAGTACATACTACGTGCACGAGTCCTGGTCGTTCTTGTCGACTGATTCCATAATATTGTCTTGAAGAACTATAGAGTGGAACTCTCATGTCCTCGCCTAATCGGCCACTTAATTTATGTCTCGTTGAAGATGTGGTCGATCAAGCTGCGAAGCTAATGCAGGTCACTGACACCAATGATATTATTGGTGCTCCTACACTCACTATTCGCAGAGCAAAAAAATCATGAGAGAAATACTTTTCCTAGACTGCCAGAGCGTCTGGAGGCTGCACGCTATTAGAATGTTCCTGCCTGCTCTTGTCCGACAAAGGGCGTTCGGAAATGGGTCAAAAGCTCGGGTCTTAGGGCAGGGCTAGAGCAAGGGTCCATGCAGCTTTGGAAATGTCCGGTACGTGAATCGTGGTATCTCCGAGACGTGCATAACGTTTCAAAGATCTGCGCTATATATCGATGCCGCTCAAATTACCTAGCGAGGCTAGATACCTACGAGTACGGACTGTTGCCTGGGACAGCCTTTCAAGACTCTCATCTCTTCCTAAAGCAGACTGGAGTTGTGACATCGTAGTCCTATCTCTTCATCGGGAACACACCAGCCTTTTTCGTCCGGTGCTCGTCCGTCTCCATGCATCGAATGCAACAGATAACGTGGGCTTTTACTATATAATCTCTAACATCTTTCCCTCTCGAGAGTATTGGTCATAGTACCGACAATTTCCTATTGACAATCCCCATTGACAGTCAAAGACATGTTTGAAAAGCTCTGCACCTTCTGGACCCAGTCCTTCCGCATTCCTCCACCGCCTCTCACGGAGAAAAACCTCGCCGACCAAGCCGGCAAAGTCTACCTCATCACCGGCGCCAACACAGGCATAGGCTACCAGCTTTCTGCGATTCTGTACTCACACAACGCCAAAGTCTACATCGGCGCACGGTCCGAGTCCAAAGCCAAAGATGCAATCACCTCGCTCCAGCAACTCCACCCCAACTCCAAGGGCAGTCTCGAGTACTTGCACCTCGACCTGTCAGACCTGACCAGCATCAAAGCCACGGCCGAAGAATTTATGCGTCGCGAGACGAAACTGCACTGGCTGAACAACAATGCCGGCGTCATGGTCCCGCGCGCCGGGTCCAAAGGCGCGCAAGGAATGGATCTGCAGTTCCAGACGAACATCCTCGGCCCGTTCTTGTTGACCAAGTTGCTCCTGCCTGTGCTCAGGCGGACGGCTGCCGCTGAGAGCGAGTCGGGCACTACTAGTACTGTCCGGGTCAGTTGGGCGGGTAGTTCGGCCACGGACCTCATGAGCCCGAAAGGCGGAGTGGCCTGGACAAAAAAGGAGAGCGGCGGCGAGGAGGAGGAGATCACCTTGGATGACAGTTTGGGAGCTTCGGCAAATTATGGGATCACTAAGGCTGCGAATTACTTCCTCGCGCATGAATTCGGGAAGAGATTCGGTGCGAGGGATGGGGTGTTGCATAATGTGAGTCTTCTGAACCAGTGAACCCCTTGCCCGTTTACTACACCACCACCGAGAAGCGAATTCCTGCGATACGAGTACTGACGTTGTCTCTCGCCCTTTCCGCAGTCATACAATCCAGGAAACCTCCGGTCCGACCTCCAGCGACACGCGCAAGCCCAGTATTCGGCTTTTGCGCTGTGGCTGTTGTCCAAGCTCTTGCTGTACCCGACTGTCTATGGGGCATACACGGAACTGTACGCGGGCTTGTCGGAGGACTTGACGATCAACGCAGACCAAGGTGTTTATATCGTGCCGTGGGGCCGCAGGGCCGGCGTCAAGAAAGACGTTGCAGTCGAGGTTGAGAAGGAAGGCGGAAATGCGGAAAAGTTGTATGAGTGGTGCGATAGGGTCACGAGGGAGTATGCATAGGACGGGAATGCATTTTTCCAATTAGGTAACCTTTTGATGGCAGCCTCACCTTTGCAGGTGGTCTCATTTCCAGCTGTTCATTTCCAGCTGTTCATTTCCGCCACTGGCAGCGCTGCGGCGCATTCAACCGTTACTGGGGGGAATTGGGCAGTCCACTGCTGCCACGGGCGTTCTTCGATGTGTCGGTTTCTTATCAAAGCATCATTGCAGCCTCAACGCGGTATCGGATACTAACCTGCCCAAGGTATCTAGCGAGCTACCTGGGTAGAGGTACTTAGTATGTAAAGTATCCCGACGTCATCCTACCCTTCGCTTGACAGAGAGTAAGTGCGTCCATGTCGTTCAGTGATACAACCTGCGTCTCATCGTCCTTGATTTTGCAGTGACGTTGGTAGCTCAGTGGTAGCTGCACACCAAAGTGCCGTCATGACACCAACGGACTGGCATCAGGCTGATCGCAAGGCAGATTGCGCTCGTTGCCTGTCATCCAATGAACCGGCGCCACGCTTCTACTCGACATTACTCATAAGGATGCCGGAATCTTACTGGGTCCGCCTCACCACATCTGGCTCAGCCTTAGCGATGGCCGAAGGCATATAACATTCATCTCCAGCGTCGGACGACGCAGGGTGCAGGTACTGATATATTCTTAGGCTGCACTCTTGTTCCGTATTCCCTACCACCGCGTCAACAGTGCTCCTGCACGCAGTGCTCCGTGCAGGATTCTTTCCTGTGCAGATGGAGTCAATTTATCAGAAGGAGTTCAACTTAGGTGAAAGAGGCAATATCAGGCTATTGGAACTTCAGCCTGGACTCAACAATGATCTCGTCCGCTGTCGACTCAGATGTGCGCGATTGGAAACCAACCCCCTGTACAGATGCCTTTCTTATATGTGGGAACCAAAGTCGCTTCCTGGCAATGTCACCATAATATGTGAAAATGTGCGTATGGAAGTGACTTCGAATCTCCATGCTGCCCTGAAAGCTCTTCGGCATTCTAAGGAGACACAGACCTTTTGGATCGACGCAGTATGTATCAATCAAGGCGATGATCACGAAAAGGGTACCCAAATCCCTCTCATGAAACATATATACGGGAAAGCAGAACGAGTCATCTTGTGGCTCGGTCCTTCGGACAGAATGACTGGATCTGCATTTGACAAATTCAAACTGCTGGCTATTTTGTGGGCGTTCCGAGCAGCAAACGGGGCAAAGGAGGAATGTTCGAAAGAGGAGTTCGAAAGATTCGTGATCCAAGATATCTCAGAGCTGGATGACAAGACCATCTTCGACCTACCTGACAAACAGATGTGGATGTCGGGTCCCTCTGCTGTCCAAAGAGGAGCAATGGAGTACTGCGATCTGTCCCCAGTAAACGACCTACGTGGCTCGAAGGCCTTCGAATTTGAACGTGTTCAGCTTTGGCAGGCAGTCGACGACATTTTTGCTAATCCTTTCTTCTCTCGCGCCTGGATCATACAAGAGGTATCTGTTGCTCGCACTGCACATATTCAGTGTGGTCGCTCCTGGGTGACTTGGGAGATATTTCGAAGTGCTTATAACGCGCGACAGCTCCTCCAACTATGTGAGCCAGCCAAGTACAACGATCCTAGTGCCACTTCCTTGGCTGTGAGCACCGTCCGGGATGCACGTAAGCGTTTCTGGAACGATGAGTTTTGCACGGATCTCGCCGGGGCGATGACCCTTTTCTCTTTCTCGAAAGCAAAGGATCCTCGAGACTACATCTATGCTGCTCTGGGTCTGATCAAGCATAGTTCGAGACCCAACCGTATTGTGCCTGACTACACCAAGGACGTGTCTGAGGTCTACCTGGAAGCAGCAAGCCATATGATACTTGAACGAAAAGATCTATATCTCTGGGGCCTTAACGATCCACCGGGTACAAAAACCGTCCCCAACCTTCCAACTTGGGTGCCTGATTGGTCAATGGAATCCGAAGCTGGCGACCTAAGTCAGTGCAGACTGTTGTTCTCGATAGCCTTTCCCGGTGATTTCGTTATCGACGGTCGACGGCTGAGAGTCAATGCTCATCTACTGGACACAATATGTCTTGTTACAGACATCGTGGACGATGATGAACCGCGAGAGCTTATTAAGGAGAATCTTTCACAATTTATGCCACCCAGCATGTCAAATGAAGCCCTGTTTGTAACGAAAGCTGGGTACTTTGGTCGCTGTCCCAAGGGTGTGGCGAAAATCGGGCATCATGTCGCTATAATAGGCGGGGCGTTTCGCCCTTATCTGCTGGAGAAACAGCCTGAAGGATTTTATCATTTCGTGTCTTATGCATACGTGGAAGGCCTCATGGAAATGAGAGCGCTCGGTCCAGACATGACATTGACGAGGATAGAGATCCGGTAATCCAGGATGACTGCTACAACGTACAATTGCTGCTGTAGTGCGAAGGAGTCCTCTCTGAAAGTTCTACCGTGATACGAGGAGCTTTCAGGTAAGTCGACAGTCCTATTTCTGGTGACTACAACGGTGCTGTTTCCAATTTACAATTTATCTTGCGAACGTCCAGAAACGTCCATCACACATGCTTCCTATGCTCACGCTCCACCCCAGGTCCTACCGTTCGACTATCCTTTGCCGTGTCATCGTCACCATATCTGGTGACAACCAGCACATCTTCCTCTCCAGCCTGGCTGACCACCGGCGGTCCTCTCAACATGGCCTCCTCCGTCCTCAAATACGAGCTGCGGCCCTGCACGAACCAGAACCCCACAGCAATGACCAACATGACACCAAACACGGCAATCGCCCAATTCATATCCGCGGGCGCCGGGTTCGGATCGCTCGGGAAGAAGAAGAACACCGTCGTTATGGCGCAGTAAATCAGACTGACCACATTCGCTGCGAAACCCCAACGGCCGAGACGGAACTCACCCTGCATGGGTAGTAACTTATCCCGACCGACGATCAACAGCACCGCAATCGGGATGCCGTATGAGATCGTCAGAGCGATCGTGCTCACGCTCAATATCGCTTGCAGCACGGTGTTGGCGAACAGATACAACAAGCCGACAAGACCAATAAGAATCCCCTGAGCCCACAGCGCACGCACGGGCACGTGCCAGTATCCATTCACCACGGCGAGATAGCTGTGCCAGGGTAGGCCGCCGTCACGAGCAAAGCCCCATGTCAATCGACTCGCCGTGGTCATGATGCTGATATTCTGGCCCACTCCGTTCACGACAAAGAGAGCAAGCAGGACCGCAGCGCCGGTCAGACCCATTGTCGAAAGGCACAGTGCAAAGAAGGGGAGATCGGCATTGGTCAGGTCGTCTATGTCCTGGACGCAGAACAAGCAGACCATCATGAAAAGAAAGCCGGAGACTGCACCGATCATGACGGACAACCATATCACCTTGGGTCCGTTCTTGGACGGGGCGGGCAGTTCTTCGACCATATGGATGCACGCGTCGAACGCGGTCAGGCCGTAGGCGGACTGGATCAGGCCGGTGAACCAGATCACACCGTTGGGCCAAGCCGTAGTGTTGATCCAGGTGCCGAAGACGAACGAGCCGGGTTGATACGCGAGACGGGCCTTGACACCCACGGAGATGAGCAGTGCCAGCGCGAACGCCAGAAATAACAAGGTGAACTGGACGCCGACGACGTTGTTGATCCAGGGCAGGACGCGGTCTTTCCGGCAGGCTATGATGTTGACCAGCGTCAGGAAACATGTGAGGCCGATGTAGATCAGGAACTCGAGCCAGCCGTAGCCGGCGGCTGGCCAGTCTGGGTCGAAGAGTGTCTTCATGGACAAGATGAAGTCTGTCATGAAGGCTGTTTGGGAAGCCGTGAGCGTCCACCATCCGAACGTATTGATCCAAGCACACATGTATGAGAGGAAGCGGCCAAAGGGCGTCGGATGGATGCGGAAGATCCAGTATGCTTGGCCGAGGGCCGTGGGCATGGCGCTGGTCAATTCGCCCAGGGAGACGGCGACGCAGAGATTGCAGAATGTGACGAGGATCAGGCCCCAGAGGATACTGACTGGACCGCCGGCAGAGAGGCCGCTTGCGAGATTCTGGGCTAGTGTTGACCATGTGCCCAGCACGGTGAAGGCCAGCGCCAGCATGCTCCATAGGTTGAATTGACGGGCGAGTTCTTGAGGGTGGCCCAGTGTTGCGAGGACGTCGGCATCGTGTGAGACTTGGTCATCGTGGCGTGATGCTTCCGCCGAGCCGGAAGACTGGTTGGAAATAGTCATGGCGTGTACGGTATTGAAAAAGGAATGATAGAGACTGCATTCACGAGAGGAGGAGGAGAAGAACTGTGCTCAAGAAGGGAGCTTTTTGACCGCGCACACTAGAAAGAAGTCGCACTGCCTTCAAGGACGTGCGCAGGAGGCCATCTGATATAAGTAAAGAGAGTGCCTCACGAGAATGCCGGCCAAGGCAGATTACCCCAGACTGCCCCGGCTGGGATCTGGCACAGCATCGGCCATTGAAGATGGGTGGTTGTCGTCAAAGGCATGGATGGTCCAGGAAGGAAATTTCATGGGGCGGAAAGCACGCTCACTGGCTTAAGCTGTGGCCAGGAGTCTGTGTGGAGAGCGTGTAGACCTTCTTTTTTTGGTTAGAGAGAAGCTTGTGCCTGGAAATGGTCGGTAAAGCGTCCGATGTCTCATCAACATGACAGAACCTTTCATTGGAATTCCTTTTGTCATCGAAGCACATGAAATACGTACTTTGCTGGAGTTCAGCGTGGCCTTTTGGACATCATATGGTCGAGTTGTAACGGACATCTCCTCATGGGGCAAAAGTGTTTGTTCTGCAGAGCTTTGACTCGCTTGAACGTGCGCGACGCGAATATGAAGGCCGTCTCGACCGGAGGCGATGGTATCTCCCTCGAAGGCTTTTGAAGACATCATCGTCTTTAGCCATGGTGTAGATGGGCTTCCATGTCGCAGCACATCTGCGAGCAAGCAAGACAAGCACAGTCATCCCGCCGAACCCGAGTCCGCCACGACATCGGGTCGTGCGACATTCCTGAGATGGATGACCATTGAGTGACTGTGGCAATCGCTGCTCGTAGAGATTCCGCAGTAGGAACAAGCCTGTGGGTATTTGGTGACAACAACAATCAAGGACAATTACATAGTCCCTTGGAGGTCATCAGCAAGAGTCCAATGAAACGAGTTGGACAAAGCAAGTCCATGCAGTCCTCGCACAGGTCAGGAGAGATTAGGAGTCGACGAATCACAACCCTTTCCGATTCGAGCTATACCCTATTCGGTAGGTATAAGCGTTCCACTGACCAGACAACCTCGATGGTATTCAATATAAAAGCCACCGTCCGGAGAACTTCTACTCTTGAGGATTCTACTCTTACGAACTTATATCTCTGTAAATTCCCACTCGTACTGGAATCATGGCACTCGACACTTTGTCTATCCCAGGCTACACGATTTATCGCGAGGAGTCCGATGCCTCAGCCGCCCCTATCGACTACTCACAATATAATCCCCACCCTCTAGGTCAGTTCCCAATGACATGGGTGAACCGGAAGGGCCCAACTGACAGTTGTAGATCAACTTTCGATACAAGAGATTCCGGGCACTGCCAGAATCATCCGAGACTTCGTCTGGCCCAAGAAGGTCAAATTCAATTGCATCACCCTCCGCGAGCCCAGAAAGAATGAATATACGGCTTTCAAGTCAAGAAGAGGCCCTCGACCAGATCGTCGAGCATTTGCCATCGTCATAGAGCAAGGCGACGCCTGCAACGTCGCCGAAGTCGTCGTCAACCTGACCACATCAAAAGTCGAGGACTGGAAGCCCGTCAACGATGTCATGCCAACCTTGACACTCGAGGATCTCGACGTTATGGAACGCATTGCTCGCAAAGACTCTCGAGTCATCGAAGCGTGCCGAGGCCTTGGGATCACCGACATGTCGAAGGTGTTCTTCGATGCTTGGGCCATTGGAATCGACGAGCGGTTTGGATTCGAGCGTCGCTTACAACAAGGCTTGGCCTATTATCGGAATTCTGCGCTCGACAACCAATATGCTCACCCGCTGGACTTCTCGGTTGTGGCGGACACAGAACGGGAAGAAGTCTTACAGGTCGACATCCGGCTCGTCAACGGCGAAAGGACCGCCATCCCGCTCGAAGAACACCAATACGCACCGACCTTCCTGAAGAATGGCTACAGACCGGACGTCCTCAAACCGATCAGCATCACGCAGCCTCAAGGTGTCTCTTTCCACATGAGAGGAAACGAGCTGACCTGGGCTGGCTATAAGATGCACATCGGTTTCAACTACCGCGAAGGCATAACCATTTCGGACGTCAGCGTCTTCGATCACCACGAACAGCGGCAACGCACGCTGTTCAACCGCATCAGCATCGTCGAAATGGTGGTGCCCTACGGCTCTCCCGAGAAGCCGCACCACAAGAAGCACGCCTTCGACGTGGGCGAGTACGGCTCCGGTCTCATGACGAACTCGCTGAAGCTAGGATGCGACTGCAAAGGCGCGATCCACTACCTAGACGGCATCGTCAACACGAGCAAAGGTGAAGCGGCCGTGATCAAGAACGCAATCTGCATCCACGAGGAAGACAACGGGTTGCTGTACAAGCACACCGACTTCCGGGATGGGAGCGTCGTGTCGGCGCGCGATCGCAAACTCATCATCTCGCAGATCATCACCGCCGCGAACTACGAGTACGGCTTCTACCACACATTCACCCTGGACGGCACGTACAAGCTCGAAGTCAAGCTGACGGGCATGCTCAACACATACTGCATGCACCCCTCGGAACAAGCCGCACCATGGGGCACGCAGGTCGCGCCCAAACTCAACGCCCAGAACCACCAGCACAACTTCTCACTGCGTGTGGACCCGGAAATCGACGGTCCCAACAACACCGTCGTGCAAAGCGACGCGGTCCCTGCCGACGAGCCCGTCGGGTCCGAGGCCAATTTCTACGGCAACGGGTTCTATTGTAAGAAGACACCGCTTCGCACCGCGCAAGAAGGTGCTGCGGACTATTGCCACGAAACAAGTCGGGCGTGGGACATCGTCAATCCCAGCAAGGTCAACTCGGCCTGCAACAAGCCCGTCTCGTACAAGATCATCAACAATTCCTGTCCCGGCTTGCTCGCGAAGCCCGGCAGCGTCGTGTGGAAGCGCGCCGCCTTCGCCCGCAAGACGCTATGGGTCGTCCCCTATCGAGACTACGAGCTCTTCCCCGCGGGCGATTATGTCTGCCAGTCCACGGGCGAAGAAAACCATCCGCACAATCAGACGGTGGCCGACTGGGCCGCGCGGAACGAGTCGATCGAGAACACGGATATCGTGTGCTACGTGCAATTTGGTCTTACTCATTTCCCCAGGACAGAGGATTTTCCCATCATGCCCGCCGAGCCCGTCAGTGTCATGTTGCGTGCGTCGAATTTCTTCCAAAAGAACCCGGGGTTGTGGGTGGCTCCGTCGGCACTGTGTGTCGACACGGCGTCCAGAGATGCCTTTGACCAGTCCTGTTGTGCGGTGAAGCAGATCAAGTTGTAGAACACCGTCACACGCCGCGCAGCTCGTCGCTTTGACTAGGTCAGAGGGACGGCTGCTATGGAGTGGTCCAGTCATGGAAATGATCGAATAGGAGACAACGTCTAAGGGGATGGCTTGAAGAAAGCAGACTTTACGCATTATGTATCGACGTACGTCCATCCACATATTTACTGGGTACAGTAGTAGTTAGAGAAGCGATGTTGATCTATACTCTATCCCCTCTAGAAAGCCTCCTCCCAGCGAATTCCCCCTACAGGAGTTGCAGATTTTCAACTCCGGTCCACACGCTGCCTTTCCCTTCTTCTCTATCCATAGGCACGATTGTTCCGCCTCGATGAACAAGCCTCAGTCTTCCTTAAACCATAGCGACAATAACCTCCCACGGCCTCAACCTGATCGAACTCTGCCCGTCGCTCTCTCTCCTGACATCGTTTTTCTTCTCCCCGTTCTCGACATAATTTCTCAAATCATCCAGTATCGCTTCTTTCCTCAACCTCAACCTCCCAGCAGCCTCTTCGATCAACAACAAATCTTTCGCAATCAGCGGGACCGTCCACCACAGCTCCTTGCCCGAGAAATTCGTCACGACCAAACCCTTCCTCTTCTTCCTGTGGTCTTCTTTGTGCAACACCGAATCGTCCATTCTGAGATACGCGACCACACATTCATGCTCATCATCCAGCATCTTGAAATCGCCATACACGAAAACATCCTTGAACTCTTTGCGGAGTTTGAACACGCGCCGCCAATAATGAAACGCACTATTCTCATCGGCGACCTGGTTCTCGGCGTTCCAAACCTTGAAGTCCTCATGCACTCTCATCCAGGGCTTCTTCTTCAGCTTCCTCTCGTCTACGTCCCTTGGCGCATCCTTCTTCGCGTTCGCGTCCTTCTCTGTTGGCGGTGGCTCAGGCTCATCATCAGGCAGAAACCCACCAAACGTCCGCTCATCAGCGTTCCACTGCATCGGCGTGCGCGCATTGTCCCGTCCGATCCTTCGATACTGCTCGCGGAATTTTCTCTGCATCTCCACATCATCCGGATAGTCCCTCAGGACTTGTTTCCAATGATTCAGCACCTCAATGTCCTTGTACTCGTCCATGCCCCATTCTCGAGGGACATCGACTTGCGCCAGCTCCTGGCCCTGATACACGAACACCGTCCCACTCTGAAACCCCAGATGCGCAGCCAACATCTTGGCGCTCTTCAACCGATACGCCTCACTCTCGTCGGCATAGCGACTCACGGACCTTCCTTGGTCGTGGTTCTCCATGAACACGGCGTTCCAGCCTCCATTCTCGATCATGAAGGTATTCCACTTGCTCACGATGGCCTTCAATTCGCGCGGCTGAAAGGGTCGATGGAACCATTTGGACCCCTTGGAGCCGTCGACGTCCATGTTCACAATCTCGAACTGGAACGCCATGGCCAGTTCCCCACGATCCTGGCCGACACCCTTCAGGATTTCCCGCGTGTCGTAGACGCCAGGCATCTCCCCGACGGAGAACGCATGGTACTCGATCAAGATCTTCCCTATCCCTTGCAAGTACTCGTGCAATCGCGGCCCGCACGCGTAGCGATGTAGTCCCGGCTGCAAGAATCCCGGCTTGACCTTGTCGGCGTCCGGCAAGCCGGGCTCCTTACTGATGAAGTTGATCACGTCCATTCTGAACCCGTCCACACCCTTGTCGAGCCAGAAGCGAATCATATCGTGGATCGCCGTTCTAACACTAGGATTGTCCCAGTTCAGATCCGGCTGCTCCTGCGCGAACAAGTGTAAGTAGTACTCGCCCGTGTCGTGGTCGAACGTCCACGCCGGCCCACTGAACACGGACTCCCAGTTGTTGGGCGGCATGCGTTCGCCCGTCTCCTGACAATACCGCGGTGGCCGCCAGTAGTACCAGTCGCGCTTGGGGTTTGACTTGGACGAGCGCGACTCCACAAACCACTCGTGCTCCTTTGAAGTGTGGTTGACCACCAAATCCATGACGTACTTCATCCCGCGCTCGTGCAGCGCGGCAATCAGCTCGTCGTGGTCGGCCATGGTGCCGTACATAGGGTCAATGGCGCGGTAGTCGGATATGTCGTAGCCCATGTCGACCTGTGGGGAAGCCAGAATCGGGGAGAGCCAGACCATATCAACGCCCAAACGCGAGAGGTAGTCGACCTTCGAAATGATGCCGCGGAGGTCGCCTTTGATCATCGCCTCGTGGGAGCCGGAATCAGAGGGAGAGGAGGTGATGGCGCACGCGGATTTGAATGATGCTGGGTAGATCTGGTAGACTGTGCTTTCTTTCCACCAGGCATGACGGAGAGGAGGTTTGAGCTGGGTGACGTGCGTTATGTCAGGCATGATGTCCGCTGGGGATCTCGAGGTAGATGATTTGGTGGATGATAGATTTCTTCTCTGGGCACGGCCGGTGAACGTGCTTGCTGGGTAATTGACAGGCAGTCAGAACTCGAGAACCGTCGGTGGATGGGGCGTTGTTGATTCTGGGGAAGAGACTTCTGGCTGCCGGATTCAGAGAGTTAGGAATTACCTTGAGAGCAATGAGATGAAGAGAAACGAGAGAGCAGTCGGCCCCTGAGACCTTCTCTATGTTTGAGGACACTAGAGACAATAGATCTATCACGGCAACAGATGGTGAGAGCGGAGAGATTGCTGAGAAGGGTGATGCGCGCAGGCTGCATTACTTGATGGATGCATGGATGGGAAGCATTCTCGCCATTAAATGTGAATCGATGTCTGTCTTTTACGTCGTAGACGTGGCAATCGTTTCATGCATGCACGATGCGTCATGGTCGACACATTCTGAAGTAGTGTACCGAGTATACACGAGTATCTTCATACGCCGGGTATTTCTCCGTGTGAAAGGGCGACGTTGAGGATAAAAGTCGGTCCGGATGAGCAGCCACAGAATAGATATTTGGCTAGTCTGGTTCGGTTGATATCTGCATCTGACTGCCATCATCCGCTGTCCCCATGATTTCATAGCCGGTTTCATAACCAGCCAGGGGTGTATTTCGCAAGAGCTCGTCAAACATCCAACCAGTAGAGCGATTCTTCGCAAACACAGGTCCGAAAAAGGAATCCCGCCATCAAACGTCGTCGCGGCTCAGCACGCAAGTCCATTCCGATGCTTGCTGATGCAATCCAAGTACAAAATACATCATCCGTCCGAGGTGCCATCAAGCTGGACGCAGTTTCTTCTTAGCGACTTCTCTGATACGTCCCAAATCTTCCAAACACTGTAGGTGCTTCTCATTGGCGTGGTCCCACCATTGTCTGCATTGAGCATCGTCCTTCAACCATTGCATATACGCGGCATATCCTGCCTTTTGTGTAACATCTTCTTCCAGCTTGTCGGCATCGGGACCATCCCCGAGCATACTCACCCAGCTCTGTGACATGGTCTCACATACTCGATCTTGTCGACCCCGGAAATGTTCGATCATCTTTGCATTGAAAACATTCCAGTCGCGCATGTAGGCGTTCATATTGTCCACGTACTGCAGAAAATTGGCTTGATCCAACCGGTCCGCTGCTGGCGGTACAATCACCTTTGGTGGTTTTGGTAGGTTCAGTGCCCGTAGTCTCGCTGCAGGCTTGTCGACTTTTTCTTCGGCCTTTGACTCAAAAGGTAAATGTGTCGCGAGGTCGTCGAGTCCTTTTAGTCCGCTAGCAGTGGGAACGAAAGGTGCGTGTTGAGTAAAGTCTCGCAAATCCACTCCTCCATCTGGTGATGACCGCCGGGGCGTGGGTTGTGCAGCCTTTGCAGTGGTCGGATGAATCCCATTCGGGGTCGTCTCAACAGGCGGACTATCGTCAACATCCATGATATCCTCTTCCACAACCACGTATCGATCTCTCGAATCGTCGGTCGAATGCGAGCCATGGCTTGTCCGGTCACTTGCCGATCCTGCTTCACCTTGAGTCGAAGGAGTTTTCACTTTCGACGCCCAATCTGGAGGCAGCTTCCCTTTTTGGAACGCGGCTGCCTTATCTTGCGCCTCTTCTACGCGGTCAGTGGACGAGCTGCTTTCTTGGTCCAACCCCCTGGACATGCCTCTGCCACGGCTTGTCGGTTTGCTTCCATTGCGGTTCAGCTTGGAGGGCGATTTTCGCATCTGAGAATCGGCCGGTCGAAAGATATCATCAGCACTGAGCTTGTCATGCCAGTCTTCCGCTGAGAACTTGGTGGGAGCCTTGCGCTTATGACTATTGACTGGGTTAGCTCGATCCTCACGGGAGTGAAAAGCAGGCTTTGGGAAAAGGGGCCGCAGAGAACCGAACGAGTCTCGTGTCTCCTCACGAGATGGGGTCATCTGCGGGAAGACGCTGGATGGAACTGCCCAGGAAGGAAGCCCATTGAACGAGACACCTCTGCTGGGAGTAACACGTGCAGACTTCGCGTTCCAAGACCACGGGTAAGAAAATGTCCGGGGGCGTGCATACTTGGGTCCATCTGAGCTGGACTCGTGTCCACTATGTCCGTATCCATCACTTGTCTTCGGCTCCTCAGCGTCAGAAGAAGGCGTGTGTGCAAATGCTTTGCGAGTCGGTTCTCTGGCTTCGGGAGAAGGAAACTGATATTTGCTGTCCTCCACAATTCTAGTGTAGTTAGTACTAGGGAATGAACCGGTAAGACCTGGGTTGTCGGCGAATGCGGGCACTTTTGGCCTGGGTCGGCTTCGTGGCGTTGCCTTGGGCCTCGCAGCCATTCTCGGGCTCTCGTTCTCACTTGACGACGACTCAGAGAATGCAGCATGTGTCCCAGCATTTCTCAAGCCTGGACTCGCACTACGATGTCGAGGAACATGATCAAAGTGGGAGGCTGATTTGCCGAAATGTCCTCGTTCATCCCAATGAGGATCGATCGGAGAGTTTCGCACGCTGGCTGAGCGATGAATGCCGTCGCCATGTAAATCAGTCCTCTCGCCACCAGCCCCAGCATATCTTGACGATGGTCGGGAGCCATCTGCGGATTCGTGTCTCATATCGTACTCGGACGAACGTGTCTGGCGCAGAGGGCTGGCACCGGGTCTCGCTCTTGATACTGGTGGTGACTGCATGTGATGTGTGTCCTGAGCATACGCTTGAGATGAAGCTGGCGGCGGTGCACGAGTTCCTCTGACGTATGAATATGCTGTTCGTGGTGCTTGTTGGTCGCCGGCCCCAGAACTGTTAGGCGCATAGCCTTGCTTCCGAGGGCTTGCCGTTCTCGACAACCCGGGAAAGCCTGTGGGAGGAACATTGGGCGCATGCGGAATATCTGTGGTGGCGGACGGTTTAGGCGCCGTAGGAGCGTGACGAGGTGCTCGTGGCGGCATCTGCTGCTGGGACTGTGTAGTCCGCATGTTTGGGAAGACACGTGCTGCTTCTGCTCTGGCATCATCGAATCTTGCTCTGTCCCATGACTGGGGCGCACCTCGGGCGAAGGCATTGAATTTGTCTGCTCCTCGCGAAGCCTGGTGCTTCTGTGACTGGGGCGAGCCTCGTGATGCGGTCTTGGGAGGTGGGAATGGAAAATGTGGTGTCGCTGCGGCTTTCGTACCCGTCGATCTTGAAAATCCGTAGGGATCGGTGTAGCTTGCGGCAGTCGCCGCTGCGTTTCGACCCGTCAACTTTGCACGAGCAGCATCGTATCTGGATTTCTCAACCGGGTCACTCAAGATCTCATGAGCAGCTTGAACCGCCTGAAATTTTGGGACCATCTCCACCTCATGACCAGGGTTTCTGTCGGGATGATATTGTTTTGCTGCACCCGTTAGCCGTCTTTGTCCCTCAAGTTGCGTCGTATTCTTTGCCTACCCAGATACCGGAACTGCTTCTTTATCTCCTCGCCATCAGCGGTGGAAGGCAAATCCAAGTCCGCATAGTAGTCTCGTTTCACATCCGCTTTAACCATGGTCGACGTTGAGTTGCCTCAGGCACCTCAGGAAATGGCGATCTTAGTAACTTGTTTGGTCCGTTATAAGCCGTCTCTTTAATTTCATCAACATGGTTCTGTGGAGATAACCTCCGAAGATTGCAGCCGAGATCAGGCTAGGGATGAGGTGGGTTATAAGATCCTGGGATGCGAGATGAAGAACTCCGACTGGCTTTCGTTGAGAACTCGACCGCAGAAAAGCACAGACTTGCAGAAGCCCCCGCCCAAAGTAGTACAAACTGCGTGGAATCGAAAGGTTTATGGACAGATTGACTGCGAAAGTGATAGGAGGTTGCGCAGAAGAGGTGATGAGATTTATCAGAGGTCAATGACTGGTTCGGCGTTGCGCAGGGCGATTATTCGTTCGCTCGCTTCTGGTGATGACAGACCAACCCAAAGGCACGGTATCATGAGAGGTGTAGGTTGTAAGCTTCGTGGAAATCCTCGAGAATGAGTGGAGGGGAAACTGGTTCTGGTTGTTCCTGCGCAAAGCTGGATGCGGTAGGGGACTAGATCTGCAGGGCTCGTGAGCCGCGGAGTAAGGTGAAGTCTAGCAGAGGTTAGTGAAACCCGAAGCAGACCGTGTGCTCTGGTGTTATCGTACTCTCACGAATGAAGGGTTCTTCTCAGCCGAAGAAAGTGATGTGATGATGAGTTGGCATGCCTTGACACGGATTGTTTCTTTACATGTAGCGGTTTTGGGAATAGAGCGAGAAGTGGACATCGATCACCCCAGCGAAAACCGGGTCATCTGGGTCATTTGCTTAGGCGCCATCATGCTCTAACTTAGGCTGCTCCCGGCGGATCGAAAGGGCCTTTAATTGAACTTTACTAGCCCAGTGAGCCTATTTTCCTGCCTGGACCTGCTCACTGATAATAAGAGTGAAGGAGGCTGAAGACGACGGTGAAGGCGCGTCGGATAAACATCGGGTGGTCGTCGACGGTAAACTGCGGCCACCTGTCTTTCGTTTTGTAAGGGCTTCACAATACCGTCTGATGCCGTTGTTTGCTATGCCTTTTTCTTGGCCATAGTGCTCGAATTCAGAAGCTCAAGCCCAGTCCCAAGAAGCCGCCTGCGACCATGTTGCCATTCCTATCACCATACCTCTCGAACCCACGTCAATCTCTCTCTCAAGTCCTCAACTTTGCCCTCGTTCTGTCGACGGCTTTCATGCTATGGAAGTCTCTCTCGGTCATTGCAGACTCTCCCTCGCCGATTGTCGTGGTGCTGAGTGGCTCTATGGAGCCGGCTTTCCAGCGAGGTGATTTATTATTCCTGTGGAATCGAGACACGACAGCAGAAGTGGGAGAAATCGTGGTATACAATGTGAAGGGCAAGGACATTCCAATCGTCCACCGTGTCGTTAGGAGCCATGCGCCTGCAGTCGCTGTCCAAGCCGATAAGAGGTAATTGACTGTCTCTACACTACACGGCTGCGATACTAACCGAACTCTCCAGTGGCCACCTGTCTCCCTCTGCTCCAAAACTCCTGACGAAAGGTGACAACAACATTGCCGATGACACTGAACTCTACGCGCGCGGACAGACATATCTGGATAGGAAAGAAGATATCATTGGTAGCGTCCGTGGATATGTGCCAGCGGTCGGGTATGTTACGATTATGCTCAGCGAGCATCCATGGTTGAAGTCTGTTATGCTTGGAATGATGGGCTTGATGGTTATTCTGCAGAGAGAATGACATCTGAAAACAATATGTCGTATCCTCCTTCACGACTGCGATGCTGCTGTGGGACTGCTTCGTGGAGGAAACACAGATGGCAAGTGTCGTGCTTTGAAGATCGAGCAACCTCGAACAAACCATCATTTTTTGGACGTTTTGGCCCCGCGGGCAGATACACATGGTGGATGTGTTTGCGCATAAGGAGGTCTCGTCTCGTTGGAATCCCGCCGCTGCTCAACTCCAAGACGTATCCGGCCTTGAGTTATGAGCTGCCAAACTTGGGAACGGCGACGGACAGATTGCAGTGACCGAGGCTGGGATGTTTAACGAACCAAGCATTTCTCATCGAGGTCATGAGAAGAGCGGTGCTGATACGAGTATGATAGGCGATGCTGAGCGGGTGAATGCCAGAAGCAACCATCAGATGATTGGCGGGTGATGGTGGCTGAGAGATACGCTCGATACGGGAAGATTGTCAGCTGTAGGGCTCGCGGGCTCCAAGCTCCAACACCAACATCAGGCCTTCCACCACATCAAATACGAGTAGCCCAGGTGGCCTTTGATGGCCCAATTAGGATCACGGGCAATACCTGCTCCCTGCGAGAGCCTGCTGCACAGCGGCGTGGTACCCGCAATAATGACTTGAAGAGAAACTCCAAATGATGCTCCCCCTGTTCTTTTGCTATCAGCCGAGTTGACGGGTCCCAGGCATTTGGTTGGCGCCGGATGCATGTGGTTCTTTTTTCCCACTTACACAAATGGGAGGGTCGGATCCCTCGTAAGCTGCAGCTTGCCAGCTAGCTAGGCTAGCCAGCTGAAGAGACCGTCCAACCTCTGACCTGGCCTGTCTCAAGCTCGTTTCTCTTCGACTTCTGGATCTGAAAAGCATCATTGTTTCTTCTTGATCGAAAAGAACAAGCATTTCGCAGGCTTGCCGCAGTCAGAATTCTGATTCATCGATAATCGGCTTTACAATTCACATCTTGCGCAAAGGTTTCTCCACGGCCTTACGAGACCGAGTCTAGCGCCTGTTCTATCGGGGCGCGACCTAATCTCCTTGAACCATCGCTTATCCGTTGTGGCCCCTCGTCGCCAACGACTTTTCAGATCATATTTTCGAGTGTGTAACAGCTCGTCGACTTTCAAAGCTATAACGACGGCTATAACGGCGCATTGTAAGCGTTATTTCGGCGCAAGTGCGACATTGATCGACTGGCGGACTTTGTGGCTGGTATCATCGACATCCAGCCTTGACGCCCAAGGGCCGTATGTCGGTCGTCACCGTTACTAAACCCGTAAAGTCTGGACAGCATGTTCAATTCGGAATTTGTCATTAAGTCGCCAGTCCTGAGTTTGAGATGACATCGCTCAATCCGACTTGTGCCTGATCAACGAGGGATCCGGAGTAGTCATCATGGACAACCAGCGCAATGCCTCCTCATCGAGACCGTCGCCCAGTGTCGCTTATGGAGACAATGTTGGACTACTCAGTAACAGAGATCCGCCCGGCATGAGAATAGCCACTACTGCTACAGAGCCACCATCGTATTATCGAGGCCGACACTCGAGAGGGAGTTCCAGAGAGGAGCGATTACAAGCCATTGATGAGGGTGAGAGCTCTTATGAACTGGTAGAGCCATCGAATCCAACAAAACCTCGCCAGACGAGTTCAGGCCCATCTAGTGCTTCATCCATGCTGAGACGGTTAACCACCAAATATGCGCCCATGAGGCGTCCTCATCTCCGGTCCACGAAAAACTCCAGTGGTCGACAGTACGCGACCCTGGATGAAGATGATACCGAACAATCTGGGACAGTAGACATCACTTCCCTCGAAGGCCTTGGCTGGGAGCTGAACGACATGTCACGTCCTAGCTCAGCGAATCTTGGACAAGATATAGCGTACGTTCCTCAAAATGGCGCGGGAAGGAAACCAGATTTCCGCAGCTTCGTCGATAAACGCCGGTCAGTCGGCGAAGGGATGAGAGATATTGGGGTGCAGTTGAGGCGTGATCCTACAAAGGTGGTAAGAAGGTCAACAGGCGATTCTCGCGACGGCGCCAGTACCGGATTGGATCGGGCCAAAACCGTGCGACAATTTGGGCAAAACCTTGCACAAGAAAAAAAGATGATCGTCGAAATCGAGGAGGTGGTAGACTTGAGTTCGCTGGAAGGTGGTCAGCCGGACAATCGGGGGAGTCGAGCTTTCGAAACCATGTCCGTCAGACAAAGTATCATGCCGCAAGAGACGAAAAGTTATTACTTTCCTGAGGATCCAGACATTCCGAACTGGAAACCCTTTTCCATGAGCAGTGTCTATATCCTGTTATTGATGGCGCTCGCTATCACTCTGGCTGGAGTGCAAGAGTACTTGTGTCAGAAATCCATCCAGCGTGCGAAAGAAAACAGCGGACTTGTTGCTTTCAACCATGTTTCGGAAATATCAACCTGGGATTTCTTCGCATGGAAATGTAAGCGTCCAACTTCTAATAATAGCGATCATTTTACTGACCGAATCAGACCTCCCGACCATGGTGTGCATCGTCTACGCCGTCTTGTTTTCCATCATGGACTTCGACATTCGACGGCTGGAACCATTTTATCAATTGTCGCGACCTGGAGGTTCTCTGGCATCGGCCAGCCTGAACTTAGACCACCTCACTATGTTTCAATACTTCGTGCCGTTCAAAGCGTTCCAACTGAAGCAGTACGCCGTTCTGTTCTCCACGACGGGAAACATCATCGCATCAATGGTCGGGCCATCCTTACAAAACCCCTCGCTCAACATGAATACCAATCGAAATCCTAAATGTGGGCCTAAGGATTGTGGTGATTCGGGCGAAAAACACTACTGGGTGCGAGTCGATCCTGTGTGGTCGCGACTACTGTCGGCTAGCTACCTCATTGTAGCTCTCGTCCTGGTGGTCTTGTTTATCCAACTCCGACGGAAATCCGGTCTCCTTAGCGATCCCAAAGGCATTGCTGGAATAGCATCCATGGCCACCAAATCACATATTTTACAAGACTTCTCGGGCTTGGACATGGCGACTAGGGGCAAGATCCACCGACGGCTCCAGCACCGACGATATTTGCTATACAAATCATCCGTCTGGCAGGGCGAATGGAGTCCGACAAGCGACCCTCCGCATGACAGTGAGAAGAAGTTGACCAGCCCGCATCCAATCATGCTTCGCCTGGAGTTCGGGATACCGTTTCTCCTCTTCATGGTTTTCTGTCTGGCCGCAGTGCCGATTATCACCTTGACAAAGGCTAGAGTGGTCCCGAATGCTGTGCCATGGCTACCCATCGTTATTGCGACCGCCTTGAAATTGGTCTTCAGCACCTTTGAAGCCGATGTTCGACTAGTCGAGCCGTTCTATCAATTGTCCAAGGGCAACGCAAAACCAGAGAACAGTTTGACGCTCGATTACCAGGCAACCGTGTACGGTTGGATCACCTTCAAAGCACTTTTCAACCGACACTACATTGTGGCGCTGGTGGGATTCTCATCGGTGATTCTCGATATTCTGACAGTAACTGTGAGTTCCTTTTCGGTCAACTCGCAGGTCTTTTTGAAGTTGAAGGACAAGGACGGCTCGAGCGGCGACGAAACTTTTGCATCTTTCTGGGCCTCGCTCATTCTGTCGGTGACTATTCTCCTGGTCGTCATCTGCACGACCTCGATCGTGTACTGGTGGCGAAGGCATCCGTTCCTACCACGAGAGCCGTCGACCATTGCAGCCATATTAGCCTTTATCTACGCGAGCAACATGCTTACCGATTTCATCGACACCGAGACCTTGAACAACAAACAGATGGAGCAAAGATTGATGGGGCTGGGCAAGCGTTACGGCCTGGGCTGGTTCCGTGGCCGAGATGGGCAAATCCATTGCGCGATTGATGAGGAGCCGATGAGGAGCGCGTATACGCACGGAAAACCATATACCATGGCACAGGCAGGGCCATTGCAGGATCATGAGACATTTTATTCTTCTGTATAGAGCTAGGAGATTTACGGCTGAGACAGACCCAAAGCGAGATCTTGGATATTTGGATATAATGAAAGCGACCTACCTAGGTATATAGTGGTGTTATGAACAAGGTCTTGTGTATGTAACCTACAGGAATGTACCTATCTGTTCATCTTCGACAAGAGCAAGCCTCGCAAGGACTACGTCAAATGGTTGTCGTCATCCGCGAGAGCGCGAGCCCATTTCAGCTGCGTTGAAGCCGACTTACGCAAGCAATCCTGGTCAAGGCTCGCTAATCCCTGTCCTCCGCAGCCGAACTTGGACAGTGGCTTCCAGGCATGTGAATCAGACTGGGCGAGAGGAAAATAATGGAATCCACCGGAGATTGGCGACCAGAGGCGATTGGCGGCGACAGTGATGGTGATGGGGGGCGATCGCACAGCTGGGAACATGGCCAGAGGGGCTCACCAGGCTCACAAACAGGCAGAAATAGGCGTGATAGGCTCATTAACATAGGCGGGCCACGGGGGGGCATAGGCTCAGGATGGCTCAAGCACCCACCAAAGCACCACTGCTCAAGTCAACAACGCCATCAACGCCAGTGACGTCAAGGGTGTTTGCTGGAAATCTAAATGAATCAAGCAATGCGCTGCGTGTTTGCTGCTGGCACAACTACCCTGGTATTCTTCTTTCTTTGTTCTGTCAAACACCACAAATTCTCTACAAAATACTTCTCCGGCTTCTCATCTCTTCGTCTTCTCTCCATCTTCCTAACTTCCTCTGCGAATCCTCCTTCAAGATGCCCCCGCCGGGCTACGTGTTTCGCGACGGCGGAGCCACTCCTCCAGCAGAAGAGTTACCAGACTCTGAATTCCGTCAACGAATCACTGCGGCGAAGAAACCTGTGACAGCAACTGCACAGGCTCCTTTGGGTCAAAATACCACTACAAGCCACCAACTGGCCACCGGTGCGGGTGATCATGAAGTCCTGGGGGCGGCTCAAAAGGCTGGTAAGGAAGATCGCACCACTAATCTAGGATGGCAAGCCAACGCTGTGGGTGTAGATCATTTGGTGGGCGGACTTCCTAACGAAGACCTGTGGACGTTGGTGAGGAGGTTCAACAAGGCAAGTACAATGAAGCGAAGACACTGTCAAGGAACAAAGCTGATCGCGCCGATAGCAAATGTACCATGTCAAAGCCATCCCTCAAGCTCCGCCCGGTGGACTGGATCTGAACATCGCAGACGAGGACGACTTTTCACCCGATAAACTACGTGCCAACATCGAGCGGTTGTACATGACTGTCATTGTGGGCTTCATTGCGTTTGGCAAACACATCGCAAGATTGAGATCATGGCGGGAACCTCGTCGGACAGTCGCTTTCGCGGCCGTCTATTTTCTGGCTTGGATCCTTGACATGCTTATTCCCATGCTGTTGACCACGATAATCGTCCTGATCACGGTACCACAGTCTCGCTCCATCTTATTTCCTCCTGCACCAATCGCCCTGGTCAGCCATAAGACAGGTGGTATTCAGAAACCCAAAGCTGGAGTGCTTGGTAGTACAGACAGTGTGACAGGCGCACCTGAGAAATACAAGGGCCAAGCGGTTGAGCAAGAAGCTAGCAACCTTGTCAACGGCATTGCTTCAGTCGCTATCTCGAGTGCTGCAGGCCGTCATGACCAAGCCAACCCGGATGAGGAGGGAGGTAGTAAATCTCTGGATAAGAATATGCCTGACCCGACGCAAATTGCCACTCAAGCAGCCGATGCTTCTTCGTCGGCGCAGGGTGGTACTCCAGAGAAGGCTCACGACAAGACGAAGCAACCCATGGAAGAGGTCGTCTGGACAAAGATGCGTCCTGCCATGCATGCCATTGGGGATATCGCGGATGGATGGGAACGTTTTGCCAATGCTTTGTCGCCTACACCACCGTTCGAGCAGAACAAGCGTCTGCAATTGGGAGCCATCTTTGTCCCTATACTGCTTCTGTCGTTGTTCGTCAAAGCACAATGGGTCGTGAGGGGGACGGAGTTCATCACTGGCTTTGCTTTCTTCTCGGATCCACTGATGCAACGAGGCATTCAACTGTTGAACGAAAAGATCCCCGACTGGCCGAAATACCTCGAGATCCGGAACACACTTCTCAAAGGCGTACCTACCAATGCCCAACTTACCATTACCTTGCTCCGCATTGGAGAAGCCAATCGAGCTCCATTGCCACCACCACCGAGTTCGAATGAGCCTCCCCAAGACAAGCCGGCGGAGGACGTTGACAAGCACGCAATCACCGAGAATGGGCTCGATGCATCACACTCTGAGATTGAAGATGCCATTACTGTCGACCAACCAAGTACCACTGAAGAAGCTGCAGCTGCACATGTCGAGGAACACAAGAAGAAGAAAGGAGGATTCGGCGCCAAGATATTGTCTGCCTTCAAGCATACTACTGCTGGAGGTGTCGAGACCAAGCTTACGGTAGATTCTGCTAAAGCTGCACTGGGATCTCATCACGCCAAGGAGAAGCTGGGTGTATTGCCCTCTCGTGCTGAGATGCAGAAGAAACCGATTGAAGGACCAGTTGAATTTCGAGGACGATACAACGGTCGCAAGGGCGCCGTGTATGTCGACAGTTCGGTATCTCCAGCGAGCGGCAGGAGACCTGCTTCGCCATGTGTTTACTTCACGACACATCTTGATGGGCACGAGGTGGTTGAGAGCATGCCTCGAGATCCGGACTTTGCAGTCTCAATTGCTGATATCGTGGAGATCAAGAAGGTCGGTGGTCTGGGATGGAAGGGGAAGATTATAGTCGGATGGGCGACGAGCAGAGAGGTCAAGGATGGCATTGAGATCGTGACGAGAGATGGGAAGACATACCGTGCTATGGCTCTTGCGGAGAGAGATGAGCTCTTCAATCGTCTGGTGGCGATGGGCCAACAGGTTTGGGAGAGCTACTAGTCACCCAGAGGCAGGTGGATGGTACTCGTACTCGGTAGGTAGAGCACATTAATGATTGACACGAGACTTAACTCATTCATCTCGCTTTCTTCTGTGTCTTATCTTTACCAAGTTCATCCAAGTCGTCGCTGCCCCTTTGTCTGGCCTGGTGCGTCTATAACGTCATCCACCCCTTTACGGTTTTCACCCCTTTACGGTTGCGAGTACTAGAGACAATGCATCAACTATTTTTATGCAATATCTCAACACAGGCGTTGATTCATGTAGTCCTAACTTTATATGTAATTTAGCTAGAGATCCTGGACGTCTTGCATCATATGGATCGGGTCCCTATTAGGTATGGCAGTCAAATATATCTCTATCTCCTCCTCACTATAGCCCTTCTACCGGAAGACCTCGCGCGTATTCTATATAAGTGTCTCTTTATATTTCTTAAGTCTTTTTATACCTAACTATTCCTCGTCCTCTAGAGTTCTCTTCCTAGTAGTTAAGACGTCGTAAGAGAGTAAGCGACGTACGGAGGACTCGCGTAAATAGGCGTATTATATAGCTATTAGCTCGCGGCGTCGAGATCGAGTTAACTAAGCTATAAGCGACTTAGTTAACTTTAGGAATTCCTTATTATTTTGAGGCGTTAGGACGTCCGTTAACTACGGAGGCGTTAAATCTAGGGTCGTCTAGCGATAACTCTAAATTTTAGGTAGATTAAGTACCCGCCGCGGGTTAAATAGATATAAACTAGCCTATTTCTAGCTACTCTAGATATATTCCGTCGATATAGTATTTTTATGCGTGGCGTGGTATAGGCTATTAAACTACGCCCTAAAGACTTTAGTCTCCCCCGTCGCTATAAAATCTTTTAGGTGTTTTAAGTAATAGCGCTTTATATAACTAAACGAATCTAAATCGTAGGGCTAGTAATAGAGGTGCGAGATATATAGAAGTAAAAAAACTAATAAGATTTAGTTAACTAGGTATTCGAACGTAAATTCGTCTATTATATAGCTACTATAGTCGTCGAGGATAAGTAATCGCTAATACGATATATTAAATAGATCTCGCCCTCGACGACTTTATAGGATAAAAATCTTAGTTAACTATACGAGCGTATAGTCGTTATTTATTTAGCCCTTCGCGGTAAACCCCCAATATTAATTAAGAGTATCTTTAGTAGGGCTAAACTAGTTTTTTAAGGGTATTTTAGGCGCTTTACCTCTATAAAGGATAAAAGGCTTATAGTAGTCGCTAGATATAGCGATATACTTAATTAAAGAGACCTAGCCTATTAAGTCGCTTATAATAGACTTAGGGGGTCCTATTGATCGATAAAATACAATACGCTCTTTCTATAAGTGGCTCATCTAGAAACTAATCTCGTCTATATTCTAGATATTCTAGAGAGCGATGAAATGGCGAGCGACGACATAGTTAACGTAGTTATACCAGCCTATTAGTTAACGAGGGACTACAGCCTTAATCCGCGCTACCTTAAACGAGCGACTGCGGCCAACCTAGAGATCAGGGCGTCGTTTAAGAAACTTGTAAATCTAGTTCTTACCTAATATCGCACTAGGTTTACGCGCCTACGTTAGGCGCGTTACGAGGACTTATAGTTAAGCTCTATTAATTAGTAAGCGTAAACTATAACTATAGGTCTTATATATATTTAACTAAAACCTCCTCTTTATATCTAGCTAAATAGGCTAATAGGTAGGTGGTCTACGAGCGCGGCTGTCTACTATGGAGGCGCTGGCGCACTATCGTTATAGGGATACCTGTGGATCGAGAGGCTTCGGCGGCGGAGGAATAGAGACCTTGCCTATAGAGGTATACAACGTAAGATGCGTTGTCCATGTTGTCCTAGTAAAACAGTAAGTGTGTGTGGATAGCGACAAAAAACTAGCAGGGTTGGTTGAGATGGAAAGTGCGGAAGTACTCGCAACCGTAAAGGGGTGAAAACCGTAAAGGGGTGGATGACGTTAATGGTCCCATCGGTCCCCACTGTCGGTGTGTTGCCCAAGAAAGACAAGCGATGATGAGCGTAATCTGGCAGCTCGGCTTAATCATCATCACTTCAACCCCTCGGCGTTTCAAAATCTCTCCCACTCTTTCTTCCATCTCAGCGCAGTCTTTTCACGAAAACATATATCATCGTTTACAATGGGATTTCTTATGAGATCAATCCCAAGGCTTGAACAGCACCATCATGGCACCCTTCGTCAATCCGCCGAGTCCAATCTCCAACTTGACCACTACGATACTCCTAAGAGAGCAATCAATTTCACGGTTGGTGTTTGTCCATCTTGTCCTTGTCCAAATTGCCAAAACGCTAGCAAACGCTGGCTCACTCGGTTCCGACGATCTACTTCTAATAAATCACCATTGCTACGGCCAGGCCAGCGCTGCGTTCGATAACGAAATAAACGTCCCATATCAGGTTCAACCGTCCGCATGGAGCCGTGCACGGTGGATCTTGTCGTCTCCTTCTTTCTTTCTTGGTCCTCGTATCAGAGACTCTGGCAGCACATGTTTCGTGGAGATGGAAGACGTACGCAACTACGTACTCAACCCACGTACACTCCCTTTCATGTTGCCCTACACAGTATGCCCAGCAGATGCCCAGAACAACCTCGAAGGTGGGAAATGATGCTGTCCTATCCAGTCCCATAACCCAATGCTCCGCGAGGATGCCTGTTGAAGTTTTATGTCTCTCTTCTCTGCCTTCTACCATTTATTCAGCTGTTGTATTGGTCTTTGTTATCGTTATTGTTGTCCAGGATTGGATTTCCACGTCGACTCCCACCTGGTCATATGTGTTTGCTCTTTGTCACCCTGCTAGCCACCTTCGCAACCGCAACTGCAAGCACACTCGCAACGTCAACCGGTCTACCTCTACAACAGTCATTGACCACAGAGCCATGTGCGCAAGTGAGCGCCTCGAGCGCTTCCTACCTGGCCGCCACGCCAACAGGTATTATTCCTTCCTTTACGAGCCTCTGAGTCTCCTTTGAAATTCAGGTACTTATCAAAAAAACACCACAGCAACCACCGCCATCGTCGATGGAACCCTCGTCCAGGAATGCCTCCAGTCCATCCCACTAAACCAATCCGCCGCTCTGGACCTGCTTCACTCTCTTGAGCCATATATCGAACTCCAATCAACACTTGATTATCTCGCCGATCCACCTCCCGACTGGCCCCATCCACCTGTTGACATCAAAGCACGTATACAAACCCTGATCGATGATGTGTCATGCGGAAAGTACACTGCAGAATACGCCTTTCAAGCAGCGCTGTACAGAATCTTCCTCTCGGCCCATGACGGCCATTTCTCCTTCATCCCAGACCTCTTCGGTGTTGCGGCGTTCAAGATCCCAGGCGCGAGCCTTGCGTCCATATCATCGGACGGAAACGAACCACCGAATGTGTACTTTCGATCCGACATCGTCGAACACACCGTCACAACTGACGGCTTTCTTCGTAGTCTGGCATTGATCGAGAACGAGAATCCGTTGTCGGCATACTACGCGCCGTCGCCGATAATCAGCATCAACGGCATTCCTACTGCGACTTACCTGTCCGCCAGACTCGACGAACTACCAATTCCTTTCCACGACGCCGACGCAGCGTATAATTTCCTCTTCTTCGAGATCGCGCAGACCGTCCAATTCGGCGAGCAGGCCGGGCAAGGAGCGTTTCCCAACCCCGCATTCTACCCTGGTCCGGAGACGGTTTTTGGTTTGGCTAATGGAAGCACCATCAGCATTCGGACGACAGCAGAAATCCATGCCCTTGTCGACTTTGACGGTGTCAAGGGCGGCCTTTCTGCTTACAAGGAGTTCTGCGTCCGCGATGAACCTGTATCACGGTCCAGAATGGAGGCTGCTGCGTCGCCATTACCATCGCCATCGTCGCCAACGTCAACAGCCGACTTAGCAGCAGATCTGGAGTCGGGGCGTGACAGACCACATGTGATACCAGATTCAATGTCCTTAACCTTGCCCTCACCAGAACCCTTCCCGCTGTACCCATCGACGTCAATCGTGACCGACACAAAGGGCCGTGTCGCTGGATACCAGCTCAACGACTCGGACACGGCGGTGCTGGTCATCCTCAATTTCGCCGTGGCCGTAGCCGTGCAGGACGAGAACGAGAACGACGTATCCGACGATTTCCAAGCCACGATCGCGCGATTTCTGAACTTGTGCAACAAAGAAGAAGGCGGCCAAAAAAGAAAAAGACTGATCATCGACCTTTTCGCCAACGGCGGCGGAACGCTCGAGCTAGGTATTGACACGGCCGTGCAGATATTTCCTGATGCCATCGAGGAGCCGGCAGCAGCAGTAGTGTACGGCAACATGCGTGCCTCGCAGGTTCTTGATGATCTAGGAAGACGGGCGACAGAGACCGAGACTCGTAGAGGACGATCCGATGACCATGATCATGACCATGACCATGACCACCGTCGGGTGCCTGCGACGACGGGGAGTGGGAGTTTGTTTGATGTCAGATCATTATTGACCGCGGACGGACGGGATTGGACGGACTGGCATGAACTTTTTGAGCAGCAGAAGCAGCAGGAGGACTCACGATTGTATAGTGACGAGCATGGCGTGCACAACACCAACATACACGAACATCGCAGGTCCGAGCATGAGCATGAGCATGAGCATGAGCATGAGCATGAGCACCAGTTCGAGTTCGAGTCCGCATTCAACTCCTCCTCAGCAACACGGCAAAGAAAGTCCGCGAAGCTCCCACCACTCCTAACGCAGACGTTCCAATTCAACCTCACCACGACATCTCCTCCAAGCCTGCACAAGCACATGCATATGACGCAAAGGCACAGGGTCCACGACCGCCTAACCGAGACCGAGACCACCACCGACACCGTCTTCGCGCCCGAGAACATCGTCATCCTCACCGACGGTTACTGCGCAAGTACATGTGCCGTCTTCGTTGAGCTATTGACGACGATGACGACGCGACGACAACAACAACAACATGCCGGTCGTGTACGAACCGTGGCCATCGGCGGACGCGGACGACGAAAACGGCCCGAGGAACAACAACACCACGAAGATGATGAAGACAAGATGATGTCCGACACGAAAATGCAAATACTAGGCGCCACAAAAGGAGCTGCGTTCTGGAGTTTTCGCCAAATCCTGAAGAGCGGAGCAGGAGGAGGAAATGACGCGATGCGAGACAACGCCGATACCGACACCGATACCGACACCGACACCGACCCCCTTGACCTTGACTTCGAGGGCGTCGCAAAAGTCCAAGTCCAAGTCCAAGGCCAAGAAGATAGAAGGGGGAGGAATTCAAGATCAAGGTCCGATCGATTACACCCCTTTAACTTTACAGACCTCCCCCTCCGACGAACAATGTCCCCCGACGCCGCAGGTGTCAATGGAGTGAATCACATTCAACCCGTTGCCGCGCTCGCCCTCGCCCCGGACAGATTTCACGACAGCAGTCTACAACACGAGCACGACGAGCACGACGACGACGAGCAGGAGGCAGAAGAAGAAGAAGAAATAGTCGAAAGGAAGATATACCACGCCGACGAGGAGCAGGAAGAACTTGAACTCCTCGACGGAAAAGTCCTAGAAAACGTACCGGTACCGCTACCGCTACCGCTGCAATTCACGAGAAAAGATGCAGATTTCCACATGTTCCTCACCCAGAACATGTTGGTCAGGAAGGATGTACTCTGGGAGAGAGTGAGGGATGTTGTCTTTGGAGACTAGTACTTACTTACTGTACTTGCCTGGGTAACTCCCGGCCGACGACGGCAAACCACCAAGAAAAACAGAACAGCAGTGTAGAAGTACATAGTAGGGTATAATATAATGACAATGACAACTACAATGACAATGACAATGACATAAGCTCTCTCATTCTCTCTGACAAAGAATGCAAGTGCAAGGCTTAGAAGCCGAAATTATCCAACAGACTATCCACACTCGGTTCCACAAACTGTGTAGGAGGCGGCGGCGGCGGCTTCTTCTTCTTCTCGCCCTGAACCTGAACCCTTTTTTGCCTATTATTCTCCTCGTCCTCCTCTTTCTCGAGATCGAAAAATGTCTTTCGCCTGTGTAATTTCGGCGAGCTCGGCGAGCTGGGCGAAACAGCAAATTCTTCCGACTGTCTTCCCGGAGGAGGAGCCTGAGGACTCTCCTGTGGCACCTGCGGCACAAACTCCCACTCCCTCACCAACGCCAGAGCAAGCACGTCGCAGCCCATGCGCATATACTGGCGCACGCAGCGGATGACAAAGCCCCATTCCTCTTTGGCGCTGACGACATGACTGAACCATTTGTTCTGCTTGGCCAACTGCGCGCGCAGCTGCCGATACAAAACCGCCAGCAGAGGGTCATTGGCCGTATAACTGAGCGACCCAATCATCGTAATCGTATTCGTACCCTCACCCTCGACTTTGTCTTTGTCCAGTGGCATCCCCACCACAACATGAACAGGTCGAACAAGGACCTGGATCGCCTCTTCGGGCCGGCTGAGCATCGAATTATATGCCCAACTAGCCATCCATCTACCCTGTTCGCTTTCCACGGCCCGCGGCAGAATGGCTTGCTCTACTAGTCTGGTCAAGACCGATGAGGATGAACCCTCGTCAGAATCAAGTGATCCGTAGACTCGTGCAACGGCGATGGCCAGCTGAAGATCCTTGAGCTGGTGAATACACACGTTGACCGCATCCCAGAGGCTGTCAGCGAGCAAGAAGAATGCCGCAGCATAATGGAAGCGCCGCTTGCTGAGAAGTGCGTAAGCGTTCTTCAATGCCGACGCCTTCCATCTTGGCTCGTTGAAGTTGTTGGCCAAAAGTTTCAGTGTGTTCTCTTTTTCCCGGATTCCAATCGTCATCCGCCACAGGCCTTGGAGGACATTCTTCTTTTTCAGTGCGAAATAGTACAATGAGCAGTCGGCCGGATTGCGATCTTCATGCTTGGTAAATTCCGCGCGGCCAACGTTTTCCATCTGTAGGCGCAGAGATTCGGGGTCGGATAGCCAGTAGAAGAGACCTGATTTTTGTGCAGCCTTCCATGTCAGTTTCCCCCCGTAAAATCGTGTTACAATGTCCACCAAAATCTCCTGGGACGTGCTCATAGATGCAAACACGATGGCGCTCCACGGCACCTCCGTGTCTTCGGAAGTATACAACGCCTGAAGATAGCGCTGACCATTGATATCGACAGAGTGCTCTTGTTTCTCCAAGTCGCAGCATGCCTCGATTTGCTTGATCAGTCGGGTCTGCTCTTCTGGATTCAGTTGCCATAGCTCCTGCTTCTTCAGGTTCTCAAGCAAGTTGATAGAGACGTCCGAGATAGCCTGTTCTTCGAAATTGCCATTGACCCCATTTGATACATGGCTTGAGTTGCCGTCGGTTTGGCCCGATGGGTCCTTGTCCATAATGTTGTCCAGTGGAAGATTCAGGAAGCTCGACAAGCTGTCACCTTCGCTGAAGAATTTCAGTTCGCGCTGCAGGCGAAGAATGATATTTCTGCAAGTTGTCAATCCTCCAATAGCAGTCAACAAAGAGAGATTCGTCGGATGAAATATGGGCAATAGCGCATTGAGCAGCGATATCACACCAAGCGCAGATTCACTCGAAAGCTGTTTTTCAACATCTTTTAGTGGTTTGGCGTTCTCGTTGTGATGACTCTTTGCGTATCCTTTGAAGACCAACAGTTGGATACCTGAGCCTACGACCAGGTCACCGCTTTTAAGCCAGCACAGGTCACCGACCCAATGGGTTGTAAAGTCTCGTATTCGAATATGTCGCAAGTCCACCCATGCATTTTCGCGCGTCGGGTACGGATATCTGATCTGACAAAGGACAACGATATGGTAGTCGAAGCATACAGCCAGGAGGGCGTGACCCTGTGGTGAGACGGCCCACGCAAATGTTTTGATGGTGTCGGTCCCATCTAAGTCGTGCTGGTACTCCCAGGAGCCTGTTTTGGCATCCCAAATGCTAAGGCTCGTACTATCGTCGTTGACCACCACGATCTTGCCGTATCCGCTAGCGCTCATGGCAGTAGGATTCTCTATGTTGGTGTCGAACAGTGCGCCGGAGAACAGAAACGGCTTGTTCGAATCAGGCTCTTCCTGAGATTTGACCATTTCGAGCGTGCGACCTTTGGCTAAGGCTGCAGTAAACCGCAATGCATTGATTGCGCGAGGATCAGCAGGACGGTCACTTGTGCTCATGTTGTCGCATATCGAAACCCTGGAGTTAAAGCGATTCTGGACATGCAGCTTCACACCTCCAAGGGGCCGGATCATCTCATGGAAGCCGTTGCTCCCGTCCGACGCACCATCTTTCATTGGCAAAAGGAATTCCCAAGCTTCGGCCATACCGTCCGGGACATAACCGACAATTACACGACTCGTCAGTGCGCGTTCGCTTGAAACCCGACTTTGAGTGATACGCTCTGGTATACGCCTTATATCGAGTTCCAGCGTACCAAGTCGGTTGGCCTTGGCATGTCGGACATCCCAAAGCTCGAGGCTATGCGTGGTCAAGACCGCCGCATATCTTCCCCGGGATAGCACAATGGCATCCTTGATATCAGTCCCAACCGCGAAAGAGCTCCGGCGAAGTAGCGCTGCTGTGTTGTCGTCTCCGGAATGCTGCCAAACGCTGGCGTGCCTTTCGTCCGTTGCAGACAGCATGATATTGCCTGCAAGATTGCGGACGATCCGGTGTATGGGAGCGCTGTGGCCGGCCAGGGATGATATCAATCGCGTGCGATCTTTTCTGATGGCGGTATCGAAAAGGTGTGTGATCTGACTGTCGTACCAGTCGATATCGCCAGCAAAAGAGTGTAGTAATATCGACAAAGACGAACGGGTTGCGCCGCCTGCAAAGATGCAGAACTGGACATAGTCTTCCAGAGGATCGCTCAATTGTGGAACATGGATATTCAGCCCGTCCACATGGCTGACGTGGAAGACAGACGAGATTTTGTTCTTATAGCCAGCGTTCTCTAGGCCCCATACTGACATATGGCCAAGTCCGTCAAGGACGATACAGATCTCAGGGCTCCGGTTGGCAATTTCGATGAGATGCTCGAGTGCATGATCTCGGGCGCCCGGGCTGGAGGTTTGGACGGCCTGTTCGGTGGCTATCGAGAAGTCTCGACTGTCGATGATGAACGCATAGCGTTTGGTGCTCATGGAGTTCACACTCAACCTCCGTGGTTGTATAGATGCATTCATGTCGATGTCGCCCACTTGTTGCAAAAAGGATAGTGCATGGGGATCGAATGTCGTCCACGCCCGAACGTGGTTGTCCGAGCAGAAGGTGTATAGGAGGTTATCCAGATTCTGTTCGAGATACCATGGTTTTCGCCAGTGCAAGTTCGTGACCGCCCTCGGGTGTGGTAGGTAGGAGACATCGAACCTGGCGCTTTCGGCCTCGTAAGAGAGCCTCCTCCAGATCTTGACTAGCCTGTCATACTGTCCGACCGAAGCAATAAGACTGCTGTCCGGGGACAGAGATGCAAGGGCAGTCGGATAAGCAAGGTCCTCTTCCCAGGTGATTCTGGGAGAGCCGGTCTCCGGGACGAACCAGAGAACCAGCCGTGTTCCGCCAATCAGTAGTTCCTCTGACGAGCCCCAAGACAACGAAGTCACTTGTATATCCTTTGTGTGCGTCAATTCATGTATTTGTACCCATCTGAGGACACCCTCTTCCCGCCCAACAGGCCTGTAGATGTATACGTGTTCGGCATCGCAGAGGACGACTCGACCAGTCGCTTCGTCAATGGCTATCGCAGTGAGGGACTCGACAGTATCGACGTAGATTGTTTGGAGGATGCTCTGGGGCCCACTGAGGACGACGGCGGCATTTCCGGAGACGTAGGCCTGTATTCTCGGTTGGAAATGAAATTGAGAAGACACAGGAAGCGATACTCACAACAAGACGAAGGCCATCCCAATGCGCAGTACTGAGAGCCTGCCGCTTCGACTGGGGTCGGCCAGGTAGGATGGCTCGCATATGAGGAAAGGAAAGGATTGAGTGGTCAAGAGCTTGTTGACATGCTCAAAGAATGAAGCTCCTTAGATCAGGCATCGATGGAGGATTTCACTCAGTCCGCAGAGGATGACTTGAGTACTCCGTACCTTAGGTAGGTAGGTATTGTATCTGCCTCAAGACCGTGATGCGTAAAAGCTTTAAGAAAGTGATCTGAAGCATCATCTGATATGCAGCTTGAATTCACATGTTTGGTGTTGCGGGTTGCGAATGATTCTCCGCGTTGCAAAGACCTGTGACTGGCATCTTAGCGATTGGCCTTCAGGCTTCATCAGGCCTCGATTGGGCTGCGTCACGCAAGGCTGCCTCTGCCGGACAACCACGACTACCGCGACCATACATGAAGACACTGCCATCGACGGGGATCTTAGTTGTCTCGCTTCACATTTCTCATAGACATTGCTGCCATCTTACTTCCCTGCAATGGCTCAAAAGACGTATATTCCACTTGGTAAGAAGTCTCAATCACCTGTGGCTTTTGCTACACAGACTACAGACCACTGACTACTACCCATCTAGAGAATAACCCCGAAGTTATGACCAAGTTGGCACATGAACTGGGTCTCTCAACGTCCCTTGCTTTTCAAGACGCCTATAGCTTGACAGAACCGGATTTGGTAGCAATCCTCCCCAGACCCGCGAATGCTCTTCTATTCATCTACCCATGTACCGAGCACAGTGAGGCATACTATGCCCGAATGAATGAGGCAGAACCCGACTACCAGGGCTCAGGGCCTAATGAGCCCGTCATGTTCTACCATCAGACGATTCACCATGCTTGTGGGCTCATAGGACTCTTGCACTGCATTACCAATGGAACTGCTGCCGATCTCATTCAGCGCGACAGTGGCCTCGATAAGTTCGTAAAGGAAGCACTACCCCTCCGACCAAGAGAGAGGGCCCAATATCTTCATGACTCAGATGTTTTGGAGAAAGCTCACACCACTGCTGCGCAGACAGGTGATACAACGGCTCCACCTTTGGGCGAGGATCCTGGCCACGCTTTCGTTGCTTTCGTCAAGGGTAAGGATGGCCATCTGTGGGAATTGGAAGGTAGAAGGAAAGGTCCGGTCGATCTTGGACGGCTCGAAGAGGATGAAGACGTGTTGAGTGAAAAAGCATTGAACATGGGGCCACTTCCGTTCATGAAGCGCGAAGAGGCAGCCGGGAGCGGTGTGGTGCGGTTCAGCTGCACCGTCCTCGGACCCAGTGTAGACACCTGATTTGCGGCTCTGGAAGCCATGATTGTCGGCGTTCAGGTCGCAAGAAGGAATTCCGGGCTCTTGAGGTCCACCCAGCCCAGGTTTGGTTCACTCTGCTTCCAGCCAAGGCGTTCTTGCACAATTTTCGAATAGGTCTTCACCTCCTCAATCGGGTAGGACAAGAAGGAAATTTCTTCTTGTCGTTGTACACCCGTGCATGAAAACATCGCATGGACGGTCCTGCTTTCTCGTGCTCCTTCCTTCGCAGTGCCTAGCGGCTTGTCATATGCGCCACCACCGTGGTAGAGCGAGCCAAGCATGATGAATGCTTCACCCATCTGCATCTCGGCATCTACTACGCCTTGGCTACCATCGTCACCGAAGTCTGGCATCTCGTCACCCCATAGGTGGCTACCTGGAACAACTCGTGTGGCGCCATTCGCTTTGGAAGTATTACACGCTGGTACGAACAGGCCCAGAAGGATATCTCGGCCTATTTCGTAGGACTCTGCTTTGGTGTGACGTGCGTGGTGGTTCTTGTCGTCCCGATGGAGTCCTTGAGCGGATGTACCGGGTGGGATGTCAAAGGTAATTGAGATTGACAGCAATGGATGGCTGGTCGTCGTCAGGGGTTTATCTCCGTACCAGTGTGTTGTGTTTAGTGCCAGAAAATGCTCGCATAGATCTTGGTAGATCGGGTTGGCGAAGAACTGTTCACGCACGGTTGGACTCCGGCCAATGAGTCGTGTTACTGTCTTGGTCTTTCCTTGCAGTGCTAGGGCTGTGTTAGATATTGGGACGCATGCTAAAAGAAGGAGGACCTACCACCAACTACTGCGCCTTCGTCCTCGACTCCCAACCAAGGTCTGACTTCTTTGTCTGCTTGCTTTAACGTGGCCTCATCCGTAAAATCCTTGATGATTACACAGCCATCCTGTTCCAAGGCTTCGATAAAGAGTGATAGTGGAGCTGAGCGCGATAGTCGCTTGACTCGAGCCGCTGGCAGATGCTCAGTCGGTTCCTTTGAACCGAATGCAAGTCGTCTTGCTTGCTGCAAAAGTATGCCATCAGTCAATCATGCTCCAATTGAAGCTGGCCGAGGGTTGAAGATGATGCTTTCCTCATACATGGCCTTCGAATCCGAAAACCAGACATTGATATAAACACAGAAAGTCGAAGGTTCGCCAGAAGGTTTCCCGGAGACTTACCGCGACAAATTCTCCCATTTTGCACAAGATTAATCGGTGGTGTTACAGTTGTTGGTGGTCGCGTCAAGTCGACGTAGTGCTATCGCTGATGCAATGGTTGGCTGTTCTCACACCAATCGGTTCTTTGAAGGTTTCTCTCAGCAGTGTAGGGAGATCGCAGAGGAATAACTAAGTCTTTATCCACAAACAAGTACAGCGGCCTCTTCCGTGTCACTTGGCGTATAAGCCCTGACTCGAGTGCTACTCGCTGACTGTTGCTTGAAATCACCCCGTCCTTTTGCATAGGGGGCAATCATATTCAGACCTTGGCAGTCCTGGACACCTGCTAGACCGGACATGATGGTTCTTGTCAGAAGATGGGTGGTCTGAATCGCTCGCTTGGGAGTGTTCGGAGAGCTGGACCGAGAGGACCCATATGGACGGCCAACTCCGTGGGCAAACATGATCGAGATAAGCTGCCGCGCAGGTTGTGACCTCCCGAAAAGCACGGGTAATTGAGCCCTAAATGCACAGTCGTTGTTTTCTAGGACTGAGCCATGCAAGGCTGAAACATCAGGTGGGCTGCTGTTGAACGGTTGCAGGGAAGCAGTCAGCGAACCGTCCTCGAGATTATATCTGCTTCGGGATTTTCCTTTTGTTGCTTTGCAAGGGCGGGGAGAAACAGGTTGGCCCTCCTGAGCCGTCGCTCTTGAACCGGCAACGGGGCTTGAACGAGACATCATTTGGCGCGTGGACGAAAATCATGGGACGAGGCCAAAAACCTTGCCAGCCACACGATTCCACTCAGAATCCCACCGGCGCTTGCTTTCGAGTCTTGCACCCTCTCGAAGGAGAACGAGTTGCTTGGAATCGGGGTCGAGTACTTCGCGCAGGATATCAGCCAGCCCTTCAGCGCTGCCGAAGCCTCTGCCGTTCACGTTCTCGGTGACCAGTTCTGGCCATGCTGGAAATTTGCTCCAGCCTGCCACGGGGAGACCGACTCCAAACATGTCGACCACTTTCATGGGCAGGTCAACTCCGCTACTGCTTGTGTGCAAGGACACACCCAGATCCGCCGAACCCAGTAGGAGAGCATAGTCCTCGAAGGAGAGCCAGTCGGTGTAGATATTGACCATTTCCAGAGCGTCGCCACTGCGGAGTTTCCGAATCTTTTCCAGGTAATGCTGCTTGAGCGGACCTTTACCCGTGATAACCACAGCAAGTTCTGGTAGCTGAGGATGAGAAGAGGTAGCACTCGCCGAATAGCTGCAAAGGGCGTCCAGGAAGAGCTCGAAGTCTTCGTCTGCCGTCCAAGACGTTGACGAGACAACGAGTCTTACCTTTCTGTCGATGATGGCATTGAAGTGTTCTGACAGAGGTGTGTATCTCTGCAGGAAGGCGATGCGCTCTGAATCCGCAAGAGGCTGATACAGGTTCGCTGGCCGGTCATGAAGAGTCAGAACTGGTGCTCCAATCGCCATGTCCGACTTGAGGACTGTAGCCATGGCGTTTGTGACTGTGAAGTTGGCATTTGCGGCTTTTGCAAGGACGGTCTCGTACAATTTTGCCGCACTAACCATGGGATGACCGGATCCCAGTTTGAGGGCTAAGATGGAATAGCCAAAGTTGTGCCAGTCTACGACCAGCCTTGTTCTTCGGAAAAAGCAAACGACCGTGACAACCAGGAGCGTGGGAATAGAAGGTGGATTCTGTGAGGCATATCGTGTCAGTGCAAAAATTGAAGAGAATACTAATTGCCTACCTGGACAAGCATCCACTTCGAGGCTGGAATGGAGTAGCCCAAGGTATACCAGAGATGCCATGTCTGCAGAAGTACCTTGATCGGTCCAAAGGCCAGGAACAGAAGCTTGTTGCTGGTTTGTAGTACGCGTGGTGCAGGTGGTAGTGGCACGATAGTCACGTTGGAATGTGCAACGAGTTCAGGCAACGGTTCTGTGTCTACACTTTTGTCAGAGTCTTCTCGTCGTCACCAGTTCAATGGAAATACCTCTGTAGCCGACAAGATGGACAGATCCTCCATGATTAGCTATGCTTAGAGCATGATACTGCATCCGGGGACTTCGCCCCAGATCGCCAAGGACGACGACTTGGACGGTGCATTTCTGATCGGCCGGATCTCGTTGAGAGGGTGCAAGTAACAAGACCACCGTGATCAAGGTGGAAACGATCACCAGCAGAGTCAACAGCATGATGGTCTGTCGATTGTGCCTCTTCGGGCTTCTTTGGTGTCAATCCTCGCGAGATCTGGTGCGCGTAGAAGACACCTTGGACACCTTGGATCACCTTTTCACATCAAGGCGGGCGATTCAATGACGTCCCAGAGACTGATTCGGTTAGGCGCCGAATCTCGAAAAAGGGGCATGATGGGGGGCTTCACTGGGCGCGACTCAGGCACCACTCAGGCACCACTCAGGCAGTTTCCCCCCTGGCTCGGGCTCTGACTGGGCACCAGATTCTCAGGAACTGGGCTATCGATCCGCAAACAGATGTTCCACTTCCACCATTTCCGTTCCCACCAGAGAAAAACGTCGGTGCAACATCTCTCGCACTCTCGGTATGCTGGCAACTCTTAGCGAGGCCAAGGGGTTCATCAACGTTCACCAGGCTAAAGGAACATGCCTGTCGTGATCAATTCTAGCTAATCTTCCCCAGACACTCACCTCAACTCAACCCCCGCCTGCGCCTTGTCCAGTCTTCTCAATTCACAGTACTACATAGGACACCAGAGAGGTCTCATCGGAAGCCTCTGGGTAGCACAGACCACCGGCTCCCTCCTAGCAAGATTTGCAACAGCGCCGCTGTCCTCCGTATTCGAGGATTCGGCAGCCCGAGATCGTTGACCAGAGGTCCAACGCGCCCTTTCAACCACGGAGCTGAATGTCGAATCGAACGGCCAACTGCCTCTTCCTTCGCAATCGGCTGAAAGGACCATGAGTGCGACGTTTACTCTGCCTGTGGCTGCGACAGACAACTGCAAGCATGGCCATTCACATGCTCCTTCCCACACCCACTCACATTCGCGCTCTCACCAGAGAAATCGAGCAGGAAGTCGCCTGAATGCGCCTTTCCCTCTGGCCCGAATACCTTCGGAATCTGTCATGAACACGACGAGCGATATGCACCGCCCTCCTCCCGTCGATACGCAGCTTCATCAGCATGTCAGTCCCGCGCCCAGCCTTGATCTCTCCGGTTTGCAGTTTGTGCCAAAGAGGAGGGATTCGGAGCAGGTTGCATACACGTCCCCTACAGGCACATCGAGACCTACATTCCAGCGGAATTTCTCCAAGCCTACGCAGCTGCTGTTACATTCGACCGAAAGATACTCTCTGCTACATGGCATCCTCGCAGATAGCGACTCGCGGAGGATCTTTTATTTCATGATTCTGAATTTGTGCTTCATGGTGGTCCAATCCACATACGGTGTCTTGACAGGATCTCTGGGGTTGATCAGTGACAGCATACACATGTTCTTCGACTGCGTGGCTTTGCTGGTCGGTGTTTGTGCTGCTGTCATGAGCAAATGGCCTCCTAGCCTCAAGTTTCCCTATGGCTATGGGAAAGTCGATACTCTGGCAGGCCTGGGAAATGGCATATTTCTCATGCTCATCAGCGTCGAGATTATTTACGAAGCGATCGAGCGGTTGTTTACTGGTTCAGATGTCAGCAGAACGACGGAGCTTTTACTTGTCAGTACTCTGGGTCTTTTGGTAAATCTGGTCGGTATTTTCGCGTTCCATGGTCTGCACGATCATGGTCACGGACATAGCCATGGGAGCCATGACCACGACCACGACCACGACCACGACCACGACCACGCTCATCACGATCCTGACCACAAGCATACACATAGCCATACAGACTCGGATACTCCATTGACTGCATCAGCGTCTCCAATGAAGGGCAAGAAAGCTGCAAGCGGACACCATCATGGAAGCGAGAACATGCAAGGCATTTATCTGCATATCATGGCTGACGCACTCGGTTCACTCGCCGTGGTGGGATCTACTCTTCTCGTTCGATGGACCGGGTGGAGCGGATGGGACCCTCTGGCATCGTGTCTCATCGCCATTCTCATCTTCGCGTCAACAATTCCCTTGGTCACGACAACGACAAAAACTCTCTTGCTGTCATTGAATTCCGACATCGAGTACAATCTTCGTGGCATACTCAGCGGAGTAGCCGAACTTCGAGGCGTGGTGGGCTATACAGTCCCGAAATTCTGGCTCGAGGATATCAAGAAGGAACCTGGTGGCCATCATCATCACGGCCATTCTCATGGCCACGGTCACTCTCACAAAGACAGCGACAGCAGCAAATGTGGGGGTCATGGAGATGGAAGTGAAGACCCTACGGTGGTGGGTGTGATGCATGTCATCGCCTCACGGACGGCCGATCTTGAGGATGTTAGGGAGAGATTAGGCATGTACCTGCGCTCTCGTAAGATGGACGTGGTCGTCCAACTGGAGCGAGAAGGAGAGCATAAGTGTTGGTGTGGTGGAGGACAGAAATCTTAGCCGACAGCTACTCGTAGATGGCTGAGACTAAGACTAGGTAGTTATCCAATGCCCGTTACGAAGATGTTCAACTACTTTACTTAGGTACCTAGGTAGTTCCGGGCTGTGCTTACGACACACGAAATCATTATTGACATAGACACGGATGTCAGTTGTTAGAGATTAACAGCTTGGAGTCTTGCAAGAATTGCGGTCACCACCAGTCCTGCTTGCAAGACTCCAACGTGAACGTACCTAGTATACTGAATTGACCAATGGCATGGACGAGGTTGCTTGGGATGTTACTGCGAGAGAGTCTGCATCCCAACGTCAAAGGGACACATTCGAGTACAAGCACGACGCATCTGGCTTCATAAGAAGATGGAAGTCGATTGTATTTGTATGTGCACCGCCATCTGCTTCTGCAGCATAGCCTGAGATCACTATGGCCCCTTGGGGACGTTTCCTGTTGCTTTGCCTGCTGCGTTGGCTCTGTCATAATCCATGTTGTCACAGCGAACCCCCTTTTTCTTCATGTACTACGTAACTCGTAGTATTCCCCGTTTCTTACATGCCATTAAGCACGTAGTACTCCGTAAGTTTTCTGATATCTGATATCCGACATCTGCAAAAACTGCAAGATATACTGTACAACCGAGTATTCATTCATTCCCACCGCTAGCAGAAGGCGTTCCAGAAGGGCGTTCCCGTTCCGGGCAAGTCGATGGCTGTTCCACTCGTGTCTAGTTTGAAGTCTTCTTCTCAGCCTCCTTCGCCTTGTTCGCCGCCGCGTTGCCCAGGGTGTTTTGCACCTCATCGGGGTCGCCGGACAACTTGTTCTCGGCCGCGGTGCCTTCGGCCGATGTACCCTTGACGGTGTGTGCGTCGGGTGCGTCTTGCACGGTCATGGCGCCGTCCTTGGTCATGGCTGGCTTGTCGTATGCGTCGCCTGTGATTGCTGACTTGATTTTATCCATTTTTTGATATACGAATAGGAGGGTTTTGGTATGGTATGGGCTCCTCGCTTGGTGATTTTGATAATAGAGTTGAGCTGATGTTTTATATAGGTATTTGGTAGCTATCCCTTCCATGCAGAGAAGCGCACTGGGTCTTATAAGTCAATACCTGCCTAGGTAGGCACCTAGTAAAAAGGCACCACGTCAGGACAAACGTCACATACCTTAGCCAAGGAACTGAACAACCATGATGATGCTCCCGTCAGTAAAGGTACGTCATGTCTGTGCCGTCCGAGCTGAAAAATCTGTGGCGTTGATACGGATGCGGTTCGGGTGTCGTCATTAAGTAGAGCTACCTACCGCGCAACCTTGATGAAGGGACGGGAGATGAGAGATTGGTCACGACGGGAAGGAGAAGGATACTCGCGCATATCTACCTGAGGTAGAGGTAGGTAGGAGTAGGAATAGACGGAACCAAATGTCAATATCTTGTACGGATATCATTACGAGTAGCGGCCTGCTTGCCATTACTACTGCACTCGACCCCGACCCGACCTTGTGAAAGTCCCCCACGGGGTAGCTCCCTACAAGCGAGATAAGCCGGCATGTACTAAACTGATACGGAGTATGTTGAAACCGATGCTCGTCATCTTTTCTTGCGAGCATGCCTGCCCTTTGTTTGGCCTTCCCACTTGCCAAATGGTAACCATAGAGAGGCTACCACAACAAAGCCCCTACGGGGATACCACGGTACGGCATCTCAGGTACCTACTACCCGTACGGTCAAATAAGCACCCAACTCCCCCAAACCCAAACCGCCTCGCCGACCAATCCCAACAACAAAACCACAATGCCCGTAACCAGTCCAACACCCACACGACTCTGCGCATCGCGTTTCCAACTCAATGTGTACGGTCTTCCTTCCACGACCGTGGTGCCATTGCCCTGATCGGCGCCACGACCGGGAAGTCCGAAAAGAATCCACATCAAGCTCGTGAAGATCGCCATGAACAAGACCAGAACCAACATGCCGACGATCTTGCGTAGGGAGAATGTGTAGTGTAGATAGAGCGTTGGTGGACCAGAACTACCAGCACTGCCAGCTTCGCCTCGACGGGAGGACAAAGCACTCCGGTACGACAGAGGTTGGAATGGCATACGTGGGATTCTGATGCTCGGTTGATGACTAGTAGCACCACCAGGACCCCTGATGCTTCCGATTCCACCATCAAAAGTGGCAGGGAGGGAGACAGAAGTGAGCGGCGCTGTCAGCGGATTCGAAAGGAGTTGGTGGTCCAACTCGCCACCACCGCTGTTGTTGCGTGAATGTATGAAACTGAACACGGGACTAGTCTGGCTGTCCGGGCTGCTTTCGTTGTTGTTCGCGGTGGCAGCGGCCATAGCCATGGCTCGCGACATAGCCATCCTGGACCGTCTTGTCGCCGGGGACTCGGTGGACTGGTTGTTGCGCAGCCAGAGGAGCCACATTTTCCGACGGCGGCCGCTGCGTGGGTGTAAGAGGTGGCGGATGAAATCTGCGCCGTCGATCTCGAAGCAACCAGAGCCCGACGACGATGACGCCGACAGAGCATTGGTATTTCCGTGCTGCTGCCAGTTGGTGCCCAGTCTTGCAGCGGCGGTGGCAGGAGAGGAAGAAGCAAAATCAGAGTCGGTGAGGCTCGCATAGGACAACGAGCGTGCACAGAACAATTGACGGGTCATACCGAGAAGATTCTCGTTGTATGCTCTCCGGATGATGGTGAAAAGTTGCTCGTCGTCGAAGGATGTCTTATTGGTGACTTCGACTTCGACCGTCACTCTTGCGGACGGGTGGCGGGCTAGGCGCAGATCCAGAAACAAGATCTCAGGTGCGACGGGGGATGGGAAGCGGTCTGATTTAGCTGTCGGAGGGGGGACGACCGGCTTGGTGGACAACGGGACCTCTGGTGGCTGCTGGACATGACCTTCTTTCGTGGTTTGGGTCGTGGCTGGGTCTTTTTCGTCGAGCGCATCGTGGCCGTTGGGTGGTGTAGGGATCGAGTTCAAGGTGGAGGGTGCTGGCTTCTCATTCTGCTCCGAGGTGGACTTCTTGCGGGTCGAGAGAAGGCGAGCTGTATGACGCAGACTCTTGCTGCTCTTGACAGGCTTTGTGTCCTTTTCTTTATTTGCTTTCTTGTTGGGAAGAGACATGACTTCGTCGATCTCGCCGATACTGCTATGTCGAGCCGGGTAGGGCGTGCTCACGATATTCTCACGGAAGAGTTGGTGGTTATTGTTGCCGCGGTTGATGACCAGGTCTGCCGGGCGAATCGTCACGCGGCGTGAGTTGCGAACCGGTGCTGAGATGGCGCGGGAGAGTTGCTTTTCCATTTCTGTGGGCGGGTTGGAGCGCAGGCCGTCAATGGACGGTGGCGAGACGTACGTTACGCTTGAATTCGTTGTGCCGGTTGCTGTTCGGGGCATACGCACGGAGCCAAAGCCACCCAAGGGCGTGGGCAAGGTAGAAAGAGCTGATATCCGGCCGGGAGTGTTGGGATATTCGATCAGGGTCTCTTTCATGGTGTCGTTTTGTTCTGCCGGGATTTGCGGAAGGGCTGTGCCGGTGTCATTCCCTAAGCCTGCGCCTTCGAGAGCTTTGAGTGCCTCTGCCGGCCCACCTGGGCCGACTGGCTTGTCTGCGTCTTGATCAGGCTCTGTCAATCCTGAAACATCACTCGACACTTGAGAAATCTTGAGAGTGGAGGATTCTCCATCTGTCGGTGTAGAGTGAGGAGCATATAGCTTTGGAACAGAACCGCCAGAGTTATTGTTATGTTGGACAATATGAGGTCTGGCAACACGGACACTGCTTGCCCGCTGGATCACAGGTGAAGCCTCACTTGAGTCGTCAGAACCAGAGTCGTAGAAAGATCTCGGCTCATCGGGACCGGTGACGGCGATTGGAGGCATCTCCATGTCTCCAGCGGTCAAGAACTTCTTCGTGACTGGATCGTAAGATGGGTCAACAGGACTCGAGTTTGTAGTATCCTTGGATAGTCTGTGCTGCTTCATCTTCTTCTTGAGGACATTCACCTTCTTCGAGGGCAGTTGTCCGACGGTCTCCGAGGCTTCCGATTCTGTCGTCGTCTTTGACCAGCGGCTGACCTCCTGCTCAGTAGGATTTCGATCGCGCATTGGGTGTATCAATCGTGACATTCCCTCTCGCCAATTCGTCCCCATGGCTAGAGGAGATGGTGCTCGTGGTGGAAGTGCAGGCGCCATTGTCGATGTAGATCTCGATGCAATAGCGGTAACTTCAGGCGAAGCGGGTCGATCGAGGTTAGCAACTCTACGGCCCAGGCCTCGTATTGGACTTGTCGGATTGAACACCATTGATATGAACGCCCGTGACGCATATCGAGAAGTTTAAAAATGGTGACATTGTCGACTGATCTTTTAAGCGTCGCCATCGTGGTAATCGCTTGCGGCGTGGATGTTGATGAAAGAACGTTTCCGTTTGCGGCAATGCTGCTTCAAAAAGTACGTTGACAGCAGTTCTCAGGATTATAAGCCTGGATAGGATGACCGTTTTGGCCAGAAGACAAAGAAGTTCTGCAAACGATGCATATGAGATGGTCAATTGCTCGCAGCTGATAAAATATGGTGGTGACACAAGGTCCATCTCGAGCCGCATTCCAATCTCAACCACGAAACTTGCCTTGACAATATGGGCAAACATCGAACTTCTCGAATAGAGCTTGACTCAAGCTCGGACCATCAGGTACTTTCAGTTTGCCGACATCCAGGAATTGCCTACCACATTTGGCACAATACTTTGAGATACCAGGCTCCTGGATGGCCACGAAGGAAATATTGCACCGACTGAATTGGTGTCCGTTGATGCACTGCGCTGATGTCAATGCTGAGAACGCAATCGGTTCGTCACATATTTCGCACTGCTCTGGTTTCGCCGATGTCAGAGCGGCATTCCCATGGCCGGATTCGGTAGCATTTGGTACTTCTTTGTCCAAGTCCATCTTGCTTTGATTGGAGTTCCCTTTCCCTACACCTCCTTCATTGGTCGATGCTACCGGGAAGCGAAGATTCGAAAATTGCTTTGACATCGAGTCTGCCCAGTCCGTCAGGAATTGAGAGGATTGAAAATCTTTGTGAACTAGTGCCACAGCATTCCTGGCTATGCTTCTATCCAACTCTGACCGGATCAAGTCTGGATCTGTCGCTGCAACAAATATGAGAATTTCCTCATGCACAGCTGAATCGTCCTTCATAGAGTTCACGGCCTTTGCCTTCTCCCGAATTGTTGTAAAGACAATGAGCGTATGCTGATGGGCAGGTATGACGGCCTCGATCATGTCGACCGGATGGAAAGAGACGCAGGCCGCAGCTTGGCTCTTGTCAGGAGAAAGTGCAATGCCGTGGAAACGAGTACGGATTCTGCCTCCTAGACTGAATTTTGCATCAAAATCCGCACGTGGCTTCCGTAGGGCTGTTGCAAAATCACTTTCCGAGGGTTGGTCATCCCGAGACGACTTGATCGGTTCCTCATACTCCGTGATGAAGAGCTCAATATCATTGCTTGAAAGAGGATCGTCAGCTTTCCCTCTATTCCCTTTCCGCAATCGAAGTGAAAGCATCGTGGGGGGACGACCATGAGCCCAGATCACCTTCAGAGTACAGGTTTGCTTCTGTGAGAGTGCATTTCCACCATCGTCGCGAAGATGTTCGGAGGCCTCCATCTTGACAGCGGGCGATGACTGCCAAAGTATTGACCGTAATTGGCCTCTCATTGCAGGGTCAAGGGTCATGCGCTTCATATCATGCTGTCCTATCAATTCAAATCGCCAATGGCCAAGATTGGCACTCTTGCTTTTTGAGATTCGCCAGAGAATGATTCTATTCAAATCGTCTGCGACCGCCAACACATGATCACCCCAGTTCGAAGATGCTGAAAGCTTGAGTGGAGGTAACCAGCAAAATGCACGGATTCTTCTTCGTCTTGCCGACTCGCGTGAATCCTCCAGATCTGCTCCAATTGGCAAATACTGATTGGCAACGCCTGTCCGCTTCCATATGCCTGATATTCCGTCAGTTTCCCAGATTGAAAGTATCAGATTCGAGGTCAGAATTGCGAGCACACTCCTTCGGTGGACTCCTAGGCCAGGTGAAGAGCACTCGAGCGAGACAACGGTCGAATCTGATAGTTCCTCCCCGATTGAAAAGTGCTTGATAGTGGACATGTCCACAAACGGCCATTCCGAAGTCTCGAACTGGTTGACTGGAAGCGTGAATTTGTGCCATTGCTGAGCATTGGTCAACTCTTGCGAGCTGTTCGCATCATCAGGCGTCAAGATCTGTACGACCTCACCTGTGGCAACAGCCAGATCTTCAGAGGACCAGCTCAGAGCATTCTCACATGTTGGCCAGTGGCGGAGATCAATGGGCTCAAGTTGGCCAGCAGAGCTAGTCATGATTGCGCAAGCAGGCTCGTAGCAGTGAGAGCGCAGTGGATGGTGATCGACTTCATCTCAGATGTCTCACAGAAAAGGTGATTGTTGTCCTATTCGATGTTCGCTGTAGTCGTCTCCTGTACATCTACAAGGAGCTTCTCTGTAGCAAGGTAGGCAACCCAGATGTGAGGTCTACTCTCGGTTAAGAGACATCAAACTGTTGCCTTCTGAGCAATCAGGGAAATGTCAATCCTCAATCCCTCGATTCCTCACTTTCGTGGCGAAATCAACATGCTGGATGCCAAGCTATGCCAAGCCAAAGCAAGAAGCGTCACGTGATAAGAAGATGGCTGGAAGGAATGCGAATTTTGATTGGTTTGCTTGCCATGGCTGAGGCTGTCACTCTCTTCTCTCTTCAGCAGCAGACCGACTGTCTCTTGCGAGTACAAAATTCGATACGACGCTCTGGGCATCAACAACACGTCAGCACGGTTTCGTTTCTTGTCTCTCATCTTGCAGAGTATCCAGAGGCACCATGGCTTGTGCGACACTCACTGCATTAACGAGCACTGACGGACTTTGTCCCTGAGGAGTCAGCAAATTTCCAAGTCAGCATCATTGCCCTCCGTGCCACAGGAGCTCCGTACGAACTATCCGTAGCATCCCTCCCCTGGGCGCGTCAACCGAAAGACCACGGTCATGCGTGACATGCGATTGAGGTCGGCAATCACTCTATTATATGCAGTACTATATCATACGAGCGGGCATTGATCCTCTACACCAGGTCCGGGAAATCTCCTCTTTATTTGGCTTGCTTTGCGTTTATTTCGATGTTCTCGTCACCGAAAATTGTTTGTTTTCAGAGCCTCCACCCCTGTCTCAGCCCTTTGCATGTGGCGTGCTGTGGGCAATCCATTAGCTTCGGACACCGATCCTTGAAAAGTTACAGTCACATGACAGCCACGCCTACAGAAGCAGCCGATTCGTATCGAGCAAAACAGATGCGCGCTACGGACATGCCAATCTCAGTCAAGTCGCCCCTGTGGCTGTATCAGGGGGAAGTGTGCGGAGAGCCAGTGGCTGGATCCAGGCGTGCCAGGATATCCCAAATTTGGAACAGACGGCTGGGACCTAACCGATAATCCGGTTAGTGGGCGTCATCCACGACTCAAGCTAATGCACGTCTGGTGTACCGCTAAGGTATCGAGGCGTCAGATTCAATCTAATTCTGGGGCTGAGGATCAAGCAGATGCCAGACAGCACTCTAGCTTTAGCAGCGGACACTCTTGCGGCTTGTCCTCCCACTCATACCGTTTCCATTTCAACTGCGCCCGCTGTTTACACCTATCAGGTCAAACGGTTCACTAAACCCGGGAACTGCCCAGCCCAGCTCTATTCCTTGCGGCCCAGGTCACGTCAAGCCCTCATATTACCACCTGGATCCCTCCACCCCGTCTCCTTTTGTTTTGCCCTTCCCTAATATACCCCGTACCTTCGTTAGGTTTTCTTGCTTCTTTGCAATTATCATTGCGAAGGAGTCGTTAATCATGGCGGCCTCGATCTCGCCGTCGGTCATCATGACCCAAATTCACAATTATCTCAACACCAATGAGACCTCCGACGCTCTTTTCCAATCCAAGAACGCCTACAATGCCATTGGGACCTACAAATGGTTCATTGGCACGGGCATCTTCGTTCTCGTCAGCACCATCCAGATCATAAGATATATGATGAGAGATCGACCACCGCCAGGCCTCAAGCTCCTCCCCGGTCCTACCAGCACGATCCCCTATATCGGCCGGGTGCATGATGTCGACCCAAACGCGCCTTGGTTCGCCATGAAAAAGTTTTCTGATGAATACAATGGAATCTTCCGTTCCACCATCTGCGGTGAGATGCACATCTGGGTTGGTGATGCGAACATTGCGTACGATTTGCTCTGCAAGAAGGCCAGAATCTACTCATCTCGCCCGATGGTGCCTGCTGTCCCAGGGAGCGACTCTCAGGGCCAATATCTCCCGCTTCTGGCCCATGATGGTAAGCTTGGAAACCAAAGTAGAGTGCTGCGACTGATAGCTGACATTTGCAGACCATTGGCGCAACCAGCGCAAGTTTGCCCACACTGTCCTGACTGCAGGCTTCAACTCCAAGTACTACGGCTATGTCAGCCACGAGGCCAAGAGATTTATGTACAAGCTCATGCTCGACCCGAAGGACCACTATGCCTTGACCGATCGTTTCTGCGGTCGTATCAGCGCTCGTCTCGGTTACGGCAGCCCAGCATCTGCTGCTGCCCACTGCAAGAATGCCGGTGAATTCATCCCCCAGATCTCTCCTTCCGGTCCAATCACCAACCTTCTGCCCTTCCTTGGCGGCCTTCCTGAATGGATCAACCCCTCAATTCGCAAGGTCCGCGAGCGACGTGAGAAGGAAGAGAAGTTGTGGAAGGGTCTTATGAAGCAAGTCCGCGCTGAGATGGACCAAGGCACTGCTTCCATCAGCTACGCCAGAACCTACTTTGAGCGCAAGGAAGCCGAAGCTGGTTCTCGATCCTTTGGTTTCGATGACCATGAAGCCGCCTATGCTGTTGGTATGTTGGTGACGGTCGCCATCTTCACGATCGGTGGTCCTCTCTACTGCTTCTTCCTCGCTATGGTGCTCCACCCCGAATGGCAACAGAAGGTCCGCGACGAATACGACGCAGTCATTGGCGACCGAGTTGTTGAGGTCTCTGATGCCCCTGAGCTACCAATCCTCCGATCCTGTATCAAAGAGTGCCTCAGATGGCGACCACCAGTCCCGCTGGGCGTGCCCCGTCTCCTCGAGGAAGATGATGAATGGAACGGCTACTTTCTCCCCAAGGGCGCTGTCATCCACGCCATCGATCTCGCTCTTGCCCGCAACCCCGAGCTCTACCCAGACGCCGAGTCCTTCCGACCAGAACGATGGCTCGAGAAGGAGTTCCCAACGTACAAGGAGCCACTTACTGAGCATCCCAGACTCATGGGTCACCATGGTTTCGGCATGGGTCGCCGCATGTGCCCCGGTATTGAAGTCACCGAGGCTGAGTTGCTTGTCGCCTGCGGCAGTATCGTTGGTTGCTTCGAGCTTAACCCACCTATGGATGCCAACGGTCAACCTAAGTGGCCCGAAAGCTACAACTTTACAGCCAACTTGATTGGAGGACCTCTTCCTTTCGAGATGGATGTTAAGGTCCGAAGCCCAGAGAAGGCCGAACGCATCAAGGTCTGGTATGAAGAGAGCGTGGCTGATGAGGCTGCTGGTAAGATCGCCGTCTTTTAAAGAGATGGAAATGATTTGCTTAGCTACATTTCTGATCTCAAGTTTGGGATACGCGTTGATCCTTGGAACTGCATGGCGTTGTCGGGAGACACGAGCTTTCAAACAGCTTCCAATCTAATGTTGTGTGTGTATGAAGATGGAGTTTTTGATGTCAATGCTGGATTGTGATAATGTACAGACTCTTTTGAAGACGAATGTATCCATGTACACCAAAACCGTGTCCTTTCCTTTCCTTATACCTCTCCCCTCATGAGGAGCGTTGAATCCCTCCTTGATATCCGTTGACCTTGTTCTGTGAAGGCATACCCTGAACTTGTCATGATATTTTGACGTTTTTGCATTCCATAATATGATCTCTGATTGGTCAGTCATTCTGCATGAAATGTTGATAAGGAGTCGTCGAATCCCCAGGCTTTGTCGCTCTTCTTCTCCCCTCTTCATGCTACAAGCTGTGCCATATCTTGTTCAACCCCGGTCGATTTTGTGGAAGCAGTCACTTAGTCAGGATGCCAGTGGATGCCCAACTCCCATCAACTCCCCACGGCATTGGGAGTACAACAACCCCTGTCTTTACAGCTCAAAATGCTGCACCTTGTCCAAGATGTGCAGATCTACCAGCGATACAGATGGCATTGGATCTCGCTTTGGACTTGACCGTTCAATGTCGAATTCGGCAAGCGCTTCAAACGTCCTTCACACTTACTTCCTACTTTGGCTTGTCTGATTAAATCTTTGAGTCGACATACTGTATTTACGTTTTGCACATATTTGTGTTACCCTTGTATTGTTTATCTATCTGCCTCGTGCACCACTTTGTCAAGTACTTATCGCATCTTCCTGGGGAGCCTCTGCGCCAATCTAATCGACTCCAATTGCGACCCAGTTCTGAGAGTCTCAGTATGGCTTCTGAGCGCAACACAGGGTCTTCCTACCATTATGGTGATACCAAGAATGCGTTCATTCAAGACGCGGGAGATACGCGTGTGCTCAGCGCTCGAGACCAGGAGCCTGCGATCGAGAACAACATCCAGGAAGGGTTTGAAGGCATCCATGGCGATACTGCATACGACATCAAGGATATGCTTCGTCTCGGAAAGAAGCAAGAATTCAAGCGGAATTTCTCTTTCATCTCGACTCTGGGATTCATATCCATTTATATGGCCACTTGGGAGTTCGTGCTCGTCTCGCTAGCCGCGGGACTTGTCAATGGAGGATTTGCTGGACTGTTTTGGACTTTCCTTGGTACTGTACTGTGTTATAGCAGCATTGTAGCAAGTCTGGCGGAAATGGAATCAATGGCACCAACAAGCGGAGGTCAGTATCACTGGGTCAGCGAATTTGCACCGGCATCATCCCAGAAATTTCTCAGCTATGCTGCGGGATGGATGAGCACGCTCGGATGGTTAGCCAGCGTTGCTAGTTCGGTATTTGTCTGCAGCACCCTGATCCAGAGTTTGGTCGACATCACGGACGCAGAGTTCGTGTTCCCAAATTGGCAATATACTCTGCTAAGTATAGCCTTCCTTGTGATAACCATTTTTTTCAACACATGGGGGGCAAGGAGCCTTCCTATGATCGAGACTGTATCTCTTTTCGGTCACGTCCTCTGCTTTGTGGTGACAATTGTCCCTCTTTGGGTCATGTGTCCGAAGAACACCGCGAAAGATGTCTTTGCAACTTTCGTCGACAGTGGAAGTTGGGGAAATATAGGAACCGCGTGCCTCGTCTCGCAGGTGTCTGTCCTATATTGCAATCTGGGTGAGTTCTCCAAAATGCTGTTGATCCTGCTAACACTATACACAGGCTCAGACTCTGCATGTCACATTTCTGAAGAAGTTTCGGATGCAGGCTTGACTGTGCCACGGGTGATGTGGTGGTCATTTGTCCTGAATGTGCTTCTTGGTATACTCATGCTGATCACCATGCTGTTTTGCATTGGTACTTTGGACGATGCAGTCAATGCTGAGGTGCCTTATCTGCAACTTTTTGTCAACACCGGCAGCAACGCTGTCGCCTTCGCTCTTACAATCATACTCTTGGTTCTCATTTTCAGCGGGAATATTACAGCCTTGGCCACCACCAGCCGCGAAGTTTTCGCCTTTTCTCGAGATCGAGGCTTTCCATTCTCGAAATGGCTGAGCAAGATGGAAAGAAAACGGAACATCCCTTTCAACTCAGTCTATGCTACTGCCTTCTGGTCAGCGGTTCTTTGCGTGATCAATATTGGCAGTACCACCGCGTTCAACATCATCATCTCACTTACGTTGCTCGCCTTGCTCAGCACATACATGTTATCAATCGGATGTGTTTGCCTGAAGCGGATGAGGGGAGAGCCACTCCCACCAGCGAGATGGAGTCTGGGTCGATATGGACTTGCGATCAACGTGTTTGCATTTGTTTACTCGGCCTTCGCCATAGTCTTCAGCTGTTTCCCAGGCAGCTTACCGGTCGATACAAGCACGGCAAATTGGGCGCCCGTTGTATGGGTAGGTGTGATGCTCCTCAGTTTCGTCACATATGTACTTCACGGGAAGAAACACTTCACTGCGCCTGTGACGTTCGTCGAGGGGATCAGGACTGGAGCCTTGCAAGGTACCGAGTAGGGAGACAGCCGTTGGTATTCAATATCATGTTGAGGTATGCGAAGTTGCAGTCGCTGTAACTGCTGCTGTCAACAGTTACCACGGTTCAGCTGGTCCATTCTCGCCGCGATTACCTACCACACTGTCCGAACTGACCAAACAGGAACTGAATCTAGCAGGATAACAGCAGTCCTCTTCACCTGCTATGTTTATGTGATTCCCAGCTTCAGGTTAAGACTACGTCCAAACACGGAGAACAACATTACGCTGACCGCCAGCGTTCTTTGCTATCTCATCCTCTGTCTTGGAAGCTGCAATTTGATCCATCCACTACTGCTCACGTCCACACATTTCCAGTCCATCAACCGTCTTTTTCGAAGAGTACCCGCAAAGGCTACCTCCAGACAGCAATGACTACTAGCAATTTGATCGATATCTCATCCGGACCCAAGTCATGGACTGAGCTACCTCCACCAATTTCACCACTTGCTTTCCTCGAGCTTGAAGACAAAGTACAGTCGTGCGAACGAATCATCGGATACAATTTCAAGAACAAGTACCTGTGCTTCGAAGCACTTCTGACTTACAATACCACTGTCATGGACGAGGGAGTCGAGTTTATAGTTCGAAAGAACGACTCGCTTGCTGTCCACGGCGACACAGTCTTGGACGTCTATCTGTCTTCTCTTTGGCTGAAGACTGGACGGTCGAAAGGTAAGCCGAGACCTATGACCATCCACTTCGTCCGAGGGTAGCCGTACTGATACAAGCGAGTAGAGGAGTATACGACTTTACGACTCGAAGTCGCCGGCATCAAGAACGTAGCGGCGATCTGCCTGGATTGCGGCCTCGACGAGTGTGCTTTCCTGACTGAGCAAACTCCGAATTTGAAGAGCTCTCCCCGTGCGAGGGCCACATTGCTCAAGGCGGTCATCGGAGCGGTAGCGACGGATGGAGACCTAAACAAGACCGAACTCGGTTGCCTCTTGTTTCGACTTGGGTTCCGCCATGAACTCTTGGAACGGCCGGCGTTGCAAAAGCAATGAACTACCACCATGTGTCGAAAACTTCCTTAAGGTGGTGAGCCTTCAAGAGGCTGATTCGACCATTCGAATACCTAGGCGGAGACAGTCTTGAGCACGCATCTTGAGTACGAATTATCGAGTACGGTACCTCCTCTTTATATTGACCCAGAGTCCCTCCTGGCGTGCGCGACTCTCGAATACTAGCTTTTGAATGGAAATCGGACGACAGGCAGGGGGTTTGTGACCAAGACCTCAGGCTGCGTTGGGGATTGTTGTTAACAATTGGAAAGGTTGTGCTTTACATGCGGAAGGCCTTAGGCAAGGAGTAAGCGCAAGACAAGGCTGGGATTTTTGTGATGAGGTGTTTGCTATGGCGATGATTGTTGATTTGAGATTTTGGGTTGGGGCTTTGCTTGCAGGTACACACCGTCACCCGACATTTTGTCCTTGGAAGGTACTAAGATGACTGAGAATTTGCCGAATGTTTTGCTCGTACGGCGTTGCTGGATCGGCTTCATGCTATCAGTACTACTAGTACCATACAATGCGTCTCTCTCCCTCTCTTTTTTATTGGATTGCTGTCTCTGGTGCGGTTGCTGTCTCTCTCCCTCTCTTTTTTAGTGGAAACCACCTCTATACCTAGGTAGGTTGCTGTCTCTCGAGGTGTTGTTCTCGGTGTCTGGATCGAGTCGAGCACGGATTGCAGAGTATGACTCCGTTGAGTCGGGTACTAGTTAGTAGTATTCGGTTGAGCGGCGTCGTTGGAGCCCAAGGAAGCCTGGAAGCCTGGAAGTGTTCCCGTTCTGCCTCTTGTCTCTTGTCTCCTGCTGCTTGCTGCTTGCCCTTTCGGGAGGAAGCACCGCCCACGGAAGCCTTGGGCTGGATAATAAAATAAAGGGGAGTACGTTGGCTCAGCCCCGGAATAACATCTAGCGCGCCGGGGGTTGTTGCCTCTTTTTTCTGTTTTGGAAGAGTAAACTTAGGTTGTAAGTTAGGAGGAAGGGTTCGATGGAAAGGTGGGACGGGGAGATGGAAAGCCCAAAGGTGGAAAGCTCGTAGATATGGTACACGACACGAATAACTCACTACAGCAAACGAAGTGAGCGAGCCAGATCTGAGACTCATCTAAGAGGACCGTGCCGATGACCTCTACCGGGGTCACGAGACAGGACAGGACAGGACAGGACAGGACAGGACGGCCCTTGCTGCATACCTGGTGGGCAGCAGTAGGTATGGATAGAATGGAATGCGTGGCACACTTAGGCCGGACGTGGCCGGAGTCAGCAACGTGGCTACTCTCGTACAAAGTATTCAGGAATTTGCATACTAATAAACCCAGTAGTGAGAATGAATGACAATCTTCGCATTCTTGACCTGGCGTGCCTGGGCACTGTGAGTACTCGTGACATACGGAGTACGGAGAGATGTTTACAGAGTACATTACATACGCAGTAGAACTTATTTTCAGCTAAGGTACACAGGGCTTGCGCTTAGGTACTATATACCACTACTCCACTCCAGCTCAAGGCTTAAACAACTGCTCCTTTCTGAAAAACTTCAAGAATCCCAAACAAATAATGATCTGCGCGAACAGAGCGATCCAGAACCAAGCCCTAGTCAGGCCCCAGTGAGGCTCGAGTGCGAAGTTCGGAAACACATCGCCGGGCCCTCGGCGGACAGGCGACGCCGCTCTGGCCACAATCGTCGCGACGCTGCCTATGGCTTGACACGCGACCAAGGTAGCCGCGACATGGAACCGAGGTAGAGTCTGTAGCAGGATCATGCCCAAGCCCACACCCTGCAACTCGTCCAAGACGCCGAGCCAGAGCCAGAGTGCGCGACCGAGCAAGGCGCCCGTGACGGGTCCTCCCCAGGGCACGAACGCCGCAATCCCACTGACGGCCCAGAGTTCCTGGCACCAGCGCGGGGCGCCGAGACAGATGCCCAGGATCGGCGGGACCCAACTATGTTCTCGCGAGACGAAGTAGAGGCCGGTCATGATGACGGCCCAGAGGCCGACGAAGAACGCGACCAGCATCAGGCCGACGGCCCATGTTGGTGCGTGCTGCGACGCGAACAGGTACCGCCAGGTGCGGCCGTAGACAGTCGACAAAAAATAGTTCTGTAGGATGACGGTGACGAAGAACCACAGCACGACTTTCCGGCGGAGCAGCGCCTTGTAGAAGCTCGGGATGAACCCGGGACGCTGGCGGTAATATGCCGGAAGGCCGAGATACAGAAAGAGCCCGATCGTCCAGAGGAGGGCGGCGATCGGGACCGTGATGGCAGTCAGAGAGGCGTTGGAAGTGAGCAGGCCCGAGGGCGAGCCAGTGTCGTTAGATGTTTTAGTGCGCGCATTGATCTGGATCAAGCTTGCCCCCGCGCGCCATAGGCCTGCAACGTAGAGTTGTTGGAGGCCCTGGATGACAGCGGCGCGCAGCACCCATGTGGACACGGGAGTGCCTCCTTCGGTGCCGAAGTTGAGTGAGAAGAAGAGACTTCCGCTCGCGGCGGCGATGGTGTAGAATCCCGTTGCGACGGAGAAGAGCCATCCGCGCGAGCCGTCGAGGTAATTCGCGTAGGGGCCCATGCCGATAAGGAAGAAAGCCAGGCCATAAAAGAACCACGGGAGCGAAAGCACGTAGCGTGCCTGCGCGTAGCGGAACACGAGCCACCATCCTATGCTTGCAGCGCAGTAGATGGCGCCTATCACGTACGCCCGCGTGATGGTCTGGCCGAGTTGGCTTTGCAGGAGGGTGATTTGGTACGAATTGGCCGAAAGGATGTGCCCTAGTGCCAGGAGGAAGGCGTAGACTTGCCAGTCGCCGACGACTCTCCTCTGGAGAATGTTTGGAATCCCTCTGGGTGCGACGTAGTCTTTTCCCAGGTTGAAGACGGTGTCTCTGCGTCCGGATGCCAGGGGTTGGACTGTGTCGTCGATGTTGGTCGAGGACTCTCCGAGGCGAGAAAGGTCGACCTCGACGTCTTTTGCAGATCCACCATCGGGTGCAGGGACGTCAATGCGCCGCAGTGTCGGACGACGACCTGTGATGATGTCTGCTGCGGGCGAACTGGGCAAAGGCGGCGGCGGCGGTGGTGCTGTGGTCTGGTCGGACTGCTGATGAGATGGCTTGGAATGATGCGGCAGACCAAGTTTGGCACGAGCATATCTCCCAAAGAAGTGCTTCTCGCTGGTTTTGAGGTAATCTTCGATACAAAGCGTGTTGACGGACGATTGTGCGTCGACGGTTTCCAGTAATTCGCCAAATTTGTAGGCGTACGACCCTTTCCGATCGGTGAACGAGGGGATTACCCGCTGGAGATTGTAGTTGACCCCGTTTCCAACACCACGTACCTGACGCAAACTCAACCGTTTGTCGTGGGTGCCGTAGCCACGGCTGTACGCCGACTTCAAGGGTTTCTTTCGGTGAGAGCCATCGGATTTTCCGTTTGAGCTTCCGGTTTTGACTGTCGTAAGGGCTGGGCTGGAGTTCTTGTCAATATCGGCTCCCGGCGAATGCGATTGTTCGTTGGGGCTATCACTGGCCAGGCCAGAACTGCTCACGGTCGATGAGGTAGCATCTGAATTAGAATGAATTTCACTCGCAGTGCCGTGAGCCGGAGTTAAAAGAGTTGGCGAGCCTTGACCGGCATTCACGGTATCCTCTCGATCCTCATTGTCCGAACTTTGATCTTCCTCACTCTCTGACAGGGAATCAACGTCCTCGGTCTCCTCATCAAGTTCTGGTATCGGCTCATTCGTAAAGTCTTCGGATGCCAGCGTCGGACGTCTCTGGTCTCGACCATCGGAATCATTTTGAGGCAGAGACGTCCCAACTGACGCCTGCCGTCCCGAAACAACTGTTGGATTGATGGCAAAATCCCGGACCGTAATTGGTGGAACTTGGTCATCGGCGTCTCTAGACTGATTTTGATCTCCTTTTCGGAAAAGCGAACCACGCCGCTTCTCTTGGAGGACGTTGTTGTGAGAGCTTGTCAAAACATCTCCATGGTCTGGCTCGAAAAAAGAAACCTTCCGTCGAGGTTCACGGGGGCCAAGCTCTACAGAATCCACCGACGGTCTGCGGGAATATCCTGTCGAATTTACGTCTGACGACGGAATGAAGGGGTTGTTTGAGAATCGCACCGTGTCGACCGAGTTTGGTTCACCCTCGCCCAGTGACTTTTCGTTCATGACTTCTTCCGGCGAGGCCACCGGGGCTTCTGGGGAGTTAGATGTCGTATGTGACCGCGTAGGTTCATGAAGAAATTGCGACCAAGAATGGCGATTGGTGGTTCGTCGGTGTTTATTATGTTTCTCGATCGATTTGGTTTGTAACAATTCCAGGTCCTCGAGCCATTGCGCAACTGGAAAACGCTGTAGAGCAGAAAAGGCTCTCATTTGTGCTCGCACCTGTTGTGATGAGCTCAACGCCGCAACAATGGCAGTGTTGAACTGTGAGAGGAGATGCCGTGTCGACGTTGATTCAATGCTGTACCACCAACCTGGCATTTGTCCCAGCCCTCCAACACGAGACCCAACTCCGAGAGCGCCATTTCGTCCAGCCTCGACAGCAACCAAGCCAAAAGGTTCGTCGCGAGAAGGTATGAGTGCGAATTCCGCTCCGCTGAAGATAAATGGAGGTAACGCAGTGAATTCGGGCTTTGAAAAGACACGACCCGGGTATTTCGCCATCATCCTCTCGAGCTTGAGGGCGGCGAACTTCCCATAGAGATCAATGACCGGACCAATACAAATGAGCTGGGTTTTAGGATACTGTTCCAAAATCGAGAAGAAGACGTCGGCGATGAGATCGACACCTTTTTGCATGGACCATCTCCCGACAAACAAGAAGAGATCTGCTTCAGCATCCACGTTTAGCCCTGCCCATTCCTGGGCCTGACGACGTAGAATCCCTCTCTGCTCCTCTGCGGCCATGTCGATAGGCGCTTCTTTGATGACCGCGGTGCTCGCATCCCATGGTAGAGTGTCCGTTGGGTCTGGGTTCGGTAGTGAACCTATCTTGGTCAGACCCCAAAAGATAGGATATCGTGCCCATGATCGACCTCCATACTTCTTGGACACACCAACCGCTCCATATCCTGCTTGGTGAATTCGGAGGTAGCTGGCAGCCGCGTGTAGCATGTTGAACACTTCTCCGAACTGAACATATTCCTTGATAATCTTCTCGGCCAGGTTGAATGTTTCGGAGACTTCTTGCATCTCATTCCGATTTCTCAAAGGCCACATACCTTGAAACTCGGCATTGTGAAGCGACAAGCTAACAGGGATCGTGGCAGGTAAGAGATACAGTGGTGCCAGCGCACCGTGGTAGTCGTTGATGTGGTAAAGATCAGGTTTGAATCGCCTGATCATCTCCGCGATACAGGCATTCCACGCCGAGTAGTATATGGCACTGTCGAGATCGTCCATCCTTGCAGGGTAGGGCTCTGCTTTAGTCTGTCGTCGGAACACAGGCGCGTCCAACAACACAAAGGTGATGTTCCGGAGTTGATGGTATTGGATGGAGATTCGGTACACATGGTCTAGGACTTTGACCATCACAGGTTCAGCTGGAGTATCTTCGGGATAGTCGATTTCACCAACACATGGTACAACCCATATGAGATCCTGATGACCCAGACTTTTGCCCATCAAGCTTGACATGACTCCTAGACCACCGATTTTCACCTTGATACTCCAATCTTCGATCTCGTATTCCATGGTAGCGATCAGTGTAGTACGTCTGTTCGGTGCGCCACTATCAGCTGCTACAGACATGGCTCTTGACTTCTCCCTGAGACCAGGAGTATCGTGGTCATCAGAGTGCGCCCCGAAGACCCGCGCAAAGGCCGACGCTAAGCTCGAACGACGACTAGACCTCCATGATCCTCTGTTGCTGTCTGTGGTGGAATTTGAACGGGAAGCTCGGAATCCTTCAAGAACAGTAAACGAGTGTCTCCATGAGTGTCTCACGTTTGCAATGAGACCCTTCTTCTCGGTCTCACCACGCGTGTTGAAATAGACATTGTAGTAAGATTTCCTGAAGGCCAGAACTCCAACGATCGCCGTTATAACGGGCACCAGCGCAAGTAACAAGGCTACAACGAGTTGCGACCATACGGAGCCGACTGGCGATATCTCGTAGCTGTAGCTTGCATCGTTCACTAGAAGACGCCATCCGATATGCGGCAATGGCGGTCGCTCAGTCAGGTTGACCACATTGTTTGATTTGGTGTTTGGTGGTAGCCAGTCCAGCACATGGTCGCCGTCCACGTCTCCATAAGCTGCAGTGACATCAAGTGTCCTCTGTGAGGTCAAACCCCACACATTGATGCCAACCTGCGTAGGCCATTCAGCTTCGAGATCAAAGGACCATAGACCCGCATCAGATTCAGTCTGCCTCATGTGATTTCTGAGACCACGATCAGAGCCCCACTGATTCCAGGACCCCTCGACGAACGCCTGAGGCCATCGTCGTGGCAGTCGTTCCTCTAAGTCCGAGTGCTGGACATGGTCTTGACTGCCTGCAGCCTCGCTCCAGTATTTGAGTATAACGTGCGTCCCCTGGTCTTTCGTGCCATTCCAGGTCTGTCTTTCGATTTCCATGGGTTCACCAGTGTAAGTTAGCCACCGACTGTATGTAATCCCGAAATTTGTTGAGTATGAGTACAGGTCGGCTCCAGCAGCGGTAGCTCTCACAATCAGACGTCCACTGACATTATCTTTGCGCAACAAGTTCGTGGTATAGTTGGACGACAAGGGATGCACCATTGGGTTTTCAGCATCACCCAGCCTGAACATGAAGCGATCCACGGCATCCGTGTACCTTTGGCCATCAGCCGTGGTGGCGTTTCGAACCGCATAAGTATGGATCCCATGGGAGACGTTGAAAAGAGAGCCTCTCCATACCCAAGCTGTTGCGACGCCGCCATTGAGTTCAGGAAGATCAGTACTCAGCGGCTGGCAGACCACACTTGATTGGTTGAGTCTTGCTGTTACTCCATCCTGGGTTGTCGATTGGAGTTCCAGGCTGTTTGTCACGGAGTCACAACTCATGTTGCTCGAAAATCTGATTTCTAGTTGCACTGTTTCTTGGTCCCCCAGCGGAACCCTAGACAACAGCCGGGCATCATGCCCTGGCACCACTCGAGTTATTGTCGGCATAGGATCAGTCCACTCCTGGATCGGAACAAAGGCCTTGAATCCCCAAGCATCAAATTGGAGTTGCGAGAGGCAGCCATTGAAATCCTCTGAGCCTTCGATGCGCAAGGTGTGTCGTGTAGCTTCTAGTGTATACTCGTCATAGGGATAGAAAAGGTTCTTGACGGTTGTTCCTTCCGCAAAAGGAGAAGTGAGAGCGTCCACGTAGTCCGTGCAATTGAAGTCGTAGACCGTAGTGGCGTTTTCATTCATGTAGACGAACCATACACCCTGGTTACCGTGACCGCTGGCTCCAGAGAAGTCTTGAACACCTTCAGTCCTGCCTCGGTAGACACTCCAGACCCCAAGTTCAGTAGGGATATTAGCACTCCCGGGTAGAAAGACCTCATACGTCGCGTTGGACAGGTTCCGCAAAGTAAAGCCATCGTTGAGTGTCGGGTATTCTTGCCTTAGCTGGTACATCCTCTTTAAGATGTTACGGGCCGGATGTGACGGGTCGCGATGATCCAGACTCACAGAGTCATCATGGCACCCTGTTAGCGCTGGGCCGAATGGTTGGTCATAATATGAGGTGTCAACAAGTTCATAACAGCCGTGAAGCTGCCAGGCTCGCTGAGAGGCCATGGGCATCCGACCGAAAACATAGTCTGTCGCCAAGTTCTCCAAGATATAGAATGCTTGCTCTTCGCCCCAGAGTAGAAGTGGAATGCCAGGAAGCACCATTTGGGTTACCAGAAATCCGAGTATTTGTCTCTCTATGCCGTTACTCAACGCTGGCCATCGAAAGACATCTTGATTGGTAGTCCCAAACATATGCCTGGGGTCAAATTGACCCGTCTCAGCATTTACCATATCGTCTCTTTGCAACAACAGACGCCAATGGTAGGTCCAGTCCTGGCCTTCGGAACCGATCAAACCGCTGAGTCCGAGAAACCGAGTAAGCGCACCATACGTGGGATAATGGAAAGCTGCTGAATCCAAGGCTGAGCTTCCAGCTTCGCGAAGGTATGCGGAAGGATTGGAGATGCTCGATTGATTTGTTGCCAGTTGAGCTTCAGTGATGTTCTCAAAGTACATGTTGGGTTGTTTGCCCCGACCCATGTACACTGCCTCGAGAGGTGGCTCACCAACTCCCTCGCCCGTGATGAAGAAGTTGTTCTTGCCATACCGTCTGGCACAATCGCGTTGGTAGTCGGCCCACTCGGCCTGTGCATCTAGGGGGGCCTGGAAGGCTTTGTCCATCCGAAAGCCATCAATATCAAGCATGGCGATCTGCATACATGACATGACCTTCACTTTTTCCATCACATCCTGTCGCCAGATACGAAGTCGATCTTGGACGGCGGCGAATTTCGCAAGCTGGCTTTGCCATACTGGTACCGCGCCAACACCAGGCATATCGCCATACTTGGCAGCGGTTAGCTTCATTTTCGTTGATTTAGAAAACGCTCACCTGATCAAAGTCGCTGGCATAACAAAAATGTTGACCTTCAGACATCTGCTGTTGGACAGGGTATCCGTCTTGACCCCAGAATCTAGGGTATCGGCACGTATCGATAATGGAGTTGTTGGGGAAGAAGTCATGGTACCGACGAGACCCTTTCCATACATAATTGTATTCATCCCAGCTGAAGGGAGTAGTTTCGTTCAGATGGCCTTCGAATCCGATCAAGTCGCCCATGGTCGCCAGTGTGTTATCGAAGATCACGTACATGCCCCTTTCGTGAATGGCGGTGACGGTATCACGCCAATCCTGTATGGTGCCATGGTGGTGGTCAAGAAGAGTGAAATCGAGTGGACCATAACCATCTCCGCTCCACGGCAAATTGATGAAAGGACTTCCAACGATATAGAGTCCTCTGACGCCCATACCGTGTAGATAGTCTAGACTTGATCGCAAGCCTCGAACGTCGCCACCGAACCGGAATTGGTTACTGGTCCAGCTGTGTTCAAAACGTGTTCCATTGGCGTCGTCGTTTCTTGGATCACCTAAAGCTGTAAGCAATGTAAACCGGATAACCCGAAGGCCAGGTGCCGTACCATCAACAAAGCGGTCCAAGTTCAGACTGTAAAAGGGAAATCGCCAATTTGTGGGTGATGGATGAAAAGTATGGTTCGTCCATTCTCCGAAGTAATCGACGGGATTTGTAGCATCGACCTTCTCGTTCAGGTTCCACAGTATCTGATCCTCCTCATAACGAAGAGCAGACACGATGGCAACGATAGCCAACACCACACCTAGAACTGACATTGCCATCTTGCACGAGCATAACCAAGGCAATGGGATTCGACGTGTCTTTTTGACTTCAGGCTGAGTGCTGAAGTACTACCACGGAACCATAGATTCTGCAGATTCTGCCGGTGGAAATTCAATGACGCACCATTACCTACCACTTCGACACAAAATCCTTGCGAAGGGGACGGTGTAGAAGAATCAAAGTAGCCATAAGGTACGCAGGAGTGTGTACCTACCTTATTCCTCACGATGGTATCCTCTGGAGGCAACGCTACGTCACATACTCTTGTGGCAAGCCAGGACTTCCAACATCGAATGTGAAGGCTTGTTGGATTCTTCGAAGACAGCACGGTGGAGAAACAGTCGCCTCCTTCCAAAGGTGAGCATTAACCATAATGGTAAAGTTGTTTCCGAGATCGTAGGTAGAAGACTGTGCACGCCCCATAGAATCCGAAAAAAGCGATCAATGGTGGAGTTCGGCTGATGGAAGAATGGGTCTCGGTGTCTTTGTGGAAGATGTTGATCTTGACCACATACTGTACCTAGGTAGACTTGCGGGGACGTGGCTGGACACATTGCTTGTTGCTGGATACAGGTACTCTGTACCTGGACTACCGGAGTATCACGATTGTAACGCTTAATTTGATGAGATTGTAGTATGAGAGACTAAAGGTATGAACAAGGATGGCGAGTCGAGGTCGAAGATATCTCGAGTCGCGGCGCACCTGCCTAGCTAGACCGTAGACGGCTTATGATGGGTAGCGCCTAGCTAGAGGCGGTAGCTATGTTAGGTAAGCAGCCTCGGCAGTAATCCTGACACGGAGCCTGGGGTCTTTCCAGCCTCAGGGTTAGTACACAGTTGTCAGCGATGCTTTTCTGCCATGTTGATTATTGATATTACGCAAATATATTGAGAAAGGAAGAAAATATTAATGACAGCAGGGAGCTCGCTGTCGCCTTCAATGTGAGAAGTGTCACGTGTGGGGAATAAATCAACGATCGGGGGTTCGGCCAATCATTACTGTGGTATCAAAGTACTGTGGTGTCTGATTCATCCGACCTCCACCTCATCGACTCCAGCGCAGAGCCTCAGGTCAATGCAGCACCCAATAGTGTGTACTCCGTAGGTCAGGTACTGTGTACCTGCCTGATATAGACGGGAAGACAGATGATAGACTGGTCTGTGCATACTAACTACCGAGCCCAAGGCTGGACTGTGCTCCTCTAGACCTTCAAGCCTGCTCTCCGGATAGCCTCGCCGGCCAATATGCTTCATCTACACGACGGACAATCAACAACAAGGAAGTATGTTTCCACCATGCTATTGGGGTTGGCATTCAGTTCTCATCGCGCTGCCAGTATCTTAGATATACAGGCAGATACAACAGCTACATCGGCGACGATCATAGTATTGCCAATCGATCTTCCCCATCTTTCCAATTTATTACATGAGTCCCGGCCTAGCCGAACACCAAGACGTGTGACATCTTCACTGCCCCGTACGAGTACACAGTACCAGCGCTTCGGCATTTTCATTATTGGTGGAGCACTGACCGTGGGGATTGTGTGCGATTCAAGGGAGATCCGAGATTCGCGGATGTCGTGCTGGGTGGGAGTTCGGGATTGCCATGCAGAATTTGTTGATTGACGTCTTTCCGAGTATTGTCAATGCCTAAGTTCTTTTCCCTCGGTTTTCGCTCTGGGGATGTCTGAGCCCGATTGTTTGCAAGACTGGCTGATCCATCTTTTCTGCCGGCAACAGATACACCTCGTCTCAAGCTCGATGCGAAAAGTAAAAAAAAGAAAAATCCCGAAGTTCGAGCAGGCTTTTCAACACCTGAATTTGAATGATAGCTTTCCCCCTATGATATATTAGCCCGCCATTCAAGGTTGGACACGCGATTGATACATACCCACAATCCTTGCCTCCATGCCCCCTTCACTTCACGCCCGCCGCTGAATGTGAGTACGTATTATCACTCAACTCCGCCGCCTCGGAATGCCCACTATTCACCGCCGTCACCGACTCCGTACCTTGACTCCTCGTGTCGCTCCCACTCATACCCATCCCCTGCGGCGGCCCTGCACTCACCCTGTGCGGCGCGACCTGTCCGCCATCGACTTCCGCCGGCGGCATCATCACCACCCCGTGGCCACCATCTTTGTTCTGTCCGGCGTAGTATCCGTATCCCGGTGGCGGCGGCGGTGACTGGGACATCGGTGGTGAATAAAACCCACCACCGCCAGGATGCTGTACTCCCATCCCATAGGCCCCACCGTACATATCCTGCGGCATCTGCATCATACCCTGGTGCTGCTGCGGTTGCACGTACCCAAAAGCAGGCCCATACCCATGGGGCTGGCCGAATCCGCCCATCAACGGCGACTGCTGCTGCATGCCGGGACTCCCCGGCGGGCCTGTGATGGTGGTCGCCATGGACATGTGCTTCGCTTCGTTTCCGCCCCCACCGAGTCCTGCGGCGGCAGCATACGCTCCTCCAGTCTCGGGCCCAGAGGCGCCAGGCCTGACCGGGCCACCTGCAGCGTTGGCTGCGGCTTCGAGGGCGCGCATCTTCTTCCTGCGGCGGTGGCGGACGGCAAGGCACGCCCACAGGCCGAGAATGACAAAAAGCGCGGCTAGGCCGACGCCAGCTCCGATCCCTGCTTTGGCGCCCGTGCTGAGATGTGTATGGTTGCCTTGGTCCTCTTCTGCGTTGTCAGCGCAGGGGAGACCGAGGGCAAAAACTCTGTTCGAAACTTCATGTCAGCACAGCACACGAGGGTCGGATAGAATGGAGAGAAACAGAGGTTGGGCGAAGGTCAGGAAGTAAACTGAAGAGAAATGAACGGAAGAGTAAGACTGACTGATTGATAATGACGCTCACGGTCGGCGTTGACGTGGTAGATGCAGCTACCATGGATGCAGATATCACAGATGTGATTGACGAGAGGACTGAAGGGTCCGGTGAGTACACTGTCGTTGTGAGGGTGCTGACGCAGGGTAGATTGCCGATGATGCTTTGGCCGTAGTGGGAGAAACCAATAGGACTAAGTCAGACAGGACGGGTCAGTCGGCCAGAATCACATGGTGTATTACTTCGTAGGGTCCAACATACCAGCATACCGGATCTAGGTCGACCATGTCGCTGTCAATGCGAGTCAGTATCAATAGACCGTTTAAGCCCACCCATGGGGTTGATAGTTGAATGAGGCTGGCATACCTAGGACAAACCGTGAGCGGAGCTTTACTCAGCATCGACACCACTCCAGTGGGTGTTGGACTAGGTGTTGTGCCTGTCCATGAAGTCGTCTCGCTAGCATGTTCGCCTTCGCCAGATTCTGATGCGGACGCCGTTCCCGAAGACTCCGACGCCTCAGCATCGCCTGTCTGTGACGGTGTGGACTCGGTGAAGTTCAACGACGGACAGCATTCAGGTCGATCATCCGAGCATCCGACCAGCGGAACTTCGAGGGAGCCGCCATCGGGGAAAGTGATGATCGTGAACTGAGCGATACCGCACCTGCCACAAGATTAACATCATTAAATGAGTTCTCCAGGTCCGCAGGCAGACATACGTCCCGACAAGTAAGGCCTGGCCGGTGTACGGTACAGTCTGGATGGCTGGAAGACTTGTCGATGTAGTACTCGGGGTGGTAGTAGCTCCAATGTACGTGCTGCCCGTCGTATATGAACTGGAGAATGTTGTGCTGCTTGTATAGGCTGCAGCTGAAGCAGTGGAAGTAATACCATCTGACGATGAACTAGCGGCGCCAGAAGTGCTATCATAAACTGTAGAAGCGTAGACATTGCCGGAGGCGTCAGTGCTATATTCGACGCTTTGGCTCAAGGTCAATGCGATCAAGCCCAGCAACAATGAGATGGAGGCTGTCGGCGACCACATCTTGGTAAAGATGACGCCTGAATCGATCTTCTTGCGGAAGGGCAAGAGAAAATCGGCAAAGATCCGGGACCAGAGGGAAAGAGGAAAAGGGTATCTTTCAGCCCTGCGGCGGCCGTGCTTCTCAATTATAACTCACAACTTCCATCCCACCCGGTGCCGCACCGCTTCGCGGGCTGAATATCTCCAGGCGTAGTGGCCAGTAGCAGTCATTGACGAGCAGCGGGCTGCATACTTCCACACGAAGTGGCCAGTAGAAGACTCCGAGGAGCAGCGGGCCAAATCCACCGGGCACAGCCATTTCCTTCGCAAACACGTTTCGAACACGAGGAGGCAGCCCTCGTCGAACGTACTAAGTAGACATTCGTGCAAAACAGCAACACGAGGAGACGACCCTTGTCGACCGTCCGGTGTTCGTTGTAGAACAGCATTTTGAACACGAGCGACAGCAGCCCAGCTTTCGGCTGTGCTGTGCGAAGCTGTTCCAAGACTGGGCACTTCACGAGGTAGAAGCCAGCGAGCGCCAGGCTGAATCGAGGGGTGGAGAAGGTGGCTGCATTAGGATAACCTCTCTTCATCCAATGATTGGTGTGTGTGAGGCTGAAGCCGGACCTCCAGAGAGGAATACGAGTTGTTGTCAATACGAGAAACACACTCTCGGCCAGAAAAGACGATGGCTTGACGAGTAGTCCGTACTCCGTAGCCAAACACGAGAAACACACTTCTCGACCCAGAAAGATGATAGGCGTGATTTCTCAGCCCATGATCTCTCTCTTTTTGACAATCTGATCGGAGTTGTACAGAGTACGCAAGGTTGGGTGTGGACAGAATTTGCCCCGACGGGTACTTACTATGACCTAAGATTTCTTGTCTCTCAAAAGCTTTGCTGAGCTTGAAGAATCTTCTTGCTTGTGGTTGATGGAGAAAAGTAGAAAAGTCCCAAATCCAAGAACCGCAGATCCAAGTGCAGAGCAAAAAGGGCTTATTGCCTCCATGGCGTACTACGATCTGGCCTGAATCGAGGCCATGTCAAGTCGAGACCAAGTTGATTCTGATTCAAAATCCACTGGGCTGCACATCGAGCGATATCAAGATGATCGTCCTGTGCCATACCTAGCCCCTAGACCTGAAAGATTCAGCGGAGGGAGGGCGGATGCGAAAGAGTTCGACAAGCTCGAAATGATGGATCCAAACAGGCATCTCAAAACAGGCGGCAGGTCGAGTGTGGGCAAAAGACAACCTGGTCACGCCAACGACGTGCAGGTGGTGATGCTGGTAATTCAGCTGCCAAGGTTACCAAGGCTGGGCATTTATTGGCACTGGGTCTGGGCGCAGCTCGGCGGCCAGGTCCTTTTGCAGCCACCGTCACCATCACCATCACCACCACCATCAACCTTCCCGCTGTATTCCGTACAGAGGTTCGAGGTGCTGACGGAACACGGGCATCGTGCTGGAAGGGAGAACCGTAGGATCGAATCTTCTGATTTCAAGCGTGGCCGGAAAAATGATGATTCAACCCTAACCCTACATAATCCGCTATATCGGTCTCGTCCCGCTGAATAACTTCTGATCTTTCACATGTGCCGCTTCGCTAAAACGATCCCCAATCCAAAAAACGAACCCCCTCGCATACGCCCGGTCTTTCATTAATGCGTCCATCTTTGTCATTACTGTAGTATGGTATATTGGTATATTGTATGTGCTGTATACATCCTCATCCTTCTCCGGTGCATCGGTCAGCCGGACATCACGGAGCCAGAATGCATGGCATGTTTAACGAGCCATGACTTCAGCAAGCCATTTCTGATCCTTTGAGTTTGCAGGGTCAAGACTGAGCATGTCGTCAATGGTGGGAGGAAGTAGGCTCGGCTCGTTGTGAAATGGAAGTCTTTCGAGTTCATCCGTGCACGGTAAGATCTCTTCCTGCGCTGCCTGCGTCAGACATTTGTATACTCGTTGACCGTGACAGTACAAAGTCCTTCAGTGAAGCGCTGTTTCGAGCGAAAGTCGGTCCAAACGACGGTTCCCGCAAGAAAGGCATCATCGGGTTTCCCGAATGACCCGTTGGAGTTTCCTCCTTTTCCATTTCCATTCCCTTTCCGGACTTGACACTTTCAACTGCAGGTGTTGGACCGCGCGGAGGGGTGAAGAATTTGTCAGATTCCAGTGACTCCACGTTCGAGGTTCTTCGCGACACTTCCGTTGCGGGATCAGAAGCCAGAGCCAGAGTCTGGCTAACAATATCCCTTTCATCTGGTACAGTTTTCATGTCGTGTCCAACCTCCAAGGGACTTTGGGTGACTTGGTCGTGCACTGCGAAATCGATAGTCTTCACCTCTCGAGACTGAGAGTTGGCGCCGTTCATCAGAGGTGCGTTCTCGTCGATCTCAATTTCATCTTCCTCATCTATGACAGTGGTATCTCTCCGTCGGCCGTGGAGGCTAGCAAAACGCACAAACTTGGGGGAATCGGATGTGCGCTTCACTCTCCTCTTCGGGCTTGTGTCCATGCGCTGCGTCACTTGTCGTACTGGACTTATCGGTCCAGTCGGTGGTTCAATTCTTGCGTGACGAGTCTCGTTCTGGCTTATCGGTGCTGCTGGTGGTTCATGCTCAATAATTGCCTGCCGGGTTTCGTTCTCGCCCACTTTCACCGGAATGATTGGGGTGAATTTTCCTCGACTGCTCTCTGAAGTTCGTCTACCTTCCATACTACCCGACGTCCGCTCAATCTCGAAACTGAAATTCGTTCGCAGGTGTTCGTTTTCGAAAACCGGGCTCAGTTCGTTGGTATACCCGGGTGGACGCTTCACTTTCCCACAGCAAGAACACTTGGAAAAAACCGGAGCGGAGTAAACCTCCTTTTCCTTGCCTTTGAACTCGCTGGGAATGATAAGTGAGAGCGGTCGTACTGCTGGATGTGCCGAAAAGTCGCCCTCTTCGAGCATTGCACCATCTACCTTGGCCTCCTCATTTGGTGCAGGCGGCTGTTCCTCGGCTGGCAATTTTATGCTTTCGAAGATCTCCTTGTCGAGGCTTTTGCCAAAGGACAATGTCCGTCTTCGGCCTTTCTTGAGCTTCTTCGCATTTTCCTCGCCGTCTTGATGGTTCTTTTCAGTACCGAAAAGAGCACTACTGAGAGTAAATCTTTTCTTGACGTCTTTTCTAGGCGATTCCAGGGGTGCGTCGACTTTGTGCTCGGCCACCGCCTGTGCTGGTATTTCTTCGGAGGTTTCCTCGATTTGTGGTTTGTCGTCCGTAGGTTGCTCCTCGTCGCTGTAAATCTTTGGTTGATTGTGAGGATCCTCAGCCGGGTCTAAGATGGGAAACTTCTCAGTTTCGTCAACAAGCATCGACACCGGAGAATCTGTGGCTCTGGGCGGGCTTGGAGCCCTGGACGACACTGCACTAACATTGGAAACCAAGTCACCGTGTAGACTCTGGGGCCGTTGGGTCGGGATCTCCTGAGAAGTTCGATACCGTTCTGGTGATGTACCCACAACACTTTGCCGTGGTCTTGAAAAATACGAAAGTGGATTTGCTACAATGTCTGCCGCTGGCCGCTGCAGCATGTTCATCGACCCATGGCGAGTGACTTCCGGGCCTCGGTAAGTAGGAAGCCCGCGGTAGGTCGAGGATCCAGAACTTGATGGTCGAGAGGAATGATGGGACCAACCATTAGCGGCCATGAAAGCGGCATGGCCAGACACTCGTGGCCGTGGAGCATAGATGACTCCATTGGCATGACTTTGAATCGGGATATGACCGTGGCCGCGGGTGCTGGACTGTGACGATCTTCGATGCCCGTTGGGTGTATGGGGAGGCGTTGGGATATCAACAGTCGATCTGCGAGAGATGGAATTCCGATGACTTTGTGCTTGGTGTGTAGAAGCATGATCATCCGGTGTCGATGGTGGTGTGGTGACAGTCGTTGAGCGTCGCGACGTTGAAGGTGAAGGTCCCTGTGAGCTCGATTGACTGCCAGTTTTCGACGAGAGGGAATTGTTGTTAAGCGAACGGATTTCCGCGGGGGTCAGCTTTGCGACATTGACACTGTTTCGAACAGCATGGCGTTGTCTTTGCTTGAGACTTTTCTGCAACTTGGCCATGTCGAAATCATCTGGTTGAGAAGAAAATTGTCCATGTTAGCGATGTTGGACAAAATGTAATAGTCAAGCATGCGTGGCAGGGCTGTGGGAGGCATATCCAAAAGAATGATGGAGTAAGCCGGGGTTGGAACGTCAGCTTGCCAGGCGGTACGCGGTACGGCGTACCGCGATACCAAGAATGTAAATGGGTGCTACGGAGTATCATAGCAATTGACATATGCAAGCTAAGGTTTTTGCAAGGTGAGACAGATAGAACTCACCTGCCGCACGGGCCGCCGTCATGGCTGGCATGGCTGGGAGAAGTCTCCCCGGTCCCTTCTGTAAGACGGATAGCGGGTTGATGCCGTCAGTGCTCCGTCCTGCAAGGACCCGTCGCGTATGCTGGAGATGGATGAGAGAATGGTACGGCGGTGATGGTGATCAGGCTGGCAAGGCGTGATGCGGAAAGGCCCCCAGTGTCAGCCGCAGCGTTGAGCAAGTATTCCAGTTTGTTTTGTTGATTGCAGACGACAAAGCGCGGAAGATGGAGATGATCGTTCAACACTATTCAACGAGAGAGGTCGGGGGTTTGGGTGATCGTCAGGCCCAATCGGCTATCCGTTGCATTGGAAATCAAAAAGACGGACAAGGGTGAGCGAAATCGACGGTCGCGTGGGTTCGTGGACTGCGCACTACTCTCGATGCATGGCGCAATGGTCGGACAGCGATGGTCGTGAGAGAATGAATACGCCGTGTGGTTTGAAAGAAATAAAAGAAGAAAGCGAGGGAGGAAGATGAGGATGCTACGGTAAGTGTTCGTGGTTAATGACGGCCGCGATTTGTGAGAAAGAAGCGAGCGAGGGTGGCAGGAGGGGCGGCAGTGAGCGACAGGAGGCTTGCCCAGGCTGGTGTCTGGTGTCTGGTGTCTGTGTGTGAGGGATCGAGGGATATACCACAGTAGTTCGTCTTGAATCTCGACGGCGTCACCTCTTGTCGCGTGATAAAGGTCCTCTGTATTTATTGATGGCGCTGGAGGAGTCTGGAGGACTGTATCTTGGGCTTTGTGGCTTCATCTCGCATCTCTTTCTTGTTGTTCCTCGTCCGTTGGAATGATCTCTCGTCCATCCCTGTCCTTCGATTCTCCATCGTTCTTTTTCTGGTGGATGACGGGTGCCACATACGGCAGAGTAGCCCCAAGAGGGGATGGAGCGAACAGGTGGAGGCTTTCGTCGTTGGCTGGGTTTTGGCCGGTGTCTGAGTCTAGAGAGCCGCTTCTCCAATCAAAACACCAACGAAACTCGGTGGATGGTGGTGGCTGCGATTTCAAGCGCTAAAAGGGAACCTCGAATTGATGGGCTTTAAACCAAATGTTAACTAGAAGAAGCCTTGAGGCTGCTAGCGAAGGGCTTGAGATCGCTTACCCGTGGGTGTGCCGTGGTCATCACCCAGAATGAGCCTGGTTCGTCGATAGTCGATCTGTTGGCTTCTGAGGCTGCTGAGATTGATACAGCACATCGTCATCTGTCTCGAAGAAGTCCAACGTCAGAAGAGAAGAGGTAGTAACGTGTACCTAGGCAAAGTGCTCAGTCCATTGCTGGCGAGCTGGATGGTGATGGGAACAAGCCTGAGTACGAGTACGAGTTTCTTCACTTTCGGACTTCGGCCATTCTCCGAGTGGCCCAGGTCCTACTGAGGACTTGCCCTTCTGGCGCTGTATCTCTGCCTTAACTGAGAGCACAAACACAACGACTTCGGTTCTGAGCAGTCTGATGTCTGAATGTCTCGAATCTACTATACTACCTAGGTATGTAGTAGAATTTTTGATACATCAAATGCCTTATGTACCATCTTTTAGTTTCCATCCGTCCCAAATCTCCGCCATCGTTGATCTCATATGTACCATAATAGTCCATCGTCGCTATTAAATCTCGTAACAATCGTCCATCAACATGCCAGCGAGTGTGCCGTGGGATATCATATATACATTAATTTTCACAAAGCAAGGCCTGTACCGTCTCCCGTCCATCTGTACAAGGCAAGCACTTCCCGTCTCCAGTGTTGCTGTTCAGCTAGATCTTCCGGAATGCGCCCACGAACTTGCTGCAGAGCAGACCGCATCACCTTTCTGAAGTTTCGCTACCGTTGTCGTCAGCTCCATATCGGAAGAAATTCATTGGGGAGACGATTTGGGGCTGGAAATGACTTACCTGGTACTGGGTATCCAATGTCGCGACGCATGCTTCATGAGCTCGCACAATGGTTTCACAAGCTTTCACCACGTCGGGGCTTACATCTCCTTGCAGCTTGTCTGCAAACAAGAGCAGTAGGAAGCTTCCTTGAAGCAAATATACTCCGAAGAAGAACGGCATGAAACTCAAGTCGGGATCAACCTCGATGATCTCGGCGACTGATTCGGCAGCACTGACCGCATGTCCGGTGGCCGTTACGAATGACTGCGAGGAAATCCAAAGATCATTATCATCGAGCAGCGCAATCGGGTCCCATTTGCCCGTCAACAGAATATGCAACACGTGCATGATGTGCGTTCCGTATGCCACCACTGTCTTGGTCTGCAACGCCAGCTCCGAAGCACTGTGGGAGTCGCTCGTACTTGCAGACACCACAGACGGTGTGAGGACATCATTATGGCTTGTATCTGGAAGATGACCTCCAGATGCCTCGAAGTCTTTCAAGCTCTGCCCATATGTTTCGAGCTGCTGAACAATTTCCTCGGTGTGATCGTCCCAATTCTTCGCTTTTTTGGCTCGAGGGCCGAAGCGAGGACGGTTGCGTGCATGGTTCAGATCGAGGATCTCTCCCAAGATGACCATCAGAGGTAAGAAATAACCAAACACACTATGTGACGTGCATTCAATATTCAATCCCCGTCTTCGGTTCGCGGGGTCAGAGGTTCTATCGAATTTTCCTGCTTGGAAGGCGTCATCATCCAAGGGCTGCAGCAGGCTCTCGCATTCTTTGTTGAGGAAGAACATGGGACGATTGTAGCACAATGCCAGATGCCGGTCTTGCATGTAAAGTAACCACCATGTCCGTCGTCGTTCCTCCCTCGCCTCCTCGGATAGATAGCCTATTGGTTTCCGCCGATTGTCCTCTATCGAGTTCTTACGAGTTTCGCCCGAATGGCCGTCCGCCGCATTATTGTCTTCGCCGTCCTCCTCGGGCGGATTGGGCGGAAGTTCGCGTCCCAGTCTGATTTCGCGGGCGAGCGACCATGCAGCGTTCCACCATCTCAGACTGGCTGCCTTGCGTTCACTTGCCGACACTACTGTAGCCAGATGGATGTAGGTGGCCAGGTTATCGATCTGTGCTCGGTCGACTCCACTGCCGCTGGTCTGGGTCGGCACCACGAGAGCACCGAGACCTGCATCATTTAGTGGCAGTTGTGGGTAGTTTGGATTAGGTGTTGGTGCAGAGGTATTCGGATGGCTGTGGACCAAAGGCTTCAGCATGTTGATTGTAAGCTCCAGCAACCGCTGACAAATTCTCGCTCGAGCGTCCAGCTGGGTCGTTAGAAAGGCTGCGTCGCTGGTCTGAGCCGCAGTCCAGAGCATGCTGGCTAGCAAAGCAGGAGTACATGGTCGTGGATCGGTGGGGTGCAAGATGGACTTCTTGCGGAAGATATAGCCAAGTACATAAGGATTCGCGGGTCGTAAATATGCCGAAGTAGTACTGGTAAAATATTGCTCCAATAGATCGCATGCCAGAGCTTGAGGAATGATGGACTCGATATGTGGGAGCAGGGGACGCAATACAGGATACCTCAGTACGTCGGTAATTCGAGGTTGTGCGGGCATAGGCTCGTTGATGAACATGGGAGACGTCAGGGCCAACCAGTCCGGCGACTCTACCATTGGAGCTTTGCCCATGAAGGCTACAGAATAGTCGTCTCCCAGCGGGAAGCCGAAGCCTTGTGTAGTTCCTTGGACGTGCATTGAATCCAGTGTCGATGCAGCGTAGGCCTGATTAGGGACAGCAAAATCGATGGCGCGAGTCTGCGTCATCTGCGGTACCAGTGACTGGTCGATCTCATGAAGCTGGCCGCCATTCGCCATGGTCATACCGGTGGAAGGATCGAAGGCTCCGAAGAAACTGTTCTGATGGTGGCCGTTCTCGAATGTTGCGCCTGGAGGGGTGGTGTTGGAGGGCAAGCCGTTGGTATCAACCAGACCACCTGGCCCTGCGTAAGATGTGCTCGAATATTTCCTGCCACCAAGATCTTGCCTCATTGCAGACGTGCTAGGGCCCGACGGAGCACTTGGAAAGTTGGATTCATCGTTCATGTCTGCCTCTTTCTTAGGAGCCCGTCCGCGTTTCTTGTGAGCGCGAGCATACTCGCAGACCAAAGAATTCTCGGTACAGTGCGCACATGGCTGTCTACCATCGCACTTGGTCCGCAGTTGGTTGCACTGGTCGCAAGCACGGCTGATCCTGCGCCGAACCGCAGAGGATTCACTGGAGCCATTCCCGTCCAACTCGGACTCCCTCCTCTTGCGGCCGGCTTGCAGATTACCGTCTTCATCGTACGAGTGCGGGATCGGATCGAGGATCGAGGAGAGATGCTGAGTTTGAGAGGCGATCATATCGGACCTCTGGCCATAGTCGTGGTAGTCGGAGTAGCTATTGTGGGATTGTGGGGGAATGCGGGATAGCATGATGGCCAGCTTGAGCAGAGACAGCAGCGAAAAGTGCTGTTGTCATGACTCGATGGACATGGGGATGTCTACCAGCTGCTGAACGGCGTCTGCAAAGGTAAGCGTATACCAGCGTCGTATCTGAGCACAGGCAGCAGGAGGAATGAAGGAAGTGCAAGTAGCGGCGTCGATGGTGGTGGAGCTCTCTTTTTGTTCACATGAGTTGGAGTAGAGAATGGCATGCGGCAAAGTAGCGCCCAGGGCCGGCGAAAGGGTCTTGCGCAGATCGAAGAAATTATGAGGGCGTGGAGGCCAAATCGAGGACGGAAGAAAAGGCGTGTCACGGTGTCAGTGCGCCGGATGGTAGAAAAAGGCGAGGAGAAGGAGGAGGAGCACTGGAGGAGGCACCCACAGAGGAAGATTGATGGGGCAATCATGGGCCTCACCAGCCTCAGTCCTCAATCAGGGTTGCATGCCACCATGCCTGTGCCTCGTGGTTCGTCTAGAGAAGAGCGAGACTGGGGGCATCATGGGGACCGAATCCAATCATGCAAGTGCCTGGGGTTGAAATTTGTGGTCATGACCTCTTCTTTCTTAGGCGTGAACAGGGATTACCACCGGCGTCGCATACGGGGAGTAGCCCCCCACCATGCCCCCTACCACAGCAGCCTCTAGGCGTTCCCATATCACGCGCTGGGAGACTGTCGCATAAAGACCTGTATTTTCTCCCGTCTCTTTTCTTCGCCTTGGGAGACCTCATATACGGCCTTTGTTGCTTCAAGACTAAGAGCTTGGGAGATTGTCGGCAGAAGGCAGGACGAGGAGTCTAGCTCTACTCTTGCTCTTCCTTCTGCTATCCACCGGGAGAATCTCTTCCCTCTTCGTGACTCTTCCCTACCACCTACTTTACTGCCATCTTGTGGAGAGGAAAGGCTGCAGATGCGGGGTGGGGCCAGTAGCAATTCTAGGAAATGCAAGCCGTCACGAAATTACCTACTCATAGGTGAGTCGTACTGACCGCCTCTCAGCTTCCAGTGGCCCGGCTCGTCTATTCGCCTCCCTCCAAGACTGGCCATGATCATTATGATGTTGGTGAGCATCACTAGTAGTAGCCTCGGAAAGGTGGCTGCAAGGCCGTATGTGCAGTCCAAAGCCAGGGTCACTACTAGTATCTACTCTGGATGCCGTTTGCCACGGGCTAGTAGACTGAACGCAGCCTTCTCCCACCTTCTCTCCATCTTGATTTCGTAAAACACCGGTGTCGACCACCGCCGGGTGCGAGGCGAGGTTCAAAGGCACAGCGTGTTATTGGACTTGATCCATGAACCACTATTGCTTAGCGAACTACAATATTACATCGCAGCCACCCGATGCGACAGCGGGCACAGAGACTAAATCTGGCCTCATATCCAACTCAAGTGGCGCCAAGTCACTGATCAAGGTAATAGCTAATGCTGTAATTCAGCCATGCGCACTGGGGGAGATCCACGAACTTGCCCATATATGCCGGATAGTCAAGATGCTTGATCGGTCCCGTGGCACTGCTGACCTTCTGCCACGGCCCAGACTCCTGGACACCTTGCAAGGACTTCGTATACCCTCTCGCCCTGAGATACGAGACCGGAGGGTTCGGCTGTCCGCTCTTGACGAACTCCGCGAAATACCCGCTGACCAGCTGGACCGAGTACAGATCGTTCGCATCACGCAGCGGCACGTAGAAGTTGCCAAACAGCCAGTCCATATCCGCGCCATGGAGCTTGAAGTACGGCAGATTTGGGTTTCCATTCGGGTAGCCTGGTGTGACCGGTGCACCCGCCACGTTCTCGGGGTTATATCCGTTAATGGTTCGCTCGAACTGGTAGTAGTATGTGGCGGGAAATGCACCGGTCTTCTCACCAGCGTAGACGGTGGCTTGATCGATGCAGCGGAATGTGTTGTCAGTCGCGACGCGCTGAGTGACGTTGAACGCGTCAAAGGTTATGTTTCCGGTGTTATAGTACGGAAAGAGACCGGACTGGATGATCGCTTGCGCGTACGACTCGTTGATGCCCAGTCCGTACATGAGACCTGCCGTTTCGTTGTTGATCGGTGTCGGCGAGATGTTGGAGAATGATGCCCCATCATTCGCTGCATTGCCAAAGATGATGGGCACGTACGCCGCGCTTCCATTGCGGTTGACCACGTCGAGTTCTGGTGTGTTGACGATAGTGCCATCTTGGACCACGTAACGAGCCACAGTCTCAAGTGAGACGAGATCGGTAGCGTTGAGCTTCTCCAGACACGTAATGTTGCCGCTCAGGGTCGGTGAAGTACAGTTGGATCCATTAAAGATCTGGGGACCAGCTATGGTGTAGGACTCGTTGATCGTTAAGTAGGAAGAGTATGTGGTACCGTAGTTGCTTTCGAGTCCCAGGTCCATACCACCTCCGAGGTTGGATAGAGCAACGGCGCCTTGAAACAAGGGAATGGCAGGCGGGCTACCAAGCAGAGTCCTTACGGATCCTGCGCCTGCGGACTCGCCCATTATCGTTATTTTCTTGGGATCGCCTCCAAACTTGGCGATGTTTTGGACGGTCCAGTTCAGGGCCACAATCTGGTCACCTATGCCAAAGTTGCCTTTGATGTTTGTGCCGGGGATTGCAAGGAAGCCCAATGTCGAAAGACGATAATTGATGGTAACAACTACAATGTCCTCTCTCGACGCAAGATTGCCACCATCGCTCAGAGGGTCGGCCCCAGTGCCACCAGTAAAGCCGCCTCCATGAATCCAGAACAGGACAGGTCGTAAGGCCTTTGTAGATCCCGCTTTCGGTAGATAGGGAGTCTGGATGTTCAGGAAGAGGCAGTCTTCGCTTCCACCTCCCACTTGAACACATTCGGAACCGTAAGCTGTGGCATTCACGGTCTTCCCAGTCCCAGTATATTTCTGAGAGTACTGGAACCTTTGTGGTGGATTGGCATATCTGATGCCCAGGAATCGGAATGACTTCTGATTTCGATATCCGACGTAAACGTTGCCCGCTGCTGCCACAGTAAGTTCATTTGACGTGCTGGCCGTAGAGTTCGGTGGTTCACTGGCTCTGCTGGATTGCGTGCAAAGAACAGGTAACGCCGAGTTGTTCTGCGCCGAAGTTTGGAAGACCAATTGTGACTGCTGCGAAACTTGCACATTTCCTCCTGCAATATGGTAGGCTTGGTTGGGCGACACTCTGCCGGAGAATGCTAGATACGACAGCGCAGAAGTGAAGTCGGAACTGTAATTCTGGATGGTAGCCTGAGTCAAAAGCGTCTCACTCAAGGCTCCGCAAGCTGTAGATCCAGCACTCGCTGTCATAGGATCAAGCAGAATTGCGCCGACATGATTGACGTCGTCGGAGGCGTTGAGGTTGTTTTGATAAACGAATGTCAACGAGGTTTGAGTATTGGATACAGCCACTCCGCCTCTGGAGTTGAGATCATGAGGATGGCTATAGGCTGCAGCGGACAGCAGTGCCAACGGCAATGCGAGTCGTAACAGGAACGCCATATTCACTCGCACTCGATTCCACTCAAAGAGGAACTGGAGAAGAAAGGGATAGGATCACGGTGACCACTGACAGAGGGAGAGGGATGCAATGTTCTTACTGTGACCATCGCAAGTTCAACCAACCCCTTTACAAGCCATAACGACGAGCTCATTTCCATCCGCCCGTCGTCACTTTCCATCACTCTTTCCTGTGCCTTGTACACTAGCAAAGCAGCCCGGCTGTATAACCAGCAAGTTTTGTACTGCCATACCCAGATTGGCAGGACGCTTGTCGTAGTCGTCGTCTACCGTGTAAAAGCTGCGGAGAAAATTGCACCCATACCCATCGATATCAGGCTGTGAACAAGAAAAGTCGGCATCATCGAAGCATTGTATCCGGTCCCCGCCTGGCGTAGATCACTATTGCCGGCAGCACGTTCATGAGGTCAACCCGTACTTCGCTTGGTCAAGATAGGAAGGTCGTGGAAGATGTTGAAGCTCGTGTGATCGGGCCTTTAGATATCTCCTTTCAGGCTAAATTGGTAGTCGGCGGTTCCATTTCGCTAACTTCCTGGTTTCTTCTCAAGATCAATTCCATTTGCCTGAACGAGGTCTGATCAGCATCATTACTCACAGCATGAATCGAGAACCCTGCCATTTCTGCTGCTCTCCAGGTTTTTGCCGTTTCTCCGCAAACTGCTTCTGCGATGTTTTCTGCGGCTAATATTTGTGGACTCGCGACTTGAAGACTTCACGACCTCTGTGGTCCCAGCCTCGAAACGAAGCTTCGCTCCCAGCAGAGCTCTGTGCCTGCATTCACTAGGGTCAGTTCAATGTGACCTTACAGGCAATGCAGGTCCGCTCAGCCAAGGGCACTTAGAGCTCCACAGAAAGAAGATGCTCTTGGAAGGTAAGCTCAGCCATGTTAGCAGGATATGAGATGGTGAGAACATCCATGTGCATGATGCCTGATTGACTTGGAGCGCATTGGGGTGCGTGTAGAATGGCGACCTTGTTCGTGTTGTTCGCAGTGCTCTGCTCTTGCTGGCAGGTATGTGCGCAGCAGCCTTTGATAACGTTCAACCAGTCGGCTGGCGCTCTCCTTCTTGCGGACGGTAACACCGCACCCACTATACTCGTGAGCAACGATGAATGGGCTGGGGTGAGAAAGGCTGCAGGAGACCTTGCCCAAGATGTCGGACGAGTCACTGGAGTAAATGGCACGGTGACATCCTTCAATTCCAGCTTCACGACGAATTCTTCATCACTTGTTGTCATCGCAGGCACAATAGGAAAATCAAGTCTCATTAGCCAGTTGGTGCAGCAAGGAAAGATCAACGTCGACGCCACGCGAGGACAATGGGAAGCTTACCAGATCCAAGTGGTATCGAGTCCGATCAATGGCATCGAGAGTGCCGTTGTCATCGCTGGCGCAGACAAAAGAGGTACCATGTACGGCATTTACGACTTATCAGAGCAGATGGGTATATCACCTTGGTATTGGTGGGCTGATGTAGCTGCTATATCTCAACAATCGGTCTATATCATGAACAACACCAAGGTCCAGCCTTCACCATCAGTCAAATATCGGGGAATATTCTTGAACGACGAACAGCCGGCTCTTACCAATTGGATCAATACTCGATATCCTCCAGGCAAATATGGACCTGGCTTTAACCACCTATTCTATTCTACGGTCTTTGAGCTGTTGCTTCGTCTGCGAGCAAATTATCTCTGGCCGGCTCAGTGGGGTAAGATTAACACGTCGACGTCGACCTAGATGACGACCGCTAATGGTTTCGTGCAGGCTCGATGTTCGATGTCGACGACCCGCTCAATCCAGCCACTGCTGATGAATATGGCATTGTCATGGGAACTAGCCACACAGAACCCATGATGAGGGCAACCAATGAGCAAAGCCTGTTCATGAACGGCTCATGGGCATGGGCTACAAATCGAGCCAACGTTACAGAATTCATGCTGCAGGGCGCGGAAAGAGCAAAGCCATACGAATCACTGTATACAATGGGTATGCGCGGTCTCGGAGATGTCGCCTCCCCTACGCTCAATTCCAGCAGCCTGGAAACGATCGTCAACGTCCAGCAAGGTCTCCTTCGCCAAGTGTACAACATCTCCAATGTTTCCGTCATCCCTCAAATGTGGTGTCTATACAAAGAGGTGGGAGGGTATTTTGCAGATGGCATGGATGTGCCAGAAGATATAACATTGCTGTGGTCCGATGACAATTGGGCAAATATGCAGAGACTGCCACTGTCCAACGAGACTGGACGGTCTGGTGGTGCCGGCATCTATTATCATGCTGACTATGTCGGCGACCCCAGGGACTACAAGTGGATTGACACGAATTCCTTGCAAAAGTACTGGAGTGAGCTGCAGCAGGCATTCGACAGGCAAGCACGCGCAATTTGGATACTGAATGTTGGAGATCTGAAGCCCATGGAGGTGCCCATCAGTTACTTCTTGTCCGCAGCATATGATGCTCCATCACTGGCTTCGCCGAACAGCACCCATACTTGGCTCAGTCAATGGGTGGCTCGCCAATTTGGGTCAGAAGTCGCAGACACAACCGCCACCATCCTGCTCAATTATTCAATGTATGCTGCAAGACGGAAATATGAGCTCGTTGACCCGACGACTTACAGCATCATCAACTACAACGAGGCCAACAATGTACTTCAGCAATGGACAGATCTGGTCAACGCCGCTTCGCAGACCTACAACCAGCTCGATCCCTCTCTCCAGCCATCATACTTCGAGTTAGTCCTTCACAAGTGCATGGCTGGGCACATTGTGCACTCAATCCACATCAATGCGGCGAGAAACAATCTTTATGAGGAGCAAGGAAGAACAAGCACGAATGCATTGGCTCAGACGGTGCTCAACAGCTTTGCTCAAGACCATGCCCTGACGCAGAGGTACCATCAGCTGCTGAATGGGAAATGGAACCATATGATGGACCAGACACATCTGGGATATTACTACTGGCAGCAGCCAATGCGTAACAGTCTCCCTCCACTGGGCTACGTCCAGCAGCAAGAGATCAGTGTCGCAGGTCAATTGGGCGTGACCTGCGACGGCAACAACGGCACAGTGCCCGGCGACGACATGTACCACACCCTCTCGAGCAACGTTCTTACTCTGCCGCCCATGGATCCCTACGGGCCTTCACGCTGGATTGAACTGTTCTCCCGCGGCACGGATGCCGTCAATTTCAAAGTCTCCAGTGAGCAGCACATCACTGTTTCTCCATCGAGCGGCGTCCTCCAAGCCAACGGCAACAGCACCGACATCCGCTTGACGGTGTCTGTCGACTGGGCCAATGCGCCGAACGGGTCTACAATTTCCACCATCAACATCACCACCACGACACCCACGGGCAAATACTTGAACGGCACCTACCCATACGGCAACTTCAACATGGCCCAGATCAGCGTCCCAGTCAACAAGACCTCCGTCCCAGCCTTCTTCCACGGCTTCGTCGAGTCTGACCGCACCATCTCGATAGAGCCAGAACATTTCTCGGCCTTCGTCTCTAATACTAATACCAATACCAATAGCACTAGTAATGGCTCAGCATACTACCAAGTCATCCCCAGCTACGGACGCACATTATCCGGCGTAGGCCTCTTCCCGTTCACAGCACCGTCTGAGCACGCAGCAACAACATCGTCTTCCACTTCCCCAAAACTCGTCTACAACTTCTACACTTTCACGCCCAACGTCACGAACGCAAATCTCACCCTCTATGCCGGCACGGCAATGAACACAGACCCGTCGCGCCCGCTAAAATACGCCGTGAGCATCGACGATGCAGCTCCGAAGATCATACAGCCGAATCCGCTCACGCACCTGTGGCCATTGCCAGATATGTGGGATGGCATGGTCGCCAATGCCGCCATGACCAACACTACAACCCATGATCTCGGCAAGCCGGGTGCGCATACTCTGAATCTGTGGCTACTGGATCCAGGACTCATTGTGCAGAAACTAGTTCTTGATCTAGGAGGTGTGAGGCAGAGCTATCTAGGCCCTCCTGAGAGCATGATTGTGTGATATGTTGCTATGTGCTGCCTAGACCCTTTCCTGCCATTCTTGGTGTGGCATCTAACAGAAACAGACGACTAGAGGCTTCAGCTAATATCAAAATCCTTTCTCGATATGATAACCTCGCTAAACCAAAAAGAATTTCGTCCGGCTCTGAGGATAAAATAAAGCAGGTGCCTCGAATTCAAACGCTCCTACCCTGATCTCGATAGGTCAAGATAGCTGTGAGTCCCGAATGGACTGGTCATCCCGTGTTGAACCCTCCATGGTCGGATAAATGAGTCTATCCGTCGTCTCTGGCCATGAAGCATTGACCTATTCGGATTCCTGACAACCCCTGACAGCCAGACAGCCAGACAACCAGACAGCCAGCCCTGCCCCTGTTGATATCCGGCTGAATTCAAAGGCCTGTCCAGTCGCTAGGGCCTACAGCCAGCCACAATGATCTATCCATACCACACAAGCACTGCAAGGTGCGAAGAAGGTGGGGTATGGAAAGGAGGCGTATTCAAGGACCAAACACCTGCTCATAGTACACAACCGAAGGAAACATCCAGAAATTTTGATTAAAGATGGCTAATATCAAGAACCCCCAGATCTGCCCTTACAACAGGAAAACACCCCCTAACCGTCTTGACGATCCATTCGATCTAAGTTAGGCACCCCTGCTGGTCCACCAGACATTCCCCGTCATGTCTGCAGGACGGTCAAGCGGAGCAAACCGAGCACGGGACGCCCTGCAGGGCCTCGCCAACAGCATAATAAGCGGGCTTCCGGGTAAAATCTGCATTGTACAGATCGGCCGCACCCTGTCCTGGGAACGTGCCGGGGATCCAGGAGTACTGATCGTCAAAATCCCAGACGGTGACACCCACGCAGCCATCGACCTGGACGCAGCTGGCCACACTGTCGTAATAATTCTGGGCCTGCATCGCGAACCCCGTGGCGTTGGTTGCATTGGCCTCGACGAACCTCACATCCAGCTCCGTGACCGCCACCTCCAGCCCCAGGGCGATGTAGCCTTGTTTAGCCGCGGTCTGCACCTCCAGGCTCGGAGTGCCGCCCACTTCGAAGTGAGACTCCAGGCCCACACCGTCGATCCTGATGCCGCGGGCTTGCACCTCCTTGATCAGAGCGTACGTCGCTTGCGTCTTGTTGCCGGTGTCTTCGATGCCGTAGTCGTTGTAGTATAGTTTGATATCCTTGCCCGTGGCCTCGACGGCTTCCTGGGCGAATTGATATGCCAAGAAGAAGTATTCGGGGCCAATCACGTCGTACTGTCGACATCCGATGTGAGTCACTTATTGTTGACATATCAAGAGGAGAGAAGAAAGAAGGAGATGGACTTACCCAAATGCTCGAAGAGAAGCTCCCGTTTGAGGCGAGTGCTTCGTTCACGACGTCCCAAGAGTAGCAGGCGTCTTGCCAGTGCGTGATCAAGGTTTGGATGTGGTTCTTCATCACAGCAGTCAAGGTCTCGTTGGTCCAGGTGCCGTCGGTCACCCAGTCGCTAAGTTGTGAGTTCCAGACAAGATTGTGACAGCGCAAATACTTGCCATGGTCTTGGGCGATGTCGACGGCGACCTGGCCACCTGTGAAATTGAAGACGCCTTGCTCAGGCTCGGTGGCAAAGAATTTCATGTAGTTGGCTGGGGTGATTTCGCCGAAGATATGGGTGTCGTTCAGAATCTCTTGGTACAGGATGTTGGTATCCTCGCCTGTGCCCTGTTCGCCATGTCAGACACGGGGTTGAGAAGCCTATCGAAAGTCGAGACCTTACCGGCTGATCGGTCGCACTGCCGAACCATAGCTTTCCGGCGGCCTGTGCCAAATCGTTGAGATATGGGGGTGCCAAGGGCTCGAAGTAGCCAGAGCAAGTAGGTGAAGCCGGTGCCGTGGAACTAGCTGTAGTTGATGCGGATGTTGTCGACGCAGACGTTGTTGCAGATATGCTGGTTGTCGATGTCGATGCTGTTGGGCCTGTTGGGACGGTCGTGCCGGTCGTGCCAGGTCCAGGCTGAGGCCATGGGAACCCGCTTGGTCTCTGAGGCGGTCCCCAAGGGTGCACCGGATTGGCAGAGGCAAGGGTTGCAAAAGCTCCGACCACAGCGGGAACAACGAGATAAGAATGCATGTTGGACAAAAGGATCGATAAAGGAAGGGACGAAGTAAGACTTTCGATTTGCTGTGTGTTCCTGAACTTGCTGTACCTGCAGCATGCACTTCCTCATATACTTCTTACCGGTAAAATGTGGCTTTCGTTCAAACCAGGATTCAAGATTGCGTTCATTTTACTCTCAAACATGTCTGCCGAAGACGTTCATGGTCACACGTTAGGCGAGAAACAGTGAATCTCAGATATCAACCGGGACCCCGCAACCAGAGATTTGCGCATCATGGGCGCTGCGTGGAAGATGAAGTCGACGACATCTACTTTCCATGTCTGGTGTAGAATGTGTGCAGAACGCACGTGGCCGGCAGAAATCAAGCTGGAGATCTACTAGCAGTAGACAACGCCAGGCATTTGCCCAGGAGAATCCAAGGACTCGGCGACGTGTGGAGGTGGAGTAGCGAAGTCCATACGGATATATTAACATGCGGCTCAAGTGCCACACCTTAGATTCTGATGACTGGTTCACGGAGTAGTCATGCTCCAGTGCAGGCTTCATCAAGCTGCCTTTCGACCGAGGGCTTTTTGTCCTCGTACACAGTACTGTAGCTGTGGTGGTGGACTGACCAGAAAATCCAAATATCCCAACGGACGTCTGCCGAAAGAGGAAGCTTGACAGCCTCGAGCTTGTATCGGATGGGAACCCCAAGAACAATGGCCACAATGGCCTTTAGCGTGTCGATCGACGTGGAAGAGAGATCAAAAGAAGTCTGCTCCGTGCTGAGTATGTGGCAAGCTAGATCATTCCGGATAATAGGATAAATATCATACAGGGCATACACCAATACTAGCCGCAATGAGGTCCCCTCCGTGCAAGGATTGCCGGTATTCAGCCAGCTCGACATGAGGTGCAGTGGGTGCATCTCCCCAGCACACCAACTCCCGCTCCCACACTTCTCCTTCATCCTCCACAACTCCGGATCATGTGCAACCTTGCAGTGGGATCGAGAGATACAGCCAATCATCACAGATGTCGACCAGGATACTCTCCCAAGCGAGATGGATTGTCTGGTCCTTGCCTTCCGCCACGCGATCATGATCAGAAGAGCTACCAGGCAAAACTAGCCGTCGACCATGTCCGGTCCCACGCTCTGTCTGTCTGCATCGTCCATCACACGTCCATTCAAACTAAAATCAAGCTCCGCGACCAAGAGGGATCAATTGTCTTATTGGCGGGGCCGACTTTTACCCAGCCTTTCGCTTCGGCTGTCGCCTTCTGATCTAGACTCTTTGTGAGTCTTTTCCCTCTGGCTAATATGTACAGTCAGGCGAAAGGAATAGCCCTATTGGCCACTGCTATCCCATGTCAGCTTCGGTGCAGGGTTTCTAGATCAGACCCAGCAGAACCAGGCGGGATAGCCAGAGATATGTTCGGGCAAGATAAGTCTACACTGTCGATACCACCTTGTATATAACCACCCTCGTGCTTCCTGTTGCTCCAGCTTCTTTTTTCTCCATCATTCTGTTCAAACATCACTTCCTCCTCACTACTCAGACCAGGACAGAAGTTCTACTGGGTCATCAGTGATCAAAGCAACCATGGGGAAAGACTACTTTGAGTTGGGAGGTCGCCAGTTTCCGGCAAAAACATGGTACAGAGATCCTGCTTTGAGAAGGACCTATATCATTCTCATGTTCGTGGTGCTGACCAGCGCCACCAACGGGTAAGCCAAAGTCCTGCCTTTGATATAACAAGCTCGAGACTGACTCGCCTCTTTGCAGATATGATGGCTCCATGATGAATGGTCTTCAAACACTTCCTGCCTGGAAAGATCACTTCGGCCACCCTTCGAAAGGAAGATTGGGTATCTTGAACGCTATCATGGCTGCCGGTTCCATTTGCGCCATCCCATTCGTGCCATACTGTGCGGACATCCTCGGCCGTCGCATGGGTATCCTCGTCGGCTGCTGCATCATGCTGATCGGAGTCATTTTGCAATCCATTGGTGCGAACTACAACATGTTCTTGGGCGCCAGATTCATGATCGGTTTCGGTGTTGCCATTGCCCACGGAGCTTCGCCACTGCTCATTACTGAGTTGGTCCACCCTCAGCACCGTGCTATCTTCACCACCATCTACAACACTACCTGGTACGCGGGTTCAATCGTTGCTGCCTGGCTAACCTACGGAACCGACCATGTCTCCACCAATTGGTCATGGCGAATCCCCACCATGGTTCAAGCTGCCCCTAGTTTGATCCAGATTGCCTTTATCTGGTTCGTTCCAGAATCTCCCAGATGGTACATCGCCCACGGCAAGGAACAGAAAGGCCTCGATATTCTCGGCAAAGTTCATGCCAATGGCGACAACAACGATGAGTTGGTCCAAGTCGAATTCGTCGAGATCCGCGACACAATCCGCCTCGAGAAGGAGCTTGAATCCAATGGTTGGAAGGAACTCATCAAGACCAAGGGTAACCGCCGCCGACTCATCATCCTCTTGTCCGCTGGTCTCTTCTCTCAATGGTCCGGCAATGGTCTCGTCTCATACTACATCACCACGGTTCTTGATCAGATTGGCTACACTGATACCTTGACCCAGAACTTGATCAACGGTGTTCTCCAGATCTTCAACCTCTTCATTGCGGTGTTGTCCTGCTTCTTCGTCGACAAGATCGGTCGTCGCAAGCTCTTCCTCTTCTCCACCACCGGCATGCTCCTCACTTTCATTGCCTGGACTATTTGCTCGGCCAGATTCGCCATTGACGGCAGCAAGTCTGCGGCCAACGCAGTTGTTGGCTTCATCTACATCTACTACTTCTTCTACAATTGGGCCTGGTCTGGTATGCTTGTCGGCTACACTGTCGAAATTCTTCCTTACAACATCCGTGCCAAGGGTATGACTGTCATGTTCTTGATGGTCGACCTTGCGCTCTTCTTCAACCAATACGTCAATCCCATTGCGCTCGCAAACATCAAGTGGAAGTACTATATTGTGTACTGTGTTTGGCTCGCGGTTGAACTTGTCGTGGTCTACATCTTCTACGTGGAGACCAGGAACACCCCTCTTGAGGAAATTGCCAAACACTTCGACGGAGATGACGCTCTTCTCGCTGGTGGTGCCGCTTCGCACAAGGGTCTCGCCATGGCTACTGAGATGGGTCTTGAGGCCACCGTCATCCAGGCAACAGATGAGAAGAAGGCTGCCGGTGGAGCGGAAGTTGAACACGTCGGGCGCAAATCATCTGTTTGAAAGAGCGAGATTCCCAATTGAGGAAGTCTTCAATAATATACTGGCTCATATAGGTAGCATGGAGGTTTTTGGTGGAGAGGGAGATATAATTGATATTTGATTCCCATCGATCGGATGTTATAAGCTTCCTAAAATCAAAGTGTCTTATCTTCGCCAACAAGTCAAGTGAGGTCAGCAGAGTCACTTCGTTGACTTGCAATCAGGACTTGTATAGACAAGTACCGAGATCACATAGCCTTATGCGCTGGCGTCAGCTGTAACGAAATTCTTTGCAGTGAAGATGAAACCTTTCATATCGGCTCAGCGGACTACAGACCCTCAAGATGTTGGCGAATGTCGCCGTTCTTCGGGCGCAGATCCGAGTACTATTGAGATTATCTATGGTGCCGACCTGGAATGGAGTGTCTGCGCCGCATCTCGAGATAGCTGTATCTTCATCACTAAGTATTTCGAAGGTGCTAAGCCTTGTTGGTGGCGTAAGGCTGAGTTTCACGTGAAGATAAGATTCTTATCGTGTCCTCCCAAAATATATTTTCCAAACTGCGCCTTGCGAGACAATCTTCCATATCCCTACATGCGCCCGTCCAAATTACCACAATGCCACCGCTCAAGAAGAGAAAGACCAGCCATGACGCCGATGTCTCGGATGTGGACAAGCGCAGCAAGGCAGATACGCCGTCTGATCGCTCAGAATCCGGCAGCGATGCAGCGGAAGTCGACGAGGAGCCCGCGCCACGTCCGACCACATTCAAAGAACTCGGAATAATTGACTCCCTTTGCGAAGCATGCGAATCACTCGGATACAAAGCTCCCACCCCGATCCAGGCCGAATCAATACCTCTAGCTTTGCAGGGTCGAGATCTCATTGGGTTGGCCGAGACTGGCAGCGGCAAGACGGCTGCGTTCGTGCTTCCCATCCTGCAAGCACTGATGGAGAAGCCGCAACAACTACATTCCTTGATTCTGGCTCCGACAAGAGAATTGGCATACCAGATTTCACAGGCAGTGGAGGCTCTCGGCTCACTCATAGCGGTCCGATGTGCAGTCTTAGTCGGTGGTATGGACATGATCCCTCAATCCATCGCGCTGGGAAAGAAACCTCATGTCATCGTCGCGACACCCGGGCGCTTGCTGGATCATCTTGAAAACACCAAGGGCTTCTCCATGCGACAATTGAAATACCTAGTCATGGACGAAGCCGACCGTCTGCTGGACCTTGACTTTGGCCCGATTCTTGACAAGATTCTGAAAATCCTCCCCAGGGAAGGGCGAAAAACGTATCTCTTCTCGGCAACCATGTCAAGTAAAGTGGAATCTTTACAGCGAGCATCTCTGTCGAACCCTCTCCGAGTCGCCGTCTCTCAAGACAAGTATCAAACGGTTTCAACCCTGATACAAACCTACCTCTTCATTCCCCACAAGCATAAAGATCTCTATCTGGTACACACTTTGAATGAGCTCGCTGGCCAAACGGGGATCATATTCACAAGAACAGTCAATGAGGCACAACGTCTTTCAATACTGCTGAAGACACTCGGATTCTCCGCCATCCCGATTCACGGCCAGCTCTCACAAAACGCCCGACTGGCATCATTGAATAAATTCCGTGCGAGATCTCGGAATATCCTGGTCGCTTCGGATGTGGCGGCACGAGGTCTCGATATTCCCTCCGTTGATCTCGTGGTGAATTTCGACCTCCCTCATGACAGCAAGACATACATTCACCGGGTGGGCCGCACAGCGAGAGCAGGGAAGAGTGGCAAAGCCATCTCGTTTGTCACTCAGTATGACGTTGAACTCTGGATGAGAATAGAAGGAGCACTCGGGAAAAAGCTCAAAGAACATGAAACGGTCAAGGAAGAAGTCATGGTTCTAGCCGAGAGAGTTGGAGACGCTCAAAGAGCTGCTGCGATGGAGATGAAGGAGTTGCACGAGAACAGGGGCAAAAAGGGTGCCACGCTGCGACATAAGCGGGACGGTAAACGTGCAGGCCCCGGTGGAAAACGTGGTCGAGACAACATGGATCAAGATGAGGGTTAATGTTTGAAAGAATGGTTCCAGTTCGGTGAGCCAGTCTGATGCCCGGGTGACGAAATCTCTTCAAGCACCAAATTCAATCCGAGCCTTTAATCCAGGGGTGTTTCAATTCCTTGTCTCTGATACTGACTCACCTTTTGCTCGTGGTATTGACAGCACAGATAGTTGAGTCATGCTGCTCTCCAGCCGAAGTCTGCGCCATGACAAGAGTATAAGTATGTCCGTCTCTCCTCCTCTTTGCAAAAATCGTCCTGCTTTCATCAACACGTCTGTGGTCAAGACCACTGGCGGTCGTTTCTATATATATATGAACTCATCCACATTTGAGAGGGCAGTGTCACCAGCGGCGCCTTTCTGTCGTATCGAGTTCCCGCTCTGTGTGCCACCAGACACCTCTCCTCTTCCAAATTCTGTCCACGTTTCCATCTGACACGAGGATGAGGATCGCTGGGCTGCTGTGATCAGACGCGGCATGAGTGAGCTTGTTGCCAAGAAATAAAAGGAGATTGCACTTCTGCGAGGGCAGAATACGTTTCTACGCAGACTCGTCGAGCTTAAAGAACAGCGCCCTGCCTATATGAGCGAACTCGTCAAACGTACAGTCCCTCGCGCTCCCTGCTCGACGATACCCTGTACCGACCAACAGCGAGAAAAGCATTGTTCCTCTTGTATATGCTTCACAAGAAGCCTCAGACATGCACGGGGCAAGCTGGACTTGGACGAACGCACGGAAGCGGGTTTCGACTCGTGCTCACTGTCGGCAGTGCGTGTTCGAGGCATGGCAGCTGGTTGTGGACACAATCATGGACGCTAGAGGACAGAGAACTCGAGTCAAATCCGGAATGAATCTCTCTGGCATTCGAAGAATAACCTCTAGAGGACCTGAAGCATTTGGACCGCAATTCGACAAGATCGTCATTGACTACTGTCGGAAAACTCTTGAGAGGGCCTCGGTGGCCACTGTCAGCGAGGTTCCCTCTCATCAGCATCTTGATCAGCCTCCGTTGCTGCCTTCGGCCGTCCTTTCTCCACCTGAGATAACTCCTCCGATCGGTCTTCGAACTGCTTCACCTCCTCCGACCGGCCGATACCTTTGGTCCAGCTTCCGTGAGTATGTAAGTATGTACATCGCCGTTGCAGGACTACTCTCAGAAATCCACGACTCCTCTTGGTTCGCGTCAGGACACTTCAACATGGCGCTATGCTTCGATGCTGGATCCGAATGTTATAGGGTTTCATCCTTCGGGTCTAAGGACGACGTCGCTGACTGATTCATAGCTTTTCAGACTACACATCTTCTACCAGTACATCAGCATTATCTCTTGATGTCCCATCAATAAATACTCCAGAGAACCTCATGGTCTATCAAAGCGAATCGAACTGTCGAGGACTTGAAATCAGAATTACGGAAGTATTCAGGTTGGTCAAACATCAAAATTCCTCTGGCTTTGCTGACAGGGGCAACTACAGGCCGACATGGGCCTGACGGCAAAAAGTCCATCCTTTCTTGTCTCCGCTTGATTGGTAGTACGGAGGGCCCGCAGCACGCATGGCTTGGACAAACATGCCTCACAACAAGAATACTGCTCATTCAGTTCTCGTGGCCTGTATACCTGGCAGCGTCCGCCTACAACCAGATACAATCATACAACTTGCTGTTCTATCGCTATCGGCCATTTCGGTCCCTAGCAAGGGAGAAGCCTGAAGGCCCCAGTCTCGACTATCGCGGCCAGAGCAGAAGAACACTTCTATCAGGTAATCCAGAGCACTCAACACCTGTTTCTCGGCTATCGTGGCCAGAAGCCACCGAGAACTTGCAAGGCAACCCCGACGGCTTCTATACTGGTTGCAGCCGGCCCTGGCGCCACAAGAGTCAAGCGTCGTGGCACTCTTCGACGGGGTGCGGCATGTGCCGTGGTCACGCGAAGCCTTCTCAGTTGATCGTGATTCGTCTCACAGAAACGACGCTGCTTGTCTTTTATCAGCTCACGATATCTGCCCAACCGGGCGTATCGCCTTACTGGGGAGACGTAAGTGTCTATGGTCATAGACGCACAGTCAGAAAACTTTCGGTGCGGTTAGTCTCCTCGAGTCCTGCACTGCGGCGGCAGCAAAGGCAGCAGGCGCGTCGGCAAGGTAACGCGTGGCGGCTCGCCTGCACCAGCGGGCCGTAAGTATCGTTGTTAGCCTTTACTATTACTATGTCAATATACTAATATCGCGTTTAGGAACTCCTTATGGAGATTTTTGACCATCGACAGATAATTGCCGTATGTTGTTTATTATACATTTCTATTAAATACGGTACAAACTTAGTTCTAGGATCTCCAGGCAAGAATCGAGACAATCAGTATGTATATCCAATCTTTTCGACCTTTTGTAATACTGACATCATCGAATAGACACGGAGGAAGCTCGAGTGGCGGCAGGCGGCCACGGCGACGACGTCCTCCCTCCCCCTCCCCCGGCTGGCAACGGCGGCAATGGCGGCAACGTCTCTCCTCCCCCTCGCCGGGCTGGCAATGGCAACTGCGGTAACGTCCCTACTCCCCCTCCCCCGGTTGGCAACGGCGGCAACCTTTGAAATACAAATACCATCGAAAAAAGGAGGAGGACGTTCGGCTGGTGAAGGCGACAGCGGCGTCGGCATGACTCCTTTGGCGATCGCCCATCATGATGACCTTTTTCGCTAGTCTGCTGCATCTGCTCTTTCGCAGCCTGTTGCTGGCTTCCATGGCATACGGGAGCCTTGGAGGTAGCGCCCAAGTTCGAGAGATGCAGCAACAACCGCCGGGAACAGGGCTACGGCGCCGACACGATATATCTCGAAGCATGCTGGCAATTCTGCAATTCAAATTACCAAGAGTTACTATTCGGACTACCTATGGTCCCGTAGTTGGTCGCGTCAGGCGTTGGAGATGTCCTCGGACGACCAGCAGGGGAAATGGCAAATTCGGATTGAAAAACAGCAACAGATGTCTGGCCGAGGCCTCTCCGTCCGCCTCGCCATCTCGAAGCCCTCGACACGGTATTTACGGCAGACTGTCGTTGAGCAGGATGGCTCGTTCCACTTCATTCCCAGGGTTAAGGATGATCTGTTCGGTGGCGGCATCGCCCAGTTCGAATGGCAAGGAGACAATACGCTGGAAGTCCGCGTGCTAGCTTTCAAGTCGGAGGATCAGCGAAAGGAAATCATTTCGCGGCTGCTCAAGTTTGTGACAATGTTGTTGGATACAAACAATGTAAGCGCCAGCGACGAGTTTTCGAAACGGATTACTTCAGTTCGTCAACAGACTCCTCCCACTCATCGTCTCAACTCTTAACGCAAGCGCAGCCATCACCAAACCAGTCACCTTCGGTTCATCGTAAGGCAATATTAGAGTCGGCCATTCGAGCTACGGCGTATACGTCGATCCCCCTGGTCAATGTGGCTCCTCAAGCGCCAGTCCAGCAGCCTATCGTCCAAACCCAAGGTTAGCCAGCTTATCCTCAGCAGCTGGGCGTACAACTGCCGCCATTAAGCTTCCTGCAGGCTCAGCTTGGCTTCCCATAGACTCAGTATGGTATGGTCAGCCTCAGTACGGCCAGCCGCAGCCAGGGTACGGTCTGTTACGGACGCTGTCGAAGAGGCCAAGTCAGCCCGTGTCCCTGCCCGTGAGGCACTTACCCGCGCCGAGGAGGCCATCTGGCGGGCGGTCTATCGCCACAACGCCGCGAGGGCGGCTCTTGAGGCGCGAGGAGTAACCTGTCGGACCCATAGCTTGCAGCCTTCAGCTGTCCATCAGGTCATCCGTATGGTCGACACTTCATGCTTGCGGACGATGCCCGATAAAACATCCAAACTCGCCTCAACATGCACCGGCATGGGGAGTCCCAGACGCGCGACAACAGGATCCCGGAATCCTGGAGAAGAACCTCGCCTCCGAGATTGACGACTCGGAGAATAGAGAGTCGGGACAACTACACTTCACATAACCTCCACGGCCGCTGCTGGCTTTGTTGTGGAAAAAAGATGCGTGACTGGAAGACCATCAACTGGGAAGAGGCCATGTGGGACACTAGGCTTATCTTAGGATTTGCGGTTCTTCTTCCGCGGCATGCAATCTTCCGAAGGTTGGCGGACAGTGTGGAAGATACGCTCATTTCAGGAAAGACATGATCGGCTACGTCCCAAGACACTCGTGGTTTACTGAAAAAATGTTAGGGATGCTGAGGAGCAAATCACAGTGTGGACAGGTCGCCATCCAGTCTCTGTGCCAGAAAGCAGCCTTCCGTACACCTTCCTTTTACATCAGAATGGAGTTTGGAGAAGTACTCGATGAGGAACCGGGGCGTCAACTCATCAATTACTCGCACCCTTGCTCACAATTTACAGACACAAATCACTGGAGAGATCGTTCTACAGGTGCACAATTGCAATACAAAGGCGACACAGTGGGCGTTCAGGTCGACAATCTTCTGACCCGCGAGAACGCCATTTTCTTTGCTCGAGCGTGGTGATCTGCCCAAAAACATTTTTTGCCTGCCCCCAGCGTGTTGTCTTATGGATGACTGCTGGCAGAACACAAGGCCATCACTGATCACCGGCACATTTGGCGGCAACAGGATGTGGCCAACTCCGCCAGAGGGTGGCGGAAAGGACACAAGAAACATACACATGCCGGAGGGCGACCTAGAGGAGAAAGATGGTAGGTCATCTTGTTACCCATTCTTTGACACTCCACTAACAAGTCTAACTCTGAACAAAACCGTCTGCTATGCCATCAAGCGGATAGAGAAGAACATAGCGCCTCAGTACAAGTACCAGAGAAACCTTATCCAATCATATCGAGAGGTCGCTGGATGCAATAGGATGGAATTACATCTTCCTTCCTGGCATCAGATTGAGCATGACAAAGAGAGCGATCGAAAGAAGCATTCTACAATCGTTGCCGTCCAATAGTGTGACACAAATTGGTCAGTATACTCCCCATCATGATATGTACGATGCTGGCAGGTCACGAGAGTGGACTACATCGCGGCCTCGAGGACTCTGACGAACAATTTGCTGGTGAAACAAGTTTCTGCTGACGCCGATTACTAGTAGCCAGCACCAAAGCGGACGACGGATACCAAGCTCTCTGGAGTATGGGCAACGGTCTCATACTTAGCATGGAGCTGGAGAAAGCTTACGATAAGGTCCCTTAAGCCAACTCTTTTAAGGCGTTGACTTTTATCCTCCAGTATCCAGTCGAACATTCGTCTGATCAAGAATGTGAGTACAATAAGACGACGAATTGGGCCCAAGACACGATCACTGTACCGACGACGTACAACTATCGGAGCCGGCTTGAGTGGCCTAACGAATGACAGCATACCAGGCATCGTTATTACTCTGCAGCCAAACAGCCCAGGCATTCGCAACCACTTACCGCAAGTCGAAGCAAATGTCTTCTTACGACAAGTCAAAGACAAGTTACCTATCTGCACCGACGAACTTGCATACCTGTACCTGCGGAGTTGGTCCGCATACCACTATGGCTCAGATTGTCCACAAGTGATGCAAGTGTATACCTTGGAGACAAATCTTCCGAGACCACTGGGATTGCCCGTTGCTGAATTGGACGTCCCAAGGGGTCAACAGCTCGCAGCTCTCCAAGGCTGCTCCGATGTGGTCAAGAGAGCGCTCATGTGTCTTCCGGCCAGAATGCCACACCTCTTGCAACAGGTTCATACTGGCTGTCCCGTCACCTATGGCGGTGTGCATTTCCTCCACTGGCATTGTTTCGACAGGGAAATCCCGTGGCTCGTGCGGAAAATCTTCGAGAAGATCAATCTCCAAGGGCGTTGTCAGCAAGTTCCGCTAGTCTGTCGTCTACAAAAATCGCTAGACTGTGCACTGCTTGGAAGGCATGTGAACTTGGAACATCTGATGAGACTCAACGACATTGACAACCACAAAGACGAACACATATGGAGTCACGCGAAAGACTCAAAATGGACCCTCTTCATTGGAGGTCGTCATCCAAATGAGTCTCCATGCTTCATTCTGCACTGAAAGTTGTCTACCGTTCATGACCGGTCCAATACATCAAGCCTAAATTCCTCCCTTTAGCCTGATGTTAGCCTCGGGGCCCGAAAGAACGGGATGATGCTGAGCGCTGCAGTTGCTCATGCATCGAATCCTCATCATAGTACCGTCCTTGGGCAAGGCGACACATATATCCCGAAACAGGGGTGATCTGCATCCTCAACTTCCCCAAACCTTCGTCGACCAGGTGAGAGCATCAGAATCGTATTGTTCTCCTGACTGGGAAAGAGTACGTTGGGCATTGCAAGAAGAGGATGCGACCATCATCAAAATATGACGGACTATCCCACCAATCCGATTGTTCAGTCACAAGGCACTGACCTCGACGCCAACAAATTACAAGAGATCTGTCATGTTGTCTCCCGTCTCATGACATGAACCAGGACGCCTGGGAGTTACACGACCTGAAAGCTTCGCCGTGACCAGCACCGTGGCTAGGGGGGCTAGATATAATGGCTTCATATGCCCGTGGCAATTCCAGACTTTCGTGGCAATGGCAAACGATTCTGCCAGATATGCATGCAGCGTCACTTCCCCGATGAGGGTCGTGCGAACTTTGCTGGAATTGCTATTGGTGGCACCATGATGAGTGCAAGAAAAACTGTTGGAACTGTGGATCCAGGGAACACAAGTTGTGGGATTGCGACCGACGCATCACACAGCTCCCGGAAAAGCGGGTGGTTAAGAATCACGATTTAGAACACAACATATTCTACCGTTGGAATTCTACCACGAAGATCTGGGAGGTCTGTGGTCGTGACTTGATGAGGGACGATCTCGATTTCCGCGACCACGACGAGATGCTTCCAGAAGGAGGGAAACATCGATATTGGGGCGCGGTCTTTGCAGACGTCTTGGGGGCTCATATCATACGAACTCTCACACTCGCCCTCCGACTTATTACTTACTATAGTATTGATCTTGACGATGGCTGCCGCAAACCTCATCCGTCAGCGAACAGTAAGTCAAAACCTCCGTCGCTATGCCACAGCACTCACATTTTATAGACTCACCATCCAAAACTCAGATCATACGATCTTCGCATAGCAGCATCCAGGATTGCGCTTGGCCGTCTGGACATCAACAATGGACTCACGATTCCATATCCAAAGATCCGTACGCTATATATATATACATCGCCAAAGAGCGCCAAACTTCGACGGGTCCTGGGGAATTGATTTTAGCCATGGTACGTTGCAGGGACACCTGAAGACACTTCAGCAGCGAAGATTTGGTGTCCTATTTCTGGACGCGAATTCTATGGCGACAACATGAAAGCAGCTCTTGCTGTTCCGTACTTGATCAGGGTGAAGCAACCTGATGGGGACCTCAACTCAGAATCTGAGACGACAACCTTGCGGATGATGCACCTAAATCGGATAACCAAAGCTCTTACGACGAAGTCAGAAGACACGAGAGAATGCCAAACCGAGAGCTAGGGCTCGCGGTACCCATGTCCAAGGCCGAACGAGTTGAAGAAAAGATTGAAATGGTCGTGGGATGCCATCCCAACCAAGTCCAGAATCTAAGGGCGCACGGCTTCTGAAGGACGAACACTTTCGTCGTCCTTTCCAGGATGATCATTGATATTTACGTCAAGCTCTACACATTTGAATGTGGTTCATCCGTAAGTATATCGATAACTTGCAACAATTATTTCGAGCCAATGTTGACTCAGAAAGTGGTTTATTGGACCTCAATGGGATATATCCCTTCAATAAGAAGCCACAATATTCCCTGTGGAAATGGCATTCGGCGTGGCGGGCCGGACGCGGCCGCCCTACACGCACTTGTGGTAAGTATTACATACTTACATTCGTACGTTCTCGTGGGCTTTGATATACTAATATGGTTTATTGATAGCGAGCCATGGAAGAGGTTGATGCCTGCAGAAACGCCCTAGAGGTATGTACAATAAACTATTGACCCTCTTGAATCTCCAACTAATAAATTCTTAGAGGGCAGAGGCGCGGTTGGCTGCCCGTCGTAAGTACCCAAGACCCTGTCATTTTTCGTCTGCTAACTCTCTCAAGAGCAGGAAGAGGCCGCAGCGGCGGTGGATGCCGCCAGTAAATGTCTCTCCTCTCGTTAGCAAACTGATACCTAGAGAATGGGAGCAGTTCGAGGATGAGGCGGAAGTGCTCAGTTTCCGCCCTTCCCAGAAGAGAAATACCGGCCAGCATTTCGAGATCATCATCAGCCTAGCCGTGTGGCGGGCCCTGAAGTTGGCCACCGAGGTGAAGTGTTGGGTATTCAAGGAAAACAAAGAGAGACTTCGCAATACACTACCAATCAGTCCTGGTGATGCCGCTTGGCTAACCAACCCAGCTCCTGGAAGAGAATATTCCTAACGGTGTGAATGGACTGGGGTACACATGAAATACATGACAACCCCGTCACTGTACGTCAGGCCTACCACTGTGTCTCCGGACAACATCTGAAACCAACATGGTGGCGGCTGGCCCCAATGATGGCAATTTGTGAGCACGAAACAGAGGCTGAGCTGCCAGACAAGTGCCAACACGAGTACCATGCGATATCGACTGGCCATGCGACAGTTCCGAATCAGCATGAGAGACTGGATGAGCGGAGTTCAAGCAGTATGTCCACTTGAATAATTGTTCATACCCTTCCAAGTGCACTAACACCCGGGCAGGTACCAAGTAGAATGCAACCTTCGCCGTGGAGGAACTCCCAGACGTTGTTACACGTTCCGCCGCCCGGGTTTCCTGCGAAACTTCTCCAACCGGGAATACGGCGAAATTGCCCAACATCTCAGCCAGCAAGCCAGCCGTGTCCCGACGGCAAAAGAGGCAATTGAGCATGTCACCGGTCGAGGGAAGATTCTCCAAGCGGTGGTCCGTCACGCCATTTGGTGGGTAGAACCCACCTGGACCGTCCCTGCCAACGTCAATGCCAGCTTCCACTCCACCTATATGGTGCGCGTCGTCCGCAATTGCTACCAGCAGGGAGCCGGCCACAACGGCCAGGGCGAAGCAGACAGTCTGCTTGCTGACCCCGACGTCCTGACCCAAAACCAAGCTGCAGGAGGTGGACTCGGAGAGCATGGGTAATAGTATCAGCAGACTAAGAGGTTTCCCGTGGGACTCTGTTCTTTCTCTTTAGTTCCATACGGACATACCGAAGGTCACGACCCGACAATCTACCGGAGAACATATCTTCGTGTACATCGATTACACACTCCAATCCAATGAGTACCAGTCCACTCGAGGACCAAATGTATGCGAGCTTGCGACACACTCGACAGATCTGAATCGACCTCGGCGAGTGCAACCCTGTGCAAAAGACCTAATCCGTCATCGTCTGGCTACACGTCTTGCCGCCCAAGAATAGCCAATATGACCTATGTACTTCACCATGTTCCTGCTGGATACTTAGCTACATATAGCGACGTCTATGACCTCTTCTTCGACAACATCCACGAGGCAGATTCGGTGAGTTCTTCCACGTCACGACCTGATATTGTCTATCCTATACTGACCAGGAGCAAGGAATCGGACAGTACCCACAGCAAGATACTGACATGCTAAACCCCAAAGGACCAGCGGAGTCGCTTGAGGACTTGGCCAAGAAGTCAGCTACCCTTGTTTGCGGCACTCCACGTAAGGCTCAGTCACTCGATTAATGAGTCACGACTACCCTGCGGCCTCTTCTCCCTGGATATATTTATTATACTGTCAAATCCTATTCCCTTCCTTCGAAGACTACGTTTTGAGTTCGTAGCAGCATGGCTTCAGCACATCTGTGGCAAGCAGGCGGCATTCTTGCCACACTATTCTCCCCCTTCGGACCAGCTATGGGCGCCAGGCTGGTAGAGTGGGCGCGGCATAGACGACATGTCGGGATATCGTATATCTAGTTTCCTAACAGGTTGGATGCACCGCATGGCGGCGAGAACGAGACACCTACGAATCGTAGGAGCGATACTCTACTTCCTCTCGCCAGAGGATCTTCACGCTTCCTTCCCCTCATCCTCTTCCTTCTCCTTCTCTCCTTAACCAAGAGCAAGGGGGCAACAGCTGGGTCTACAAAGTGTTGATCCTGCACAAGCCTAGCAATGAAGAGAAGAATACGATATGCGCCAAGCGATGGCAAGGAGCTTGTCGAGATACGAAAACGACGGAGCCGGGACCATGCAGCCTGGGAGGGGCGACGAACTATGAGCAGAACCAAGGTGTGCAGCTCGGCCTGACGACGAGAACAAGTAAAGAGGGACGAAATTCGGAGACTTGAGGGGCGTTCATACAACCATTCTCACAGGCGGCATGGAGCTCCCGCTAGATGGACTTCCAAAATGTCTTCTTAGCTGTCTCTTGAATTGTTTCAGAATGGAGACGGGAAGCTGAGCGCTGTGAAGCCACTTATGGGGAGACTGCCAGGTAATTGCAAGCACTCGGCTGGGGGACTTTGACCCGAATGAAAAGAAGCCAGCCAGCTGCGACGAAAGCGCTTCTAGGAAAAGAAGTCTGATGGCCGAGAGAGGCACGAGGTTCCGTATAGAAAGCAGACAAGGCCCACAAGACATACTGTATTCTGTCCGATACACGGCTGCTTTCTACAAAGGGAAGACCGAGCGTGGCATCAAACAACACTACCGAGTAATGCACACAGACCTTTACCAAGAAATGAAGGACGAAAATCGCGTGCCGGCGAATTTGTCGGAGTGGTCAACGAGAAGAAATTGAATGATTGGAGAGGACTGAGGTACCTGAGCGCCATGGCAAGAGAAGAAGAACCAGTGAGGTAACCTGCCTTGAACACGATCCCTTCAAGCTTATGCCACCTGCTAGAAGACAAAAGCTAGAGGAACAGAAGCAACGGACGGTAAGCATACTACGTTCAACTTTATCAGAGAGATCCATCGCCTCATCATCGCCTCATCAACCACCACGGAGTATCTCGAAGAGAGAGCTAAAACTTGTCCAATCGCAATCCGACTATCACAAGATTTATCTGGACGGTCTGGCGGAAATCAAATCCGAGACCCCCGAACAAAAAGAGCAATCGATGAAGAATATACGGGAGTTGATGAAGCCTCTAGGTCAGGAATTGAAAATACTCAAGAGATCGATACGAGGTGCAACCAAGGACTTCGACGACGAGCTGAAGAACCAGAAAAGTCGTGCGCCAGCAGAAACCGGCCTGACCAAGGAAGGCATGCTATTATTCAGCAAGCCGCACGAGACCTGGGGATACTACGGACAAGGAGGGAGGAAACAAAAGAGATACTACTGTCCAATCTGCAACTCCGCTGCTCCCACATCGCCATGTTACCGAAAACACATGCTATCCGCGAAGCATGGCGCAATGGCGGCGAGGAGAGTGGATCCTGAAGAGCAGAAGAGAAAGTCTCACTACTGCTCAATCTGCAACTCCCTGAGGACCATTCGAGCGGCGTGCTCAATAGTAAGCCTTCCATAGCTTGTTCCGCAACGTTACCCGAATCCCTGATATGGACCGGGTCGCAAGCGCCTCACATAAAAGATCATGCTGAGAGGACTCAAAGGACCCAAATATCAGCCCTTCAGGACATCCGGGGCCCCGGGTATACCGTGCACGACGTTACACAGTATGAGAAGAACGGAGGGTTCTCATTGAGTGAGTCATATACCTCCAAACCGCGAAGATGGTACGTTTTTGCAACCACCTGTTGTCTCGCACTTCTATATCGCCTACACCACTTTTCACTTCGCTCCCTCCATGCTACTGCCAAAGATACCTATGGTCCTCTGCCATTATTCCTATCACTTCAAGTTGCTCCCGCTTCAAAGTTTCGAGGCTGACTGAGGTTAGCATTCCAACATCAACAACAGCAATAATCGTGTTCGAGTAAGTCATATCTAGGTCTCTTCCTTCTGAATGTATATACTGACAAAGAATATAGAAGAACCGAAAAAATAACCGCGCCGTACGAACCTCTGATTGACAACATTCACCAATTTTTACTAACAGTTTCTAGTTTAAAGCCGGTCGTCGAGCGGCCCGATCAGATACCGTATATCGACTTAGCTGTGTGTTATATACACAAATCCGCTGACAAAGTACACATCGACCTCTTGAGTCGGGTGCTCGAGCACTAGTCGGGTGGCTCCTCGGTAAGTACTTTTCACCATAGGAGTCGAAATCATAATCGAAGCATACGCCACCAGCAACAATTTTCTTCCATTCCAACATTGAGGACAACCTAGCAATGGACTACGTCGCTTCGGTTGCTAAGGTCTTGTACTTCGACCTAAAGGAGGTCGATAACGTATTCCCGGGTATCGGGATAAAGTCTTCGAAAGAAAAAGATACACCCAGCGATTGCGGCAATCCTCGCGGTGATCCTGGTGACAATGGCAGTCAGAGTGGGCTCGATGGGGGCCCTCGGCTTCCTGGGGAGTACCTGGACACAGGATTTCGAAACCAAAAGCGCTTCGAAACAGACAAGACAAACGCAAAGCACCGTGACGGGACACTGAGCGTCTTGAAAAGAAGGCTCTTCAGTCGTTCGCGGAAACGACAAGACATCCCAAATGACTTACCTGGATGTCGAGGAGCCATTCTATGCTCAATGATCAGGAAAGCGATCCGCGGTGGCTTTCTGGACCATGCATATCCTGATAGTAGTCCCGGGAATCGACAGTGCTGGACAGCCTCATTGAGTACTTATATACTCAGATTGTCAATCCCATCCACCAATTCTGGCCTAATAGTCTACAACCCCAAATCCTTGTTCTGCAGACGAAGATCGCTCATCCAACCATGAGCTGCTCGGCATCGACCGGCGAAACTCGTCAAATGGAGAATGAGTTGCCCGGTTTGAGTGGACGGGTTGGGTTGCACATTGATCAAACGCATGGTCCAAACTGATGAATGCACATGCTATCCGGTCTCACTTGGACTGATCACGAAAGGAGCGGTCGGTGTCCCTTACCATACTGATCACACCAGTCGGGTATGAGGCGGAGTTTTGGGGGCCAATGACCCTTTTAGTCTGAAGCCAGATGTTGAGCATTCCAAGCCGGAACGCACGACGCATTGCATCAAGCTTTCCGCCTCAGATGCAGAGGCATCATGGAGCTTGCACTAGATGCCAGACTTCCACGATTTCAGTAACCTATCCCTTGAAGAAAAAGTCGGAGCCCAGAGTCGAATCACTCAAGGAATTAGTACTGTCTTCGAACAGGTATTCCATGAAGTTTACTACTAGTAACACTAGATCGTCCATAGAAATGAAAAGAATACTAAAATTCCTAAGAAATGGTATACTAGGATCAAGAAGTAATAGAATAAGGCGCCACATTCGGATCCAGCGCCTGCCACACAAACGGCATCCCCTGAGACAAACCCCTGTTATCGAACGTCCGGCTCGCGACCTGCCCGCTGAAACTTTGCATGCTGCCCAAGAAACTAGCCGCGGCGTTTTGCGTGGCGTTGTTCATCCGACGCAGCATGGTCGCGTCATCAAACATGTGCATGAGCGTGCGCTTCGTGCCGACGAAGAAGGGCCGCGCGAAGAGCGTGGCGAAAGAGAATTGTGCCTCGACCTTAAGCAGCGGCGGAAGATACTTGGCCAAGTTCCCCGTGGCGCCCTTGGACAGTTTGGACTTGGGCGGTGGCTGGTACAAGGATGGCGGGTGGAAGGGTAGAGTCGAACTGACCGAGATCAATTCGTTAGTGTTGATGGTGTGGTGCGATGTCGAGGCGAGGTGGGCCTGGAAGCGTGGTGGTTAGCAAAGTTACTGTAGGGCAAGTCTTGGTAACACGTTGCGTGGGAAAGGAAACATTATGGGTTTCGGTGGGGGGGGGATCACATCAGTTACTCACCATGTGCGTCAAAGCATCCACGAGGGCGCTCTTCGTCGAGATGGAAGGGAAGTCGATGCATTTAGCTGGCCCCTGAGCCTCCTTGACCCACGCTTGCATTTCCTTATCGGCCACAACGTCCGAGTCCTTCGAGTAGTATGATTCGACGAACGATGTCATGAAAGTATGAATGGCCGCGTAAATAGTCGAGGCATCTTCGTAAAAGGGGAAGTTCTTCAGCGCAGGGCCGAAACCGGAATTGACCAGCCCTCGAGTCTCGAGATCGGTCATGAAGTAATTCGACTGGAAGCGGCCACTGCCACCGTTCTGGTATCGGTTCGTAGTGTAAGCTTGCGCGGACCTGCCCGTGTACGGGAAGACTTGGTCGACAACGGCGCCGGGGAGGAACAACAAGGTCGCGGCCAGTGGCTGGATGGCGTAGACCTCGTACATGAGACGGTTCAGCAGAGCAAGGACGGGGTGTTCATCGCTTAGCGTGCGGATGGCGGCCAGGTAGGCGATCTGCACGACTTCGTGGGTACTGGCGAGATGATTCCATTGTGCAAACCAGAAATCGTTGACATTGTACATGATCTTGGCGAGCAGCCAGTCGTCCGGCTCGTCGTTCGGCGTATAGATAAGGTTCGATCCCACATTGGTGCGGATGGCTAACGGCAAGAAGTCGCCCGACATCGGATCGATGTAGAAGAACGCATCGCATGCGGCCGCATATCGACCCGTCGAGGTGAGCGTTTTCTGATCGCGATAGTCGGCATAGAAGAGACGGCCAGCGCCCAGCAGTGCTTGGAGTGTCATGCCCGTGATGTTTTTCGCAAGTTTGTCGTCGATGGTGAACTGCAACGTGTCCGACGCTGGATTGAGCCTTTTCACCTGGTACGGGCTCAGAGACAGGCGCTCCATGGAGAACAGCAGGTCTTGGGTGTAATTGCTCAAAATCCCCGGGGCCGGGCCATGCGGAAGGAAGGTCTTGAAATGGCCGTCGTACAGCAGCGCGTAATCGTCCAAGGTCTTCAAGCCTTTGTACTGAAGGGCGGATAACGTACTGTCCGCTGCAACAACAGCAGTGGCCGCAAGTATAGGGGCCTCATCGAGCTGAATTTCTACCTGGTCAGCCGCAACTTTCGCCAGGCCCAAGACACCGGTGGGAAAGTAAGGGCCGCCAGCGACAGGTGGTCCATACAAATAGCCAAGCCGTTTCGTCGTGATGTCCAGTGACCTCGTCAAGGAGCGGGTATCATTCTGCGGTAACGTGTATGCACCGAGTGCCTGGTTATTTGAAGTCGGCGCTCTGCGTATCGCAACAGCAGTGGCTTCCCAGCTTTGAAGTGCAAGGAGTGGCAGTAGACATGATGTGAGCGACGGGCGCTTCATGATCAAGTTCCGGCTACCCTCGCCTGTGTAGAGGTCCCTGGAGGGTCGAGAAACGGGCGCAGCCTCGTTCAAAAGCTCGTCCTGCACAGTGCGCAGCCTTTCGTTGCGCGGGGCCCCATCATTTGTACTTGTACTCTCGACTTGACTATGAGTTTCGGTATGATACACGCTCCCTTGGGCTACCTGAGTCTTGCGACGATCGGCCGGCACTCGGTCGCCTGAATTGACGAGTCCATCTCGCGAAATCCTGTGTGGCCCTTGAATGTCGACTAACTGTCGACTAGCTGTGTGTGTTGATGCGGTGCTGACAATCGACTAAACACAAAGGGGGAAGACGAAGGATTCCTCTTGATCCGAAATTGCGTTCGAGGCTAAAGGGAGGCTTGAGATGGGTCTCGTGAAGTCCCCCTAGACCTCTTGTGGTACAAAACCTAGCGATCCCAATCAAAAGGGACAGCGCCATCAGCGCCATCATGGCGCCGGTGGTTTCGAAGCACCAAATTCAGGAACTCACCAATTTTCGTCAGTCCTCTTTCAGCGCGACGGTGTTTGCTTAACTCTGGGACTTGTGGGGATCATGAACTTGTATCCGTGGGTCACTGGATAATAATGGGTATGCTTGCGGCGCCGTTGACTACCATAGTAAAAGCTTGACTGGCAGAAAGCCCGAGACTCATGTGGCTAGACTGGATGCAACTCATTTGATGGCGATGGGAGTATCCTGTGAGGTACAAAGTATAGTAGTAGTAGGGAGTACGGACTACAATCACCTTCGTCATTAATGGCCTACTTGTAGTACTACCACCCTTATGCTGCCAGATCTACCCATTCTTTGTCCCCTGTATCAAATTGAACTAGCCAGGTCCTACTTGTACAAGTGGTATATCACACTCGGAGTCCTCCTCCTCCCTCGACGAGATCGAAATGACATCGAAGTCGCGTTCCGATATAATGGTGAAACCCAGTGCCTCAAAGTCCTCGTCCTCCTCAAGACCAAGACTCAGACCACCAACCAAGTCGAGTTCACCCTGTACAGTTCCATCGATGACAGCACCTTCAGCCACCACTTTCCCCCCAGCTGCTTGATCATCCTTGTGCAACCGATCGGGGCCATCACCACCACAGGACTGCTCAACCACGTAAAAAGGATACGATACATCGACGTCCAACTCCCCATCCTCAACCTCGTCGTGCACAGCCCTCGCCTTGACTTTCAGCCCCCTGCCCAACCTTTTCAGCTCCCACTTTGCACTGCTCTTCTCACGGATCTTCTTCCCTTTGTGGTGCCGTCGGTCTAGAGGCCATATATCGGTCTCGCAGTCCAGAAACATGTCGCGCTTCGTCCAGATTGACACATTCATGTGTCTCGGCACCGATACAAGTGGCCCAAACGCGGGATATATTGTCGAAAACGGGCCATATATCTCCTTAAGAGCCCTTTGCGAAGCAGGTGTGGATGCGAATGAATGATAGGGTTGACCGATCCAACTTGGATCCACGCCACGATACCCGTAGTATTTCGCTGATTGTTTGGCGTAACGGTTTCGCGCGTGTCTCCGAGAGCGAAGATCGCGATGCGTCTCTGCTTCATCTAAAGGGTGAGTCTCGAATGAATCAGGACCATGGGTTTCCATGGTAAGCGCTGACCAATGGTGTCCTTGGAAAGCACAGTGATGGCTGCAACAGGATTTGCTGAATTTGTGTTTCCGAGGTCCAAGACGGCGGTAAAATGTCGTGCCGCTTTCACTCAACTTCTGGGAAGACGGTCCCAAAGGTGTTCTGATCTCGGGGTACCAAGGTGAGTAAGATGTCGGGGGAGGAAATGTCCCAAGTACACACCAATAAGATGTGCAGTCCAGGTAGTGGCAAAAAGCAGGAGATGATATGCCGACTACCCAGTCAAGGGGTCGACGATTGTGTCTGGACAAGACCAGCAAGAGTAGGCGTGGCCAGTCTTTATGTGCCAGAATACACCGTACGTGTGAGTTAGTGAGATGAAGTCATTTGTAGGCCACACGAGCACAGCCTGCGAAGCTGGAAGAACCAGGATGCCTATTGGCTTCCGCCTAAGGCAGCCGTGGGAAGGGCCAGTGGCGGAGTTTTCCAGGGCTAGGGCTTAAGTTGACAGGCGTAGCCGAAGGCGCCCACAGCGCCCAATATCATGGGGCTGGCAATTGCACGGCCACAGGCACATGGCTGGCTGAAGAAATGGGCAACAGACGTCTTTCGAAGCTGATGGTTTGTCGCTGATTTTAGGTACAAGTCGACGGCAGACTCGTGAGCAAGTTCGCATTACAGAAGCGTACGACTTGCGCCTCGACGTTCCAATTGTCAACAAGTCACGATCCAATCGTCCAGGTTGATGTTCTTCAGGATGGTTGAGAAGCGACCTTCCTCGCTGTTCTCACAGAACTTCTTCTGCGTCTTGCTGCTCACCGGATTTTTGTTGCTCTTGTCGGTGCCCTTGGGATACTCGACATGAAAGACCGGCTTATCGTGCTGTATGAACGCGGCATACGTGTCGCATTCGTCATATGCGACACACTGCTCATTGACACTCCATTCCATGCAATCAATAACACCGTCGATAATACCGCCCGCGTTCTTGAGTCCGATAGAAAGGTTGCGACTGTGTGCTTGGTTGGCGAGGAAAATCATATAATTGATCGAGTCCTCGTCCGTCAAGCCCAGACCGTTGTCGTTGTCATAGCCATCCACGTTGTCGGGGTCGACACCGTCGCAGCCCTTCTTCACAGCCAAGTCGAGACGAGATTTCATGATATTTCGGACGTTCTTAGACCCGATATCCAACCATTTCTCTCCGGGCCAGCCATCAAGATCGTTGCCCAGATCCGAAGCATTGAAATTTGACGCATCCGGCCGCCAGTCCTCGTAGCTGCCCGCGGAGAAATAGCAAATGACTTTATGTCCTTTATTTCTCATGGCCTTGATGTTGGCTGCATTGTTGTCGAAAAGGTCAATGTCCCACACCTTAGGCGTTGAGGGGATGTTGGCTGGTGTTGTTACAGGTTGACCTAACTGGTAGTTCCATGATACCCCAACAACAGGTTGCCAGAGTCCTTTTGGACGTGGTGAGCAGGTGCTTCTTTCCAGAAGGCTGTGTGCGTGTTCAGACTTCGAAGGTCCAGGAAATGCAGCAACACAAGTTGCTGCAGCATGAAGGGTAACTAGGCCCATGGCAAACATTATGTTCTTCTGATAGATGATTGTCTAGACTCGGAGACAAGAAGCAAATTTCGAATTATATTATGAGTAGTGCTCGACAGAGTTCTTGCCTTAGCATTGCTGCTGTCTGTGAGCTTATGAGCGATAGCATGGTAACAGGTTAGCTCGAGTTACACCGTCCACGCCGTCACATCCCGGGGAGAATAATTCGTGCACGAGCCACAAGGACTCACTCCGCCTGCTGGTGTGTGGACGTGCGTATAGTACTGTAGAAATAGAAATATATTCTTTGGATGTGGTCCGCGCTCAAAATGGTTTGCTCCAAGCCTGGACTGAGCGTCTTTGGGGGCCACTTCCAGGCACCAACGAAGTGGCTTGCCCTAGAAAATAGCCAATGTTCAAAGCCACTGGAAAATTCCGTGACTGGGTTGGGAGTAAAATATTGCGACTATGCTCTCATCCCAAGAACTCAAAGTCCAGTCATCGCAATTCTTTGAGGAAGAGAAGAGTGCCTAGACAGGGCCAAAAATAGTGCTCCTCAAACGTCGAAAGAAGTGAGAAGAGCCATGCTCGTCAACCGGCCATTGCATTTTCGACCTAGAGAGGTAGGTGATTGCACCAAAATGAGCTCTCATTAGAAGCCCGTCGGGAACTAGGAGTGCCCTCCGTTGCAGTCCGTGGGGCTGGTTTAGAAGAGGCCTGAGGTTGTGCTTGAAATGATCCCAGCAGCTTAGGCAGATTTTGGCTGACACACGTAGTTCGTGAAGATGTGCTCGCCGTAACGCCCAGTTGAGAGTTCTTGCAGTGTTGAATATAGCATGGCTCACGACTGGATGTGTCGCAAAAGTCGAATGAGTGGCTGCTGAATGCCGTTTCCAGGTTAGAAGACCGGTTGCATGGAATGAACCTGTTAAGCATTACTGGCGCTCTCGGCGGGTTCTGGTAGAGTCACGGCGTTTCCGGTTGCGAGCACTGCCTGTACGGTATTAGACGTCCTGTCTGGCTTCAATGATGCACAGCTCGGCCACACCCATGTTCCTCAACACGGTTCCCGCGTCCAGGGTGGTGTAAATATGTCTTGCATCGTAGGTACAATTTCGCGCACGTGGGCGAATTCAGAAATCGTCATGGAACCTAATCTGATTGCTCAACTCTGGAAAATGAGCTAAAACAGATTTGTGCAGACTCCAGTTGTCGATATTGTCGATGTGTGTCGTGAAAGCAGGTGTAAGGCGACTTTTTTCACCCAAGCCAGCGCCCTCTATGCCTTCCACACACGCTTCATCGCCAAAAGCCCAGTTGGGGTTGAAGGTATCGTATCTTAGGATATGGGAAAAATCTCGATTGTACTGCAGAAATGATTTCCTGAGTTGTGGAATATGACAGAGGTCAACGAACAGCTTGTGGTGCGGTACAACCATTTGGTCAACCATAGGCCTCATGATTTCAGGCATTAGGAGCCAAGTGTCACGACATGGCAATATCATCCACCTCATGAAGCAGGCCACCATATGAAGGGTGGTATATAAGCATGTTTGAGGCAGCATGCCCTTCCAAGATTTGGTGAATTCGCAGGCCCATGTCGAAACAGTCTGCATGTCTTCTGGGCATCGGTCGCGGAAGAAGAGCTCGGTGTGTAGTCCATCCATGCTAAGAATGGTTCTGACTGGCTGTCCTTGAGCCATAAGTGATCGGGCGTTCTCAATGAAACCCAGGGCCGCTTCCGACAAAGGATCCGCGATGCTCCCTTCGTCGAGTAGCAAAGGCGAGCAAGCATACATAGGTTTTTGTAACATGCTCAGCTGCTGCTGTTGTACTTCCGCGCCCCAGCCGTTAGCTCTGATAGCGCTAGACATTGGAAGATTTCCAAAGGACTTGACAGCACCGGGTTCCACGTAGTTGTCTTGATCCAACAACGGCCGTGGGTGTTGCTGAGAAGAGTTGGATCTGTCGGGAACATATCCGCCCTCAGGCTTTCTAATGAACGCTAGATGATCAGCTTCTGGCAGACGAATCCTTGGCCGAACAAGCTCGGTAATCTGGGAAATTCGACCTTGCGGACTTTGAGGGTTCAATAGTGCAGTCAACGAGATCAAGCGCGACGTGGATGATTGAGCTGGATTAGCCTGAGCATCTGAAGAGCTTTCCAATGCTTCGTCCTCGGGGGCCAAGGTCTCTGCACCTGATTGTGCGAGATGAGCTTCGATAGCTGCGACTGGGGCATCTTCGCTGATTAAATTCAGCAACGTCTGGGCTCTAGAATCCGAACGTTGCCGCAGCGTGGTAAGCACCTGATGAAGAAGCCGCTGATCCTTCCGAGCCTTTTCGCGATGCATCTTCCGTCTCATATCGGTGTCTGCATCGAGAATGCATTCGAAACCATGCTTTATGCATTCTGAGCATTTGCCGCCGCCCTGGTCCCCATCGCACTAGTTGGGGCGTTAGTAACAGATAGCAAACCAGTGGGGAGCGCTGGGAGAAAGAGTATACCTTGCGCCTTCTTCTTCGACAAGATGTGCAGGCTCGAGATGTGTGCTTGGTTGCTGCGCGCGTTGCTCGCGTCGCAGGGGCAGTCTGGTTTCCTTGCGACGAGAGATCGGGCAATGCGCCAATCATATTTGAATCGTCGTGCGCTTGCATTTCGGGTTGTGGCCAAGGAGTGATAACCGGCTGCCGCTGTCCGGACAATGGCACATTGATATTGGGATATCCTTCCATTTTGCAGAGCGATTAATCTTCATGACCTGTGCGATGGGCCAAGTAGAGGCGGATTCATAATTCCGATGATACAAAGTAAGCGTGGAAAGCTGACCTGTGATGAAGCACGCTTGAAACTGTGAATCGAAGGTCGGCAAGTCGCAAGTGCATGTCGGAGGGAGGAGAATGGAGAGGAGATAAACCAATCACCAAACCAAGGAAGAATTCTCCCCGGCAGCCCCGGAGTGCCTCATGATCCACCGTATACCCTTATCGCGATAAGAAAAATTTATGGAAGGAACGATGGCATCAGGATTGGTTCACTCCATCTGCGCTCCGATCGTCCTACAACACCTCCTTGACCATCACATTATATCCAAGAACATGGCCAAAGTTAGGAAGAAGAAGAGGACTCATGTCGGTAACGATGATGCCCCAGGAAAGCCCGGACAAGGCAATCGCAGGCCCAAAAGCATGGTCATTCGCATGGGCGCCGGCGACATTGGTCCCAGCGTTACTCAACTGGCCCGAGACTTTCGAGCCGTGATGGAACCAGACACTGCGAGTAGATTGAAGGTAGGTCAATCATGCGTCTCGTGTCTTGTGGCAGACATCTAACTCTCAGGCGAACAGGAACGAAGAGCGAACAAGCTGAAAGACTACACGGCCATGGCAGGCCCTCTCGGAGTTACACATCTCTTCCTGTTCTCACGCTCGAAAGCCGGCAATGTCCACCTCAGAGTCGCTACCACTCCTCGTGGCCCGACGCTGACGTTTCGGGTTCAACGGTACGCCCTTAGTAAAGACATAGCAAAAGCGCAGAGACATCCAAGAGGAGGGGGGAAAGAATTTCTGAATGCGCCTCTACTGGTTATGAATAACTTCACGTCACAACCCACAGGAGATGCAAACGCCGATCCCATCAAAAAGCAGCTCGAGTCGTTGACGACCACGATTTTCCAGTCCATGTTTCCGCCCATAAGCCCGCAGGCCACACCTCTCAACTCGATAAAACGGATACTTCTACTCAACCGTGAGACACAGACAGATGGATCATATATAATTAGTCTGCGACATTACGCGATCACGACTCGACGGACAGGGGTTTCAAGACGAGTGCGCCGATTCGATCCGAGCGAGCAGCGACATAGAGAGAAGAAGACGGGTGCTCTACCGAATCTTGGGAAGCTTGAGGATGTAGCTGATTATATCCTTGATCCTGCTTCCGGCGGATACACCTCGGCCAGCGAGACTGAGCTAGACACAGACGCTGAAGTCGAAGTGACGCAGACGACCACACAACGAGTCTTGAGCAAGCGCGAGCAACAGAAACAGCAGAACGGAGACTCGAAGGACAAGAGAAAGGATCCAGAACAAGTCTCGGGCGTGGAGAAGAGAGCCGTAAAATTGGTGGAGCTCGGCCCGCGTCTGCGCCTGCGCTTGGTCAAAGTGGAGGAAGGCGTGTGTGAAGGACGTGTGATGTGGAACGAGTTTGTGACAAAGACCAAAGGCGAGGAGAAAGAGTTGGAAGAGAAGTGGGAGAAGAGGCGCAACGAGAAAGAAGAGCGTAAGAAGGTGCAACGTGAGAACGTCGAGCGTAAGAGGCAGCTGAAGAAGAACACCAAAGCAAATGCTGGGGAAGGCGGAGAAGGAGAGCAGGACGAGGATGAGGAATGGGATAGTGATGAGCTAGAAGACTGGGATGACCTGGATGATGTCAATGGTTCTCAGGACAATGCAGATGAAGACGTGGACGAGGACGACGAAGACGAAGACGAAGACATGGAGGATTGAAACCAGTCGTATCTGGACCGAGAGAGTCTCCTTCATGGGACGACTCCGATATACTGGAAAGCGAGAAAAAAAGGCCACAGGTAGACCCGGTCTACAGAGATCAGCTCTAGCGATGTCATGACGACCCCCACCGAGCTCAAGCGCACTTCGGTACACGCTATGTGAGGCAACTCCGTCCTGGAAGGCTTCAAGCAAAGTCAAGGGCTGGAGGCGAATACCTGCTGAAGAGGAGCCTTCCTTCTGGATACAACACGGCAATTCGCGTGCGCAGTTGTTCGCGTTACATGTATATCTTCCACAACGAAGAGGCTATGCTAATGGCCAGGAGAAACCTACCTTCAATGGGAGAGAGTATTGAAAATGCCATTGCGGTCAGCAGTAGTTGAGCGAGCATCATGGCTTTCATTCATGATTATTATCTCTTGTGTTGTATCTATCTGATCCAGTTGGTAGAACCCAGTATCTTCACACCATAGGTCCACTGGTCAATCATGAATGGTATCAGACCTATCTCGGCGTTGTTCTGATCCATTTGCTGGAGACCAGCTACATCGCAGTCTTCTTCATCTCTTCATTTGCACAAATTTCTTTTCAGGGCTGCCTTTCATCATGATCTGACTTAATGCCTTGCACAGTCCAGTCCGGTCCGCACCGTCAACTTCCATCCACTGGCTTGGTGTAGTCTTGGTTCAGTCCCCATTGGAAGAAAAGTGTCCATACTGAACGTTCGTTGTTGATGGGCATTTCTTCAAGTCATCCGGGTGTCATCCTCGGGCTCCAACTGAGGGTACACCTCAGGTTCGTTTTCTTTGTCAGCCAGAAACGACAAGAGACTCTATTTCTTGCCGCTGGCGTAGCGCTTGACCCATTCTTTGGCCTCCTTGTCGTAAGCAGCACGGTCGTCACGGTACTGTTCGGCGATTTTGGCTTCGACAGCGTCGTCGGGGTTTGGTTCTGCCATGCATGAAACCTTGTTAGCTATTCATTCTTGCTTTTCGTCTGAACTGAGTTGAGTTGTGCCGCGCGCAAGACACGGCGGACAAGACAAGAAAGGACAGGACAGGACAGGGCCAGGTTGTAGTTAAGGCGGGTAGTAGAAGCAAGAGGAAAACATGGCCATGTGACATACCTTTCAACAACTGTCTGGCAAACTCCAAGACGGCGGCCATTTTGGTGCTGGGCTTCCACTCGCTGTCCTTGAGCATGCCGAGACACATGGTTCCACTGTTCGGTGGGGAGTCATTGCTGATGTTGGGGTGGTAGATCTTTGTGCCGAAGGTGACGGTTGGTGGTTTGAATGGGTAGGTTTGTGGGAGGGTGATGGAGAGGTCGAATTTGCCGCCCTATTTGAGTGCAGGATTAGCAGACCGTAGAGCCTTGGTAAGATAGTTTCTTTGCTTCCGTCTTCGTCTTCGTTTTCGTTTTGAGCCGTTCACGTTGGCATGATTGTGAAGTAGGAACAGTTTGACAAGCTGGTAGACCGAATTCTTTTTGGCGAACACAAGATGGGAGTGAAGAGCGTGGACAAGAAACACCCAGGCAAGGAGACGGGAAGCAGACAGGAAACAACAGATGAACATACAGCATAAGGAGAGCCAGCAGGTCCTTCCATAGTGACTTTCCATTGGAACAAGTTCGACTCGTCGGCCAAGGCCACGGAAATTCCTGCTGGCGGCGATGTCATGAGTTCACCTAGTTCCTGCGCCAGGCATGAACAGTTAGCCAAACTGCACGTCTTCTCATTGTCCGCGCGCGGGGCGGAGTCCAACCTTCGTGATACGCTTTTGGCTCGACATGATGGGCTATGATGTTGAAGAACGCGCGATGTTGATTGTCTGAGTTGTTGATTTCAGCTGATCAGTTCGCGGAGAAAGGAAAGATTGAAGTTGTGAAATTGTCAAGACGGCCTGCCGTTGAAGAGAAATATGGATTAGTACATGTATTGAGATTGAGTCAAGGCGGTGTTATTATTGAACTGGGACTCTGATGCCAAGTCGATGGAGGCAGTGAGTACTAGTACTAAGTTACAGGATATGAGGGCGTTGGAACTTGTGTTATATCAAGTTATACTCTACCGGAGTCAAGAAATACGGTCGAGGTGGAGTTGGCGAAGCGCAGTGGGGGACAGACACTAGGTACAGAATAAAGAGCAGCACGGGACACTCCCATAGAGAGTAAGTAAGAATATAGACTATTTGGGCACTTCAATGTACAAGGACTACGGGCAGGGTGATGTGTTGAAGGGTATGGAATTGTTTTTGATATCATTCAGGCCCTATCGAGCGCCTCTAGGGAGACCCAGTGTACGGATACTTTTACCACAATTCTCTTGCCTTGTCAACAGAGGAACGCCATCGCTCGAAAGCCCCAGTCTCAAACATCACGCGGATCCTGCCCATATCACCCTGGCAAAGTATGCATTCCTCTTGGCCTGATCCGTCGCTGCTTATCCCTCTGTCCCACTACTTCTGAACGCAACACAGAGCTGACAATACCCATGGGTGAGATCAAGAACATGCTGTGGTAAGTTTGTGGACTGGACGATGCTGCGGACTTTGACGGCACCTTCTTCTTCGATCAATTTTCGTATCGAGTAGAAAAGCTCGGGAGAGAACTAAAGAATCAGTCAACCGCCGGGGCACAGAAGCTTGAAGCCGACCACTTACCTCTGAGTACCACCTATATTGCCAGGTGATCAGGCGGATCAAGCATGCGAGTACATTTCTCGTGTCGCCCTTCTTCTCGTACATACGAAGAATACCCTTCATCGACTTGGGCGAAAACCTGATGTTCAAGCATTGTTGGTAAGCCTCTAGTGCTTCGTTCGTGTGGTGTAGTCGTTCCGCAAGGTCACCCAAGATCTCCCATTCCGCCGCCGATTTCTTGTACTGCATTTGTTGCTGGCGGTATTGTCCCATTTCAGTTCTCCAGATGGTGTAGATCCGAAGATCTTCATATAAAACCATGAACAAATTGTCAAGCCATCGTTCGCAGAGGCGTTTGTTCTGGAAGCCGGGATAACTTGAGTGGGATGCATCGGCGTCGTCGTTGCCTGATTTGACTTCTTCTGCTGCAATGGTTGGCACAGGCTTCTCCATGGACTGGTCTGCTTTCAACTCTGCATTCTCTTTTGAGCTGCCGTTGACTGAAGACCCATTCGCCCCTTCGGCAGGGGTTTTGTCGTCATCAACGGCCGACCCGTCGTCTGACTCGTCTTCTCCAGATTCTTCAGCTTTGGCAGGGGTTGCATGCCCATTGGGTGTCCCGGACAACGCGACGGTGCTAGCATTCTTGCTCGACGGGGCTCTAGGGGTGACTGGATGATGCCTTTCGGAACGATATTCTTCTTCCATGACAAAAACATGACTCCGTGTCTTCAGTAATGAGTCCCATCCTATCGAGGCAGCAATTCTGGTGAGCAAGCTATAAGCTTTCAGGAATGTTCCTTGATAAGTGGCGGCCTGGAGTTTCCGTAATGATACGTGGACCTGATCGAAAGGTTCCCCTTGTCTGGGTTGCCCCTCGTCGATCTCATCCAGCGCACTTTCTGGCAGGATAGGGAGAAGGACACGACTAGGTTCGGGCATTCTAGGTGAGTCCTTATCTTGATATGAGAACATCGGGCAAGAATTGAGCGTCAGGAGTGCCAGATCCCATTGCTCGAGATCGACATAAACTTCGGCCAAACGAGCCCATGTGCTGAACTCGCTTGGGGCAGCCGTGACGCCTTGCTTGGCCAGCTCAAGAGCCATCTCACCTTCCCCCTTGCTCTGGCAGAAAGCTGCCTGGCAGTCAAGGAGCGCATAATCCATGGGGACATCTTGCAATGAATCATGCAGCAGCCGAACAGCCTGAATTTCTTCGTCTCCTTCCAAGAGCACTCGAGCGAGCAGGGAGGATACTTCCACATCCTTCGTCCGCAATTTCTCGAAGAGGTTGACCCCAGAAGCATGTCGTCCAGTAGTCTTGATGTATTTCAAAAGGCCTGCGGTGAGATGATTCGTCACGACATTGGGGATTTGAATCTCCGGATCTGAGCCCAGCTGCCGTCCGCTGAAAAACAAGCTCTCTGCAGCTTCGAAGAAACGGTGTTCCTGCTCAGTGCTTGTGATCGGATTGAATCTTCTGACGCCGATGATCTTCTTTATCGTGTCTCCACTGCCATCATCCGAGTAAGAGTAGGCTCGTAGGACGGCGCACAGGAACGTCTCCAACCAGAGACTGTCTGTCGCGACTCTCCTGTCTCCTCTTTCATCCACGCAGTAGCTCTCCACACTGCCCGGAATCTTGACCTCCACTCTCATGTCCAGGTGTGAGAACGCATTGTAGCAGCAGTATAAGCCGGAGACCACCTTATGTGTTTTATCCGACGGATTGAAGGTCAGAGTGTTGACATAGGCTGCGAGGCTTGCGGAAGAAGAGGCATCGACTCCGGTGACATGGTGATACACGCCCGTCTGTTTTGCGCCGGCTTTCGTACTCTGCTTGACAAGGTGTACAAGATCAGGAGGTCCGAGTTCGCGCAGGGCAGGTAAACTTTCTGTTCGAGCGTCTACTGCCAGTCCAATATCGTCATCCTCGATGATCCTGAATACATGGTCAGACTGGGCATAACTCATTCATTTCCGTGGAAGGACTTACTCGGGCACCGCAGGCGCAAGCATGGCGGCGCACCCCTGTGGGCGAACTCAATTGGTTCAGGACAGACTGACAAAGCTCGTAGAAGGGACAACGTAGGGTAGTAACAACTTCTTGTGGAAGACGTATCTTGGAGACGCACGAAATGTAATAACGACTGCACGAACACCTCCCTTGTCTATGTCTGTGCAGAGATATGGCTTGCAGCACCAGCTGGAGGATCGCTGGCAGATTGAATGGCGCCCGCTAATCCTGCCGTGTTGGGACATCTCCAGATCCGCGTTCTGGTGCCTTTGTTAGCGTGTGAAGTCGACGTGAAGTCTACCATCACTACTATTATTCCACTCCCTTATCATTGAACTCTGGGGATCGCGGCCCATCCGACAAATCCTTTTCTATCTTCGCAGCGGTGCCCTAGGATGATAATAAGGGATCTAGCCTGATGTCAGAGGAGGTTCATCTTCCACGTCATGAGTTGGCGAAGACCCAAGAAGAACGCCAGACCAAACCATAGTCACAACAACAAGAATCATGTCAGGCTTCACCGCGCTCAACGTCGAGCCTGAGGATGCCTTCGAAGAGGAGATCGACGATACGAAAGAAATCCAACTCGAAGAAGCCTTCAAACTCTATCAGAATGCCTTGAAGCTCCATTCCCAAGGCCCTGAATACTTCGAAGAGGCTCTTGCTGCCTACAAAGAATTACTACAGTCCGAAATATTCAAATTACCAGAAGTCATCTCTGAATACACCCACGATGAAAACGAGGACGAGCAGACAGCAGGAGCTGCTCAGCCTGATGCCGCGACAGTGCCACTTCTCCCAAGCAGCGCTGCCGAAACTTCCGCGAGTTCGATACCTCAGCTTCTCTATCTTGCCTACAAGAACAGGGGCCAGTTTGTTCTGGACGTGGCCCATCACGAACTTCCTGCCAAGGGAGGCTCCAGGGCTGAATTAAGCAAATATTACGCCAAGCCATGCAGTGAAAGCATCGGAGATTTTGCCAGGGCTCTTGAACGCGATGACGCCGATCTAGATCTGTGGAAGCGCTCCGCGCGTGTTGCGGGCGTTCTGTCATCTCAAAGAATAGCTCGCTTCTGCCTCGAGAGTGTCCTGGCAGGTGATGACGAAGATGCCGAGCAAACCATTGACATGTCTGGTCTGGATGAGGCTTTCGCAGCTGGTGAGCTTGAGAAAGTGATCGAAGTCTTAGAAGATGACCTCAGTCGCTTGCGAAGCTCGAATGTCAAGGTCAAGGACCCCCTATTGGCTGCATTACGGAAGACGAATGACCCTTATTCGTTCCTTCCCAAACGTGCAGACAGCCTCGAGTACCTCGATGATCGGTACAGACCTCTAAGCTTCGGAGTTGCCGAAGTCTCTTTACACCCAACTGCAGGCGACTTTTGCTCTCTTGGGCGCGCGATTCAACGGGTCATTTCGGACATTCTAGATGGCCCTACCTGTCTTGGGTCAGCAACAACAGTCAAAATTGCTTTACCAGACTCTCAGTTCGACCATCAGGAGACAGAGATGAGTTCTCCAGATGCAGAGACAAGCAACGCACGAGGTCGCGCGCTGTCGGACATAGACCCGGTGATTACAGGTGGTCCGGAATCTGTTACGAACGATGTGGCCATGGTTGACTCTCCTCAGCAAGAGACTCCGGCGGATGCGAATGCAATCGCAAATGCGGAGACGGGGGAACATGAGCACGATGGATCTGACGAGGCCGTTGACGAGAATACAATCGTGGTTCGTACTGCTCCTTACCAGCCGCCGGAAGGCACAGTCCACATACCAAGGAAGCGATCTGCAACTACAGCTGGAAACGAAGAACTCGAGGGCCGTACAAAGAGCAAGAGATTACGCGCAAGAGAGTCTTTGGTTGAAATAACCGCACGTGAAGATGAAGTACAGCCTGAGGACCCACAACATTTTCAGGACCAACTGGCGACATACGAACAAGCCGACCAGGCAGCTTTTGATGTTGCCAACTCATTGCTTGCGAAGTTTCAATTGAACATCTACCTTTCTGCCGTGGAAGCCAGACAGGCATTCTGGCAAGGCAGTCCAGACCACGAAGCTGAGGGTGCACATCGCATCCCCGAAGATGACCTGATCCTGCTTGGAGACCTCAAGATGGCCTTGAAAAGCTGGTCGGATGAGAAAGGTCAGGCTCTCATTCAGGGACACGGCAGTCAAGACTTTCCTGATGGCTCGACTGGCATGTCTTTGTTCCTTCAGCACTCAAAAGCTACCAGTGCGAGGCGAGCTTTACCTCCCGCAGGTTCCAACGAAGACGCGTTCTCCTCGACAGTCAAGTATATCAACGGACAACCAACTAACATCTACGATGCCGCTTATCATTGGTTATTCTCTGCGTTGGTTACTGGCGAAGACTCTGGAGGCCACTTTGTTTCTTCCTACATGAGAGAATCATGGTCCGAAGAACTGAAACAGACAGTGGTGCAATTGGCCACGGCTACTGACGCCTATCTATTGGATACCTTGCGCCAGAGTCATTCATCTCTTGCGGCGGACAATCAGGTACAAGCCGGTGTGAAGACCACGAGCATTAGGCGGTTCTTCGAGTTCGTGCAGACTCTTTTCGAGCTGCACATAGAAGTCCACTCAAGCCACAACAGTCCCAGCGATACAGCAGAAGATGCAGTTCGAATTGCCCAGGACGACCGTCTCCGAAGATGGGCAAACCTGACCGACGACTTCATGCAGCTATACCTCGACCGCGCTGAAAAGCCGGAGTTGACTGATACTTTGGTCTTGCGCTTCATCTGGGCATCCACGACCCACGCCACTACAGCCGAAGAAGTTGACAAGAATCATGTTGTGTTGTGCTTGGAGGATCTGAAAGCAATCTTGGAAAGAGCTGGCGCAAGTCCAATCTATCTGCCCAACAACACCGCCATGCCTGTGATCTCGATGGCGGCTGTTGACCAAGAAATCTCGCGATTGAGCACCCTGGATTTCTTCACAAGTGTGTTTGACAGTGACAACAGTGACCCTGTGGCAGTGATAGAGAAATTGGAGCCAATCCTCGAGCCGACTTCGGGCTTGGTGGACACCCATACTTCGGGTTCATGCACTCCCAGTGGACATACTGCACAGGCCGAGCAACTGATGAAGTTCTTAGAGTGTGGCGACGCTGGTCTAAAACTCTTTCTATGGAGACGCCTTCAAAATGCCTACACCGCAATATCATATCCACCAAAAGTGGTTTCCTGCCTTCTACGAGGAATTGAGACGAGCTTCCACGAGTTGCGCACAATCCGGCATCTAGAACTTGATGATCCTGACCGTCACATTTCGATTCTGAAGTGGCTACGGGATATTGACGAGCTTATGCTCAAGGTTGTTATCAAGCTCGTCAACGAATCCAACGCTTTCGAATGTGTTGATGAAGCGCACTTGCTTTCAGCCTTAGGTGTTGTCACTGGCATTGTCAGACTGCTTCACGGATTTGTCGTCTACGAAGACTCCGTACGAGTCGGACAGACAACTGGACCTCAACTTAAAGGTGCAGCTTCTTACAAGCTATACGACAAGAGCAAGGATCGTTTCAGAGAGATGTTGGTCCGTGCATGGACACTACAGTATCTCCTGCTGAAAGAAGCCGCAGAGCAGGACCCGGCTGCCTACCCACGAGCAACCGATGACTTAGCAGAATACCTCGGCAGTGTCCATCATATGCTCGGCATAAGGCATTATTGCAGATATGCCAACAAGTCCTTCCTCAAGCTCGCAAAGAGTGAGTTGGGCACTCTCAAAACCCAGCAGGATTATTCGGCAGACATGTCTCAAGTACTCTTCGACCTCTACCAGCTGCACTTCATCACAGGTATCGGAGACCGCAACCACGGATGCCCCATTGAAAATATGGACAAGAAGACTGCAGCGGCGCTGATACCGATCATCATGCAATATGTGGGTCAACTCAACATGAAAGATATACTCAAGAGTGACCTCAAGGGTACTATTGAGAAGATACAGTCAGCACTAGGGGTGGTGAAGAGTACTCCGGCCGTCTCTCACAACAAACGAATCATCTCGGCATACCTAAAGTCAACTATCAACGCAAATGATCTATATCAGTCTGTCCGTGGCATAGGTGATCTTCAGACAAGACCTGTACAGAATGATACACAAAGTGCAGCCAGCCAGGGATGGTACTTTTTACTTGGGTACTTGGCTCTCGCGAAATATAAGTCAGTTAAGCGGGTCCAGCCCACGCCCACGGATGATCTGGATGTCGCTGGCGCCTTCTTCCGGCAGGACTTAGATCACGCCAATGACAAATGGGAGACCTGGTACCGACTTGCTCAAGTGTATGAAGCCAAGATTGAGGACGATCTGATCTGGAACTCAACGAAACTCAACGACTCGAGAGGCGACATTGCACTTCTTGAACGTCAAGCTGTACACTGTTATGTCATAGCAACCGCCTTGGCCTTACGGACCGCCGATGACAAACCCCAAACAGCACAGAAAGTGGAAGAGATGTTTGCAGAATTCGGAAGTCGCTTATATGCATCTTCCAGGCCTCCTTTGAACATGGAAGCTTTCAAAACCGACAAGAATGTGCGATATATGAGCAGCATCGTCGATCAGACTATGTCGAAGCAGCCATACTATAAGCCTATCAGCCAATATACTCTTTGGCATTTTGCAGAATATCTCCTTAGCAGGAAGTTCACCGACAAGCCAAAGCCGTGGATGACCCACTATACGCGCACGAAATGCCTGTGGAAAATGTTTCAGAGTCCTGCAAATCGCAACCGCGTTACTGCGGAAGACGTTGTGGATGCCATAGTTGAGGCCCTCGGTGCTCTACCGAAAAAGGAAAAGTCGAACGAGCCGGTGTTGGAGCCGCACTACAAGATCGTTTCGATCGTTCACAAAATGGTGAAACGCCGTGTCATCACACCAACCCTGGGCCAGGAGTATTTGCAAGCAACCCGCTTTGCCCATGGAATTCATCTCTCTGACGATGAAGAAGGGGTCGAGTGGGAGTCATACGTGCTCGACATCTTACACAAGCTGGAACATGCTGATAAATCCAATTGGCATCACAGAATTACGGCTCGTGCTGCGCATGTCCTCTACGATGAAGATCCTACCGTTGCGAATGCCCTGGGAGCCAAGTACGAGTTTACGAAACAAATCTTCACCAAGACCATGACCATACAGGTCTGGAAGCCGGAGAATGAACGCCCTGGAAGACATTATGTCTACACCAGTCGGTACGTGACATTCTTCGCTCATCTACTCGAGCAATTGGGTGACCGGGTCAATCTGGATCAATTGGTTCGTCGCATCCGCCGGAAGACCACCGATTTTCTCGACCATGCCAAAATCTGGGAGGAGGTCGTAACAGCATTTGTCCGATCTTTGCGACGCCTTGGCAAGATCCCAGATGGGAAGGAGAGAATGGTGTTTGACGGTATGAATCACGAAGAGTTCACGAAGAGATCCGAGCAACTGGGGACATGGTCGCACGAACCTGATACGTCCTCAGTATATCTAGACATCATGAAAGATGGGGTTGACCTGAAGCGGCTGAACAACAGCTTGATGAAAGGGCCACTGATCGACGACCTGATCGGTGATTCATATGCGTGTCTTTACGAGGAGTATGTTAGACAACTGCCTCCAGAAGAACAACCACAACCACAGCCGCCTGTTCTACCTCAAGGCACTTTCATCAACATGACCACAGACGTTGCGCAGCCCGTTGAGGAAGATGCCGAGCGGTCTCGCCTGAACGACTTGCTTCGAGCTCAAGGTGATGGCGCTGCCGACGGGCCTCTGTCAGTCTCGATTTCGGCACCAGTTGGCCTCGGTCTACAGAATTCTTCCCACCAGGTGCCTAGTGCTGCTGTACAGGCCGATGCCCCTCGCGCTCCTGCTAGGCCTGGACGTGTAAAGACTGTCACTAGGCGTGAAATCCAGCGCAAGGCTGAAGCAGCGATCGTCAAGCCACCACCTATCAAAACGCCAATCTTGGGCAAAAGACCGATTGTGGAGATACCTTTGAGAGTTGGACTAGACTCGCCCCTCGACAAGCGTCTGTCGGAAGCTAGAGAAGGCGACGCGGATGGAAGCAAGGCTAGTTCGCGAAGAGGCAGTATGCAAGATAGTGCGGATGGCGAAGCTGATGAGGAGGACGATTCTGGCAGCGAGCTTTCTGAGGTCGGGGAGATTGACAATGAGAAGAAGCAGCTAATAAACGAGCTTCAGAAAGCCAACGAGCGTGGTGATGAAGAAGAAGAAGAAGCTGATGATGCAGGCGATGAGCAGGACGAGGCTGCAGGGGATGGGGATGGGGATGGGGATGGGGATGGGGATGATGGCGAGGATGATGGCGGAGAGGATGACGATCAACAGGAGGAAGAAGAAGAAGACGTTGATGACGATGATGATGACGATGAAGAAATGGTCGATGCAGGAGACCTTATCGAGATTCAGGACTCGCCGGACAATGCTGGTGAAGGAGAGGTTCAGGAATAAATAACCTTGTCATATTATTGGGTTCATCGTTGGGAAGGCTCATTGTATACCGATCCTGCTCAGGCCTGAACATCGCACAGTCTTTACAGTCTCAATTCTCCGTACAAGAGAGACAGCTTCATACCAGATTCATTTCTTCCTAGAACATATATCCTCACTGCCGCCTATTGAGGGTTCAATCACAGCTAATCCCATCCCCGTGCCCTGTGGTTACGGAAGCAAATACTATGGTAGGAATGCCGACCAATAAACTGCAACAAGGCTACGAGGCTGAAGGGCATGAACTTCTTCCGAAGATCTGCCGGCGCATTGGAAATTTATTTCTCGAAGTCCATGGACAATGGAAGGCTTCTCGACAATCGATGCAGGCTGCTTCATGACTCTCTGCTCTGTCCGGTCAGTGCTGCTATTCACGAGCGGGCTCGTGTCTCGTCGCTGTACATCACATTCTTTTCTCTGCAATTCCTTTTCCTCTACCACCCACCACAAGATATCTTCGTCCAACACGCCTCCACCTCCAAGTTCAGCCATGCCTTCAGACCATCCCTCCACCACCACCACCGAACTGGAGAGCGCCCCTTCGACGACATCGACGGACTACACCTCCTACACCAATGCGGATCTCATCTCTCGTATCTCCCACCTCGAATCTCAACTACGTGACCAGACCGCACGCCTCGCCGCACTCACTACATCCACCTCGTCTTCTCAACAGCCTGCCACCTCGCAGCAAAGGTCTCCCCCTCTAGGCCTCCGCACACCCTCCCCGTCCCCGTCTGGACGTTCCCGCCCCTTCGACCCTTCTCTATATTCAACTCGACACATTGCGCTGAAATTCGCCTACCTGGGCGGTCGGTACAACGGCTTCGAGCACGCGAATGGCAACATCAACCCCAAACCCACGATCGAAGAGGTCCTGTGGAAAGCACTCCGCAAGGCGCGGCTGATCAGTCCTACTCTGTCCGCAGGCGCGGATGACAAGATGGAAGTTCTCTGGTCCGCGCACGCGAGGATGAGGCGGTACACGAGAGGCGACAAGCCCGAAGACTATGAGAATGGCGCAAAGGTCAGATTGGATCTAAATTGGGAGGGATGCCAGTATAGTAAGTGCGGACGCACGGACAAAGGGGTCAGCGCGTTCGGGCAGGTTGTCGGCGTGAGGGTGCGGAGTAATAAGCCTATCGCAGCACCGGCCATTCCACTCAACGCAGCTTCATATACGGAGGAGAAGGACGTGGTAGAGCATGATGGAGACGGCGGACGAAAAAGTGGAGAGGGGCGTTTGAACGATGGAGGAGGAGGAGGAGAAGGAGAAGGAGAAGGAGAACTGCCGGCCATTGACGCGGAGGACCTCGAAACAGAAAGCTATGCGAAACCATTTGATCCGGTTAAAGACGAACTGGCATACGTGTCTATCCTGAACGCCCTCCTCCCACCCGACATTCGAGTACTGGCTTGGTGTCCGAACCCGCCGCCTACGTTTGACGCGCGCTTCTCCTGCCGTGAGCGCCGCTACAAGTACTTCTTTACGAATCCAGCGTTCTGTCCGACCCCTGGGGAGCCGGGGCTGAAAAAAGACTCGCGAGGAGGGACGATGCGGGAGGGGTGGCTAGATATTGACAAGATGCGGCAGGCGGCCAAGAAGTTGGAGGGACACCATGATTTTCGAAATCTATGCAAAATCGATGCGAGTAAGCAGATGCCCAGCTGTGAGAGGAGGATCACGTTCGCGGATGTCGTCGAGTTCGAGGGCGCGGGCAGGGCGTTTGATGGGGATGCGTTGAGTCAACATGGGTCCAATTCGAAGTCCCTTGCAGATTCGCTGCTGGGGAGCGGGAGCAAGACAGTGGCCAACGGTGACCCAGGCCCGAAAGTATATACCTTCTGTGTCCATGGGACGGCTTTTTTGTGGCATCAGGTGCGATGTATGGTGGCGATGTTGTTCCTCGTGGGCCAAGGGCTGGAGGAGCCAAGTCTTATTGATGAATTGCTTGACGTGGAGAAGAACCCGGGAAGACCGATGTACGAGATGGCAGACGATGCGCCTCTGGTTTTGTGGGACTGTGTTTTCCCCGACGACGACAAGGATATGGTCGATTCGTTGAACTGGCTTTATGCCGGCGACGAGGCGACACTGACCGCGATGTCGACCAAGAACGATGGGAAGTTTGGCGCTGGTGCTGTCGTGGATGAGCTGTGGAGCTTATGGCGAGAGGCTAAGATGAAAGAGATCCTGGCGGGGAGTCTGCTCGATCTGGCCATTGGTCAAGGTGACGGTAGTGCGCTCCAGCGAGGCTCGCGAAGGAGTCCGAATGGTCCGCCGGGCCGCAGTCAGAAGGTGTTCCAGGGCGCCGACAATGCGAGGCTAGGTGGACGGTATATACCTGTGATGCAGAAGCCCAAGATGGATCCGTTGCATCTGCTCAATGCGAAGTGGGCCAATGGGAGGCAGGCAAGGCGCGATCCTGCTGCCTCCAAGAGTCTAGAAGACGGGGGTGATGATTGAAGATCCTAGTCAAAGAACTCAATGGATGCCAGAGTATAAACATTTACGAGCACCGCGCCAGACTTCTTCGAGGATCTCGCGTCGGGGCAGGAGTGTCTGTGGACACAATGTCAGTGTATACCGCACCCGCCTCGGATGAAAGGCATGCATTGCATTTCAGCCAGCAATCACTCACAGGAAAAACAACCACCACTTCTGTACCGCCTTCAACGATGACCGCCAGGTAGAATCTGACTCCAAGACCTTTGAACGCTTCGTGAATCACTATGTCCTGAATCTGTGCCGTGGGAATGAATGTCGTAGTCGGCGCTGTGAAGAAATAGCCTGAGCTTGTACTCGTTTGGATGCCTAGACCCTGGAGGACGAGGAGCGATTCTTCTGTTCCAAAGGGCACATACAAAGGTCAATTTCTTTGTTGAGGAAGGCGAAGCAGAAATGCTTTTCCCTGCTGGCGGTGTAGAGGCCGCAGGAGTAAATGGAAGTGAGCCTACCGACATAATCCCTCTTGAGGCACAAATACACCACTATCAAGCTCAGAGGCGCAAGGATCCACCATTCGGTGCGTTGGGCGAAGGGTTCGATCAAGCTGCTGCCGGGGCTGAGCTGGAGGCAGGTATTCAAGTAGTGCTGCACAGCTTTAGAGCTAAGGCTGACGAGGTCCCGAGCTTTGGCAATGTTGACGGCCAGTGCACAGTAGACGAGGAGAATCCGAAAAGCATGGCGGAGAAATGTGCCTAGTCTGAATCTGAGCTTTGACGATGATTGTGGTCGACGCGTCGTGACGGTGAAGGAGACGGTCGTTGGGCTAGGGAGGTAGACTTCCAAGTATTGCATGGGGCCGCTGAACATGGTGGATTCAATTTCTTCGACATGAGATCCTCGTGGGAGACGTGTAATGCGACGAGGATGATCGAAGGGATGCAAGAGGAATATGCGAGAGGATCTACTCCGTAATGTTCTAACTTAGTCGCTGGCAAGGCTGAACAAATCCATGAGGAAAGTTAAGCGAGATGTAGTTCAAGGGTCATGGGCCTGGTGACAATGTCCAGACCTTTTCATCGAGGCACAAGAGTATGGATCCCTCTTGTTATGGGGCATTGAAAGAGTCCTGCCTATTGACTGGTACCTATTGCCTTGCAGTGCCCCGGTTAGGCAATCGCTCGAGTTCATCGCTGGGTGAAGATCGTCTCCTGCAAGGCATGCCAGACCCTACAGCGTACACGAATCTACTCGATATCCAGGCTCTCGGGGTGAGAACATCATGGTAAAGCCCAAAAGCGAGGCTCCTTGGGGCCTTGGATTCAATCACTAACTGGGAACACTTGCTTGGATCCAATTACGGACGGAACCGAATGTGGGAGTATGGAAGACGTGGCGCCGGCGACGAGGAGCTGTTTCCTTCGCGCGTGGCTAAGCTGCGTCTCCTTTTACCACTTATTTTTCCTGCTCTTCACACCACATTCGAGCATCACCACCGCGCATTAAGTACTTTTATCGACCTAGCCAACTGCTGAGAGTATGATCCACATCAAAACCCCGAAGAGCATGTTTTCACTGCATACTGTGGGTCCCATTGGCGATCACCCTATCCGTGCTTCACGCCACTTTCCCTAACGAATACTTGCTCGAGCAAGTTACCAATCCCCCGGGCTGAACAGCCACGAAATCTTCCAGATGCTAGACAGCCCGCGTCACGTTTCTGACGCAGCCAGGCTGGACCAGTGATCGTGGCTTCATCTCCTATTATTACTTTACTCACTAGTGTCTTGGACCACCGCCGCCTTGTACTCGCGATGTTACACAGCCATACTCAGGCACTCGGTGTAAGAGTGCAATCTCCCTTCCCTTCCATCGAGAGTCTGACCACGAAACAAACTTGCTCTGTGCCAGAGAAGTGGTAATTTCAGGCCAGCCTCCATCAGCATGATGGGTTTCTCAGCCTTGCCCAGTGGGCAGACGTTATACTCTCTTCCCATGCTACAGGTTTTTCACACTCTTCATTGTTTCTTCTTTGCCTTGTCAAGAATCTTAATAACTACACAGCATTTTAGCTGACCGACATTCGTTTTACACTCACTTTCAGTCTGTCTTTTTCTTATTGATACATTCGTTTATCTCTTCATTCGCTCGTTGAGAAGGGTTACTACGATTCATTTGGGAACCCAAAATTTAACAAGATGTTGAGGTATATGACAAAGCTCTCAATTTTGGCACTCGGCTTATTCCTTATCGAAACGGCGACTGCTGTCGCTACCTGGCCCTCTCCCACCTACGATGAGCTCGAAGATCTGATGTTGTTGAACGACGGATACAACGCTCGAGACTTTCCCTTCCCGTTGGTACCATGTACTTTCGCGCGCGTTCCGGGATTCTCAATTGCAGGAGGCTTTTTACGGACAGCCTTTCACGATATGGCAGCAGCTGATATTCATACGGGCATAGGAGGCCTTGACGCCTCGATCGGGTTCGAGTTGGACAGCACCGTTTACACTGAGAACGCCGGGGTTGCTTTCAACAACTCCTTGACGTATTATTCCAAATTCTTCAACGACCGGGCAAGCATGTCGGACCTCATTGGTCTGGGTGTCTACGCCTCAGTCAGAGCCTGCGGAGGTCCTGTTGTCCCGTTGAGGGCTGGTCGCATTGACGCTACTCAGGCTGGTGCTGTCGGAGTTCCTGATCCTAAAGACAATCGTCAGAAGATGGCCGCTCAGTTTGCACGAATGGGCTTCAATCAACAAGAAATGATACAAGTTGTGGCTTGCGGTCATACGCTGGGCGGGGTGCATTCAGCCCAACATCCGGCCATCGTACCGGACGGCACCACTGCACTTGGAACAGGAGATTTTGATGCTACAAACAGTACGTACGACAACAAGGTCGTCACACAATACCTCGATGGAAGCACGAAGAACACCCTGTGCATAGGACCCGATGTCGACTCCAGATCTGACCTGAGGATTTTCTCCTCGGACGGAAACAAGACTGTCTCTGCAATGGCGGACGCGGCATCGTATTCGGCGACATGCTCCGCGATCCTTCAGAAGATGATCGACACCGTGCCTGCTGGAGTTCAGCTGACCGATGCTGTTACCCCGTACGACGTCAAACCATACAATCTTCAGCTCAATGTCATCGGAGATGAAAGTCTGCTGTTCTCTGGTGAGATTCGATTCAGGACCAACACCGTGCCCAAATCGACCATCTCGGGCATTCAGCTTCATTACCTAGACAGGAACGGGGCTAGCGCTTTCAAAATCGACACCGTTGTACTCGGTGATGCTTCGGGATTTGATGACACCTTCACAGTAAGATGACTCGGCACCAATGTCAACCACAGCCAATACTAACCGTGACGGTAGTTCTTTGGTTTCAACGCGACCATTTCTGCGAAGACTTCTATATCGTCCTTCGTTGTCGTCGCCACACTTACATCAAGTACCGTCACTTATGACAACAATGGCCAAGGCTTTCTATCCAGGACACTATTTTCACGCAGACCTTGAACTCGACGCTGAGCCCACTCGACAATTCAGGGAACCAGAAGGCCACGATCATTGCAGCAGTAAGGCTATGCGCCCCCTCGGTTTCCCTACTGCGCACACTACGCTGACAAGATTGCTTTAGGTCCGATCCGACACTGTTAGCGAACCGGACATGTCTATATATATTATCAACCCAATGACTTACAACCATCTCCCAACCATCTCCAAGTCAACAAGCACAATGACGAAAATCTGCGAATCCAAGTACTACACCTTCTATTCGGCCAGCTATGATGTCCCGGTAGCGGCAGTGAACGGCACAAAGTATGATGTCAGCATAGGCTCATTCTCGGACAGCTTCAAGAACCTTGACCTACTACCAAGCACCGCCGGTGCTCTGATTTGTAGTGCCAGTGGCAGCGGTGGGTCTGGCGTAGCCAATACCACATCAACCACGTTGACTTGGAGCAACATCTCGACCACGTCCTCGTCCTCGTCCTTGTCGGCGTCGACTCCCGCCAACAGCAGCAGCTCTACCCAGCAGACTACCAGTACTTCGACTCAGGATTCGGACATATGGACGACGACGGTCGTCACTGCTATCACAACCTACTGTCCCCGTGCGACCAGCTTCATCCAGAACGGAAAAACGTACACCGCCACGGAAGCAACCACGCTGACCATCATCGACGATTGTCCTTGCACAATTTCATGGACTCGGACTCAACCACACTCGGAATCATCGAGCAGCACCACTAATGGTATCTCCAACACGACCACAACCACGTCCACAACCACCACTTCGGTGCTTTCTGCGACGACGACGAGGACGACCTCGTCAACGACTTCAGACTTGCCGGTGCGGCCAATGAGCGAGGCAATCACCAATGCTACTGGCTCTTCATCGACCACCACCACAAGTGCCGGCCTTGGATCATGGCCAGGCTCAGGAGGAGGAGTCGGCGTAACGTCAAGCCCGGTTTCGCCTGCAATTGCCACTTACACAGGCAGTGCCGGCACCTTTGCGTCTGGTAGGGATTTGATGATGGCCTGGTTTGGCTCCGCCATTGGAGCTGCAGTGTACCTATTGTGAAGCGGTCTTCGATTTCCACTTTGGAGCCTGTTTCGAAAGTATCCGGGAGCTTTTTGTATTTAATACCAGTAATGGTTACTAGTATTGCATTGCATATGGTGGTGGGCTTCCCGATTGTCAATTATCCGTGGACCAAGTTTCAAGCGTTCGAGGTGGCCAGTACGAAGTACTAGTATGTCATATATCTTTTTGGCTGAGGAACTACTCCGTAAGGCGTCGTGGGCATCTCATACTGATAAGTTAGACTAGATACCCTACGGTCGAGAAAAGCTCACTACTTCTAAAGCTTGGCCATGATATCTCTCATCATACCCTCGATGTCTTCCTCGCTCATCACCGGGATCCCCAAGATCTCATTATCCAGTTTATCGCTAAAGTCCTGTCCGAAACCTTGTCCCCAGCACGCCCGAGAAATGAACCTGAGCGTTGCGCTCATGAAATCGCCCTCTTCCAACGCCTTGTAAGCATCCCGCTCGACATCGGCCGTCGACATGCTCGTCGTGGTCCAGGTGGATTCTTCGCCTTTCCCGCCGTCACCATCACCGTCGATCTTCTTCGCAAGCCCGATCAGCTGGTTCTGCGTGATCGCGACATCGTGGACGAAAACATGTCGATTCCTCGTGGCGTCGAGGTTCCGCAAAACCCCAACAACCGCTTTGCCGATTGTCACGACCCGCGTCGCGGAGCAACGTACGTCCCCACCGTCGTAGAGTGTGGCGGTGCGGTCCTTGAGATTGACCATGAACCCGCGCTCGAGCTGCCAGTCCAGGAACGAGCCCGTGTTGACGATAGTGTAGCTGAACACTACCTCTGAGTCTGGACTGGGGGAATTTTTTCCGGGGCTGATGGGGTTGTTGTTTTGGACTGTGCCTGCTGCTGCCGCTGCTTTCTCAACTGTCTCGACGAGATAATCTTGCGTCTTGCTCTTGTCGTGCCACAGCAGGGGAAATTTCCGCACGTTGGCATTCGCGCCGTTGCCGAACTCGGACGGGAGGAAGCGTTTGACGCAACCGGCTTCGATACACGCGTCGATGATGGCTTTCTGGGTGTCGAAGAATCCTGGAAACCAGCCGAGTGTGCATACGACCACGTCCACCGGCGGCGACGACAAGGCTTGCACAAGGGCCCCGTGGGAGGCGTAGTCGACTTCTCTGATTGTGGCAGTACCAGTACTGGAGACTTTCGAGCCACTGCCCACACGAGCGAAGATCGTAACGTGGAAGCCTGCGGACAGGAGCTGTGTGAGGATCGCTGGGCCTAGGTTGCCTGTTGCGCCGACGAGAGCGACATGGAGTGGAACTTGAACTGGAGACATCTTCGTCCTCGTAGTCGTCGTCAAGATTACGAACGGGGAAGCAGCAAACTGGCGCGAGGAAGTAGTACGGAGTACTTGTAGTATTAGTATTGGAGAGGCTGAGGCTCTTTACTGAGGTCCAAGGAGCAGTTTCTGATTTCGAAGCTGTTATGCTAACTTGGAAGTGATGGCGAGCCTTGAGGTACAGTAGCATCCTCTTTATATAATACTTACTAGTATCTACTTATCTACTTACCGTGCAGTCAGTGGCCTGCACAACGCGGCGAAGATCTCCATACCTGTTACTAAGTAAGTCATTGCCTCTAGCATAGTCAAGAGTCCGACTCCGACTCCGACTCCAGATGGATGCGATTTGTAATCTCGTAACACGCGTGCTTCGAACATGCTTCTCACCGCTTGGCCCATCAGGTACGAGGGAGACAGTGGTAATCATGCTTTAAGGTACCATGTAACAGGAGAGACTGTGCGAGGAAGCAAGGCAGGCAGGCAGCAAGCACGAGATGAGCTCCCCGAACATGGCAGACGTATGTACTCCGTACTCCGTACAAAACTTTTGTACGAAAAGCGGACGAAAACTAACTTCCACTTCGCTAATCAACGATGCGTCTGCTTTACTTCATACGTACCTACCTAGGTATTGTAGGGGTATCCCTGCCGTCTGGGCCCAGTGGCACTTCCTATGTACAATAGTAGTCAGGAAGAGCCAATCATACACATGTCATGCTCGTATTATCTGCAGGTAGGTGGATTCCCTTGAAGGTTCTTTGTAAGCTGCCACGCTGCCCACTTTCATAGTCTCTCCGGACCACTCACTCGCAAGTTCCTCACCAAAGTTACTAAGGTAAGCGAATAAGTAACTTCCAGCTTGGGAAATTTTGAACTGTTGAGCCTGAACTTAATGTGGTGAGACCAGTGGCAACTATCATCGTAGACGGAGTGTAAGGCTGAACCCCCTTGTTTAACGTTCGGACGGGGTAATCGACCAAATCGTAAAGCCACACACACACACACCTGTCTGTTGCATCCAAAGAGTTGTAGAGTTGTTTCCCATCCCAAGGAGAACGCAACGATCCAGAAGTCACATTAAACACCTTATGTCTATACGCTTGACATCCCCGGCAATAGAAGAAGAAACCGACTCTATTCTATACTTTTTCTATATCTTGTCGTACGCCATTGCCATCTAAGCAACCCTATCAAGCCTTGGGCCGGAACTCCTCCGTAACTCGCTTAGGCTCGTAGTACGGCACACCCAGAGGGATAAAGTCCATATCGTATCCAAACTCCTTTGGTCCACCGGTCCTTACACCCACTTCGGTATACCTGCGACAAAAGCGTTAGAGAGGAATTTTTCTTTCCTTGACAACAAGCCCAAGAGATGTATCAGGGGATGGCAGAGCGTGACGAGAGAAATCAAGGGGGGTTGATGGAGATGAAGAAGAAGAAGAAGAAGGAACATACCAATGGGGATGCGCAACGAACGCGACAACGCTGACTCGGACACCGTATCTGAGATCCTGGGTTCCCAGAGCGTACCCGTCCGAGCCAACCAGAGAGATCAGATCGGGCACCGTACACAAAATTTCGCCCCTGGTGCCCTTCTCGGCATCCGGGTCGACCAGCTCGGCATACAGGTATTCGTTCTGGAACGGCAGGATCATATCCCTCGTCTCCGTGATCACGCTGTCACCGTATTCTTGCTCGTCGCTGCCGATCGGCTTCAGACGCACAGTGCCCTCGGTGTAGCCGCCATCCGAGATGTAGCGGTTGACGGAGACGATCTTGCCGGTGTAGAGAACGCGGCCGGACGGGTTGGCTTCGACCTGTACACATTGACACACTTTGTTAGCTTCTCACAAATTCCAAAAAGGCTCACAAGTTCCAGTGAGGTAGTGGGATAAAGGGGGGTGGGGGCCCTTACAATGGCTTTCATGATAGAGGTCTTCTCCTGACGAGCGAGATAGACCGCCCGACCCAGATACCATGCCAGCGAAGTCGTTCCGAGAGTGCCGATTCTCTTGGCGTCCTTGATGGTGATGGGAGGCAAGACCAGCTGGCTGAACAAGCCGAGCTCGTGGCCTGCCTTACGATGGATCTTTTCCAGTTTCTTGGGGTCCGTAGCCTTGTGGACTGTCACGACGTTGCCGTTTCCGTCGGCCTGCGTGCAAGGTTGGAGAGGGATATCGAATACTGAATTTCCCCAAGATATTAGCAAGTTTGTTGGCCCAAAAGTTGCAGGAACAACTCACGGTATGGAGTCATGATGTAGACTCTGGGATATGCTCGTCCCATGAAGTCACCGTCGATCGTTGGGACTTGTCCATATTGAGCGCTGACGAGCATGGGACGGATGCCGTTCATTCCTCCGATCTCAATCTGTACGGTAATTGTTAGTATAAATGTCAGAGATTGTTGAGGATGTCGGTCAGTCTTACCGCAATTTGAGCATCCATCTTGACACCAGGATACATGCTCAACAAGGCTGTGGTGGCGTCAACTGATTCCGTGCCGCTGGGTATCCGTTCGAGTGTGACAGTAGGGGCTCTGAGGTCGAGGTTGTCAGCCTGAGGGAGGTTCGGAGCAGCATAGGAAAAAGCCATCACACTTACCCATATGAAATACTTCCAAACACGTGTCCAGCATCGTCCAGAGTGTTGATGTCCACGACGGGCAACTTATGTCCAGCTTTGAGAGCCGCTCTCGCGGCCATGTAGCACATGTAGCCCGGACCACCACCGCCGCAAGCCAGGATACTGCAACCTGTGGCGAGGAATTCCAAATCGACTTCCGACACCCACCAAGTTCCATCTTTGTCGACCTCGGGCTTGTACTCGCGGATGTCAATCGGTGCTGAAGGGCTGACCACGAAGTCTCTGGGATCCTTCTCGGCATTGGTGGTTTTGGAGACTCGTTTTTCCTCTTCCTGAATCTCGATGAGTTCGTCGGCGCTTTCTGGGGGTACATAATCCAAAAGTGCCTGTTGGTTCAATACACCGGCCTGTTGTTGGGTCGTATTAGTATCCTGGTCACCGCACAGCGGGACAGAGGGCTCAACTTACAGCTCTGATGATCAGCCTTGTTGCTCGCATCGTGACATACTGCAGAGGCATGTTCTCGATTGTGACAATTCTGACAGACTCCGGGTCGGCGCCGGCATCGATCGCCATTTGCTTTGTCTCTTCGCAAACCTCCTTAACCACTGTGTCCTCATCTTTGTTTTCCAGGACTTTGACGATGTCGATTTGTCCGGAGATCTTTGCAATGGCTGCTCCAACCGCATTCGCACAGTCGTGGAATCTGGAAGTGGTCAGTACAAGTTCCTGCTTACTTTTGACAACAGACAACACTTACGGTGGACGGATGACTTGTCCGACACCAGCGAGGTCGTCCATGTGCACGATGCTGCCACCTCCGACAAGGATAACAATGGCATCATCCGCACTCAACTTCATGGCGTCCACGGCGTTCTCGAGTAGTCTCTTCATACGATACCTCGCTTTGGTGATGACATCTTTCGGTACATCCTTCACCCTGGAAGCGTCACCGATGTCTGCATGGCCACTTGCGACGACGATATCAGTCGTGGTCAGGGTGTTGCCGCCAAAGACAAGACCCTCTTGCAGTAGTCTGTGTCCCACTGATTCAGGACCCACATGCACCTTACCGTCGCGTTCCTCAACCTTCGTACCACCACCGAGTGCGACCGACAGCACTTCAGGCATGGGAAAGGCGCTTCGGACACCACCGATCTCTACCCATGTGCCGGCTTGACGAGGGAAACCAGAAGGTAGCAGTGCGCAAACATCGGTTGTGGTGCCTCCGACGTCGGCCACAATCACTTGGGAGTTTTGGATACGTCCCTTCTTCGTGTCGAGTCCAGCTAAGTAAGCCGCTCCAGACATGGAGTTGGTTGGCCCACTAGAGAAGGTCTTGATAGGGCACTTCTCTGCTGATTCAGCATCGATGATTGTGCCGTCGTTTTGCGTCAGGAACAGTGGGCAAGAAAGACCCAAGGTTCGGATCGCCAGCTTGAAGCCACGGATGGTTTTCCGGGCAAACTTGAGAATAGATGTGTTGAGAATGGTGGCGTTTTCTCTCTCGAGATAGCCCAACTGGCCAACTGCCCCGGATGTCAGTATCAACCGTGGTGATAACAGCGTTTGCAATCGAACTTACTGTCGCGAGACAAGACCACGTCTGCCTGGGGCATCTCCTCGAGGACGATCTGTTTTACTTTCGCCTCCTGCTTTCCTTCAATGTCGAGAGGAGAGAAGACTCCAATGACAGCAATGTCCGAGATGCCCTTTTCCTTCAGGATCTGGCATTCTTGGCGGATTTGCGCCTCGTTAAGAGGCATGATCTCTCGGGTGTCGACTGTCATTCGTCAGCGATTTCATGCGCCCATTCGCCAGGGACACTATACTGACACTCGAGACCGCCATCCAAGTAGGCGACGTGACCGTTCATGATCCTTCCAAGAATAGGAGGGAAGTCCATGAATGCTGGGTTCTCCTTTGTGTAAGGCCCACAAACTCGAAGGACACCGACCTTCCTCAAGTTTCTGTCGTCTGCTTGAACAACAGCATTGATGAAGTGCTGATGACTTGTTAGCTCTGTACTCCTGCCATGGCGACGGAAACACTTACTGTGGTACCGATCATGACGGCCGCCACGGCCTGCAGAGGAATACCGCATTTCGCGATGGCTCCTTCGATTGCTTTCGTGATACCCTCTGTCACATTTGGTGTGGTCGGAGTCTTGAATGCAGAGCGAATGCCTCGATCGGGGAGATCTGCCTCGCCAGGGTCTTTTGGTTCTTCATGTCAGTTCCGCTTGGCCGCTTGCCGGTCATTGGGTAAGACAAGAACTCACGAAGGATGACACAATCTGTGTTGGTTCCCCCGACGTCGACACCGATTCTGTACACTTTTTGGATAGCCATGATGGTCTTTGATAGCTCGGTTGACTAGCTAGTATCGAGCATACGATCTTTAGGTTGATACTTATGCGACAAATGTCAAACACTTTATTTGGACTGTTTGGATACGCATTAGTTCTCAAAAACAGTCAAGGCTGGAGATCCACGGGTGACTTGCATGGCTCTTGGCTTCTGATAATGGCAATAGCGGGACTGGATCCGCTGTTCATAAGGGTCCCCCATTTGTGTACCGCGCATATGCGAAAGCCCGAGGTCCACAACGCAGTACTAGTTGGAGGGTCGGTGGTTCCGGTACAAGCTATCATGAGCTTGATAAGCGCGGTCGGCGAGGGCTTCCACTTGTCTGGTCTTATCTCAATTGCCGTATGCAGTGGGTTGGTGGATAGTGGTGGATGTACGGTGTGGATGTACCACCGGAGCGTGATCGATAGGTGGCTCGACGTTGGTGGAGACCTTCCAGCGCCATCCATAATCGGCGAGGCATTCCTGACAAGGCTATCCACGGCACTGTCATAAGACCCAGATCGTCTGCTCGTCTGATAACCTGAACCCGAGGTGTTCTAGAACTTTATCTTATCGACATCACTCAGGTGGGCACTGGTGGGCTATCAGACGATCCCTGACCTAGGACCGAGTATATAGTGAACGGACTGTTCGGTTCGTCCTCGATACGGCACAGGAATCTTATCATACCTGAATACTCTCTTCGTGCTCAAGGACACCACCACAAAGATGTCTACCGTTATCAAGCGCGTGCTGCGCAAGATGGAGCTCCCAGAGGACCAGCGCGGAGACCGCTGGAGCAATGAAGATATCCGACCAGTACCTTTGGAACGTCAAACTTGGGGTAAGACTTGGACAGATTATCAAGTTATCCCTGGGTCTTGAAGCTGACCGACTTTCCCACAGGACCTCTCCAGTTTGTCGAGCTTTGGTTTCTCATCAACTTGAACATGAGTACTTACCAGACGGGATCTTCATTGTTGGCTTCTGGCATGACCTACTGGCAAGCCATCATTGTCATCCTGATCGGAAACGTCCTGGCTAGCACTTTCGCCGTGCTCAACTCGGTGTCGGGTGCCCAGAGCCATATCGGCTTCCCCATCGTTTGCAGAAGTGTTTGGGGTGCGTGATGGTTCCTTTCCTGCTGCAAATCCCATCTGACAATCCATTGCAGGAATGTGGGGTGCATATTTCCCGATCCTCAATCGAATCCTGACCTCAATCACCTGGTACGGCGTCCAGGCAGTCATCGGCGGCAAGATGATATACGTTTGCCTCCGCTCAATCTGGATGGATCTGGACGATAGAATCCCCAACACCCTTCCCCATGGTATCGGTATCACGACTGCACAGTTTGTCGGATATGTGCTCTTCAACTTTCTCTGCTGCATTTTCATCTGGTTCAGACCTACACAGCTCCGACCATACTTCCACAGCGCCTCAGTTATAGTCGGCATCACTCTCTTCGCCCTCCTTGGATGGGCAGTCGGCACCAGCAAAGGATACGGAACCGTGTTCAATGCAAAGACCACCATCTCGTCAACCGAATTGGGCTGGCAAATGAGTGCAGGTGTCATGTCCGTCATTGGCAGCATTGCATCAGGTATTCTGAACCAGAATGACTTCACCAGATTCGCCAAGCGTCCAAGCCATGTCACCTACACTCAGGCAGGTTCATTCATGATCACTAGCTCCATGATGGCCATCATCGGTGTCATTGTCACCGCAGCCACGCAGAAACGTAAGTGTTGAGCTTTAACCTTTTGAGTGGCCGAAGCTAACTGCGCTCCAGAATATGGAAATGGAACCGCCCTTTGGGATCCCAGCACATTGTTTATGGCAATCCAAGACCAGAACGGCTCCAGGGGTCGAGCTGCTGCGTTCTTCTTGGGCATTGTCTTCATCCTCTCACAGCTTTCGATCAATGTCGTTGGCAACGTGTTGGCTGGTGGTCTGGATGTTGCGAGCGTGTTCCCCAAGTATGTCAACCTACGACGGGGAGCGTACATTCTCGCGGCAGCCAGTGTCCTTCCCAACCCTTGGCAGCAAATGTCTTCTGGTGGAACGTAAGTCAAGTTGCCGGCCCAGTCTTGAGGTGTATGCTAATATTTCAACCAGCTTTTTGTCCGTCCTTTCGGCATATGCGGTCTTCTTGGGCCCTATGATCGGTCTCCTTTGCGTCCACTTCTACCTCATCCAAAGCAGACGTTTCCACATCCCCGACTTGTATGTGGGCTCAAAGAAGTCGGTTTACTGGTACTACTATGGCACCAACTGGCGGACAGTCGTCGCTTGGGTCTGCGCAGTTGTTCCTAGCATGCCTGGATTCGTCCACTCGGTCAACCCGTCACTCAAGGTCGGAAAGGGTGCAACCCGCATCTTTAGCTTGAGTTTCGTTTTCGGATTCGTCGTTGGTAAGTTCAGTATGCGTGCTAGCGTCAGATCTTTGCTAACCTGCCTCCAGCTGCCCTTATTGCTTATGTGCTGCACATGGTGTTCCCCTACCAGTACCCTGAAACCTCGATGATTGAAGGTGAAGAAGAACACGGAAGCGCCACTGAGTCGGAGCAAGCCGAAGCTGTTATTGAGGAGACTAAGAACAAATGAGTGTAAATAGATTATCGATACTCAGGATATGATCAGTGTATGAAAGCAGGCGTGGAGAGATGACGATTGTGAAGAAGATTGGCAAGGATATATATGTTCGATAGCCGCATGGTTGGAGTTCGATGAGAAATGTTTAGAATGAGAAGTGTCGTTGATTCATGGAACTGCCTTCCCCTTGCACTTGCTTCACAGATACCCGTTTTGTTGCAGCCATTGCCGTACTTCTGGAATCGCTCTGGCACTGTATGCTGCGTTCCTTTTGATGTTGTCTCTGGCAATTTGGAGTGGGTGAGCCAGACCAGGTATGTTTTTCGCGGCAAAGAATGTGGCAATGTCCTTCTCAATGGCCAGCTCGTCGAAACTGCTGAGACTGTTCTCGACGAACCAGTCCAGCGCGACGCTGTTGACGGACAGCCTCTCATACACCGCATCCCAATTTTGCTTCACATATTCCCAGAGTACCGAGCCGCATGGCCCATTAGCCAATGCCATGCCGACGAAGTGTATGTTTTGCAGTGGGATATGACTGTCGGATAGAAAGGTGAAATCGAGCAAGTCTCGAGCCATTTCACGATGTGGGGTCCTTCCCATCGCTGCAATGCAAATTTCACGGCCATCGATGGAGTGACTCCTGACGTATTCGGCTTTAATGTCCCGATATTCTTGTTCACCTCCTTTGGCGACTGACACTCCAAAGATTGGTGACTGAAGATTGCGATTGATGGAGTTACGATTGCCGTTCTTCCAGTCTCGAAATCGTTGCTTGATCTGACTTAGCACGCACTCATCGTCTGCCATGCTAGCGACTTGGATTAAGATCTTCTCAAGTTCGCCTTTGACATAGCTGTCGGGGCATCCTGTCCAGCCAATCTCCGGTTTAACTTCGTCAACTAGCTGCCGAATGTAGCTTTTGACGGCCGCCGCCGTCTTGACATCCTCAGAAACTGCTGATAGCACCATGGAGATGGACTTTTTGATCTGAGACCAGACAAAACAGTCTTTCTCGTGCTTGAAGACCGGAAGCAAAGACAGTAGTTCTCCGGAAGACCTCAACCCCACGAGAACGAGGAATCGCATGTCGCTGATGATTCCTACTTTGTCCTCTGTTGATAATTTTGAATGAACTGGGCGAAGCGACACAAGATGCTCCAAAGGATATTGGGTGCGGTAAAAGCCAGCAAGGTTGCGGTTGACCTTCGAAACATTGCCACTTTGCTTGACTGATCCAGACTTTGTAACTAGCATTGTACATGCATCTGCAGGGGGAGCCATCTCCAATCCGAGAGGTATATGCCAAAGTGTATCTGCTGGGTGTTGCATCCCAATTGTGCAGGGTCTCTGAGCCAATTTAAATCCGTCCGGCGTCGGGTCGACGTTCAGTAATGGAAAGCCTGCTTGATGTATCCAAGAACCCATCATTTCCCCCACTCCCAGACCAGATGCCTGCGACAGGGCAAACCAAAGGTCGTCAGAAGTTGCGTTTCCGTATAAGCGGGACCCCAGGTAGGCTTTGATGCCCTTCAGAAATGTGCTTTCGCCCAGGTGGTTTACCAACATCCGGATGACAGCACTGCCCTTGCAATAACTGATGCTGTCGAACATCTGGTGTACTTCAGCGTCGTTCTTGACATCTGTCTGGATCGGATGAGAAGCCTCCAAGCTGTCAAGCGCGAATGCTTCTTCCATAGCTTCGTCCTACTCCTGGTCAGCGAATTCCGCATGAAGTAGAGAAGCCCTCGTGCTTACCACAAATTGACCCCAAATGTTCCATTCTGCACATGTCAGTTGGGCTTTCCGAAGGGAGTGCTAGTCTCATTTACCTGGGTGAAGGTGGTCCACGGCGAAGAATCCTGCCCATGTAGCGAAACCTTCATTCAACCAGAGCTCATTCCAACCGCTCATCGTGACAAGATTTCCAAACCATTGGTGTGCAAGTTCGTGTGCGATCACATAAGAAGCTTTAGACATGAGTCTGTTGTCCGACGTGAGAGGGTCAAACAGTATCTTCGTTGCTTTATACGTGATGAGGCCCCAATTTTCCATGGCTCCGCATATGAAATCGTGGACAACAAGGTGATCGCACTTTGGCAACGGATAATCGACCCCGAAGCTCTCGCTGAAGAAGTCGAGTGCAGCACAAGCATCTCGCAGGGCGAATTGGGCGTACTGTGTAAGTCCTTTGGTGGTGTAAATCCTCACTGGAATGCTCTTGCCACTGTAAGTCCGTTCGGTTAGGGCTTCGATATATTCGAAATCTCCCACAGCCCATGCTAGAAGCTGAAATGAAATGCATATTAGTTAAACAGCCACACGGAGAGATGGGGACTCTTACGTAGGTGCTCATGACCGGTGACTTCTCGAAGCAAACTGTTTTCAGTCCCTCCTTTGATCCCGGACGCCGAGACTTTTCAGGCATGTTGCTCAGCGCGGTCAGTTCGTCTGGCACTTCCAATTCCAGCTCAAAGGTCGCTTTCAAGTGGGGCTCATCGAAACATGGGAAAGCCTTTCTCGCATCACAGGGCTCGAAGTGAGTCGTCAATAGATAGCAATCGTCTCCAAATCGTACTGATGCTGCGTCCAAATCGTCGTGAGGTGCATACTTAGCCCTGTAGAACCCGGTCATGGACCGATCGATCTTGCCATTGAACGAGACCAGCAGCTGAATGTGGCCTTTGGGGAGAAACTCCGGAAAGCTGATGCTAGCATGCTTGTCATCTTGGTTCAGTGTCACAGATGATGCGTTGTACGTCGCTATTATGCTGGTCAGTGGTTGTAGAGACGGAGAAGACTGAAGAGCATTGATTGAGCATACCGACAGAGCTGTCACGGCCCAACCTGGCCTCAGCATGAAGGATCTCGAGCTGGTCACAGTGCAGAACAATGGTGTCTGTTGAGATCGATATGTCTGCATCGATGATCACCCGTCCTCCATAAGTCCATCCTCCTCCGAATTCGATATCGAAAATGGAGACATGGTAATTGGACGGTGTTGTGCTGAAAGGTTCCAATCAGCGTCAGGGACTGCTTTACAAATCCAGAGTCTACTCACCTCTGACCCAGCTGTCTGGAGATCTTGCTGGTATCTCGTTCCTGTAACATGGTGCCCTGACATCAATCGATCTCCTGATGGCTGAGGGCTGGTTTACTACTGCCACGAGTAATCGAAGGCGCCCTTGAGGAGCAGTCCTTAGCTCCCGTGGAACCGGGACCCATTATTGTCAGGAGAGGCGGACTGCAATACTCGGCCAAGATTGCCATTCTGGAAGTGTCAAGTCATGGTCCGCTGTTGCGGCGTAGAAACCGTTCCGTAATCGAGTCACCTCGTCTCGAAGATAAGAGTGCCAGCCGGGTTTGTTTCTGTGTGCATTCTCCGGCTATTGACGGTTGCCCAAGCTTGGGCTTGGCGCCAACAGCCCCATCACGCCTAGAAAGCCCCATTATGTCCCCACCAGTTCAGCCATCCCGGCGATCTGGTAGGCAAGGCTAAGCCTGGACAGGCCGTATCACTAGCCTATCTTCTGGGCTCAATAGGCCTCACCAGCCGGCTCGATGGGCTCCTTGCCGATAAGAAGACCCCTAGTTACGCCCGAGAAGCCCTGAACGCCCTGACGCCCGCAATGGCCCCCCGACGGCGCTGATAAGTCGTGTGAGGACATCCGTCGCCGAAGCCTTCCAAACTTCGGCATTTCATCCTGTTATCCTGCACCTTTCACAGCACAAATGTGATGAGAGCCAGACGTCTTCCTGATGCCCACTGTGAGGCAACCCAAGGCGCGGTCCCGGACTTTCACCGCGTGCCTTACCTGTCGTGCGCGCAAAGTCAAATGTGACCTCGAGAGTCCAAGTTGCCGAAATTGTCTCAAATTGGGCATTTCGTGCCCGGGCTATGGAATTCAGCTGCAATGGTTACCCCCATGGCAGCCAGCGGGACACCAGCAGCGCAATACTGTGATCGATGGTCTTGAAGTTCGCCGTGCTCGAACAAACATTTTTGGTGGTATGTAAGATCCAGGCCTCTCGCAACCTGAACACTACCTAAAGGTCGTTGCAGCTCGGTCCGGGCTCCAGTTCTCCAATGACTTGGTTCAGCAACTGGCAGAATCAAGCTGTTCCACGCAGCTTGACCAATTGCTTGAGAGCCTCGACGAACAGGTTATCGCGGGTGAAAGCTGCTTCGACAGTGGACAAGACTGGCATGTAATCGATGGTCCATTCTCAGTCTTTTATCTTGTCCCGGTCGTGGGAACCAGCGGGGACGGCTCAAACATGCGAAGACCCTCGAGCTTGAGTTCGCCCAGCGGCGACTACAACGCTGCAGCATGGCCTATAAGCGACGACTGGTTCTCCTTGGTGCCTACCGATGCCTTCCAGACCCAGGTGTCGTTACCTGAGCCTCCTATGGTCGGCTCCGGCTATGGTTTCATGAACGCCGATAGTGCTTCATTCCTTGGATCAAAAGACACCTTCGTGTCTCCCATAGACATTCACATGGACCTCACGCCACTCGGTGAGCTAGCGGGTTTTAATGCTACCGTTGGCAACCTCATTACACCAAAGCCAACCTTCCCAGCGACATACCCCTACGGACATCCCACGGCCGCTTCGTTGCCCAATGGTTCACCCTATCTACCTTCTAACGTGCGATTCCTGTTGTCCCACTATACGAACCACGTCATCGACTCGTTGTCACCCTTGCCCCAAATGAAGGCTCCTTGGAGAGGTATACATGTCCCATGCGCGTTGGCTGCATACGGGGAACTCGATATTTCTGGACAGTCAGGGTTTGCACGTGTGTCTCTGTTGTACAGTCTGCTTTCTCTAACGTGCTACCATCTGAGCTCGCTTTATGAGCTGCCCTCCTCATATAAACCTGCTGAGGATCAGACAACAATGTCGATGGAACAAGCGCCGAATGCACAATATTGGAACTCACAGGGATCCAAATTCCGGAACATTGCTCGTACTGCATTTCGCAAATGCCTACAGGCAATGCGTTCCGATCCAGCAGTGAAGGTGAAATATAAGGAGTTGTTCGTGAGCGCAATGAGCCTGATATGCACTGGAGTATGCCGCCTCCGTCTGACTTCGTCTCCGTAACTCTTCAGATGCTGACAGTTGCCATAGATCATCAGTGGAGACCCTTGGGATTCACGCTTCTTCATTCTTCAATGCGAAGAAATCGTCAACAAGGTCGGGCGAACGAAACAGCGATTCTCCAATAAGGCTTTATCACTCCATCGGATTTTTTCGTACATCCGTATCATCGAACAGACTACCTTCGTCCAGACAAGGGATCAGTATCTGGAAACACTGGACAAGCACGCCCTGTTCCCTGAACAGCTCGAGCTAGTCAAGCGAATCCCAGAGCACGCTTTCTCTCACTCAGCGACCGAGGCGTCAAACCTCCAGACCATGTCCGATCTTGGATTGACCGGACCTGAAGAAGAAACATTTTACGACCTCTATGGCATGCCCGGCTCACTGTTGCGGCTCATTGCAAGGACAAACAACGTCATTGCTGAACTTGACCCTCCTGGGCTCCACGGGACCTCTCAGCCAGCCATGCCACCTCACCTGCTGACAGCTGCTGCAGTGCTGGAAAGTGATATTTGCAGACTCGGGCTTCCAAGCACCGATAGTGCGGGCACGGCGTCCATGTATACGAGCACTGACATCACCAAAGTCGTCGATGCTCCTCGGGCTATGCGCTCCCACCTCGCGACTGCAATGCATCACGCGTTGTTGGTGTACTTCTTCAGATTTGTTCGAGGCACCAATCCTATTATCTTGCAACACTACGTCGAGAAAATCCTGACCAGCCTGGAATGCCATCAAGAGAGCAAGGACCGCTTTTTCTCTGGGGCACGACTAGGGACAACGGTATGGCCGAGTTTTATCGCTGCCTGCGAGGCACTGGGTGAGAACCTACGTCGTCGTGCCGTAATCTGTATGAGACACGCGGCTTGGGCCGGGTTCAAAAATGCTGAAGCCGCCGAAGTTGTCGCACGTGAGGTCTGGCGGAGGCGCGACGCGGGAGAAAATGATGTCTCGTGGAGCACCGTTCTTCGCGAAAGTCGGACAATTCTGCTATTGACTTGACATGCAACGGCCAGCCTGAACGATATGTTTGTTGGCTTTTTGCCTCGAATACGACGTCTAATGTGTAGTCGTACAAAGCTCTCCATAATACAAATCAACACTTGTATGTTCGCCGATTGTGGCGCAGAAAGCACGGAGGTCTACCCAGGCTTCTCATTAGAAACATGTTACCTTGTCGATGCCAAACGTGTAGGTACCTTAGCGAGGCTGTGGAGACTGATAAGACTGATAAGACTGGTTTCCTCGCAGCCGAGGTTCTCCCGAGCCCTCCCGCTCTCCTCAGTTTTCCGCTTTGGCTCCTGCTTGCTGTTTGGGGTTTGCTATAAATGCATACAACAGAAGCCAGCAGACTCCGCCAGCTTGCGTGCTCGTAAACGGACGCTACTCCTTCTCACCATGGCCGACGATCAGCGTGAGACTGCCACCTCATCTCCTCCTACCACCAATACTGACAGGAAAGAGCGAGAAGCACCTCGTGGCGAAGGCCGCCATAGAAGCAGGTCACCACGCAGAGATCGAGATAGACGTGAGGATCGACCTCGACGCAAAGACGCGGGTTTCAAGTGGAAAGAGAAGCGCCGCGACGACGACGAGGGTCGACGAGACCGTGATGCAGGATTGCAGCGAGGCTACAAAGACCATTACCGACCACGACCACGGTCCAGGTCCAGATCACCACCCCCAAGAAGATCATCGCCGAAAAGAGATGAGAGGGATAGCTACAAGACGGAAGATCGCATGGACCGACCCCGTGAAGACAAGGATAGAAAAGAGAAGAAGGAGAAGAAACCTGCGCCGGCTGTGCCTACACAACCTATGATAATCGTCTATGTGAATGACAGGCTTGGAACGAAAAAGGCGATACCTTGTTTCCCTACGGATCCTATCAGTGAGTCGAGGTTGATGCCTATACATGGTGGGATGCTGACATTTGTCACAGAGGACTTTAAAGTCATCGTGGCATCAATGATCGGACGACAGCCCCACGAAATTCTCCTCAAGAGACAAGGCGAGCGGCCGTTCAAGGACCAGCTGACTCTACAAGACTATGGGGTGAGCAACAACGTTCAACTGGATCTTGAGGTTGACACCGGCGACTGAAGGCAAGGTATCAATCCGGTACTACTGAAACAAACGAGCCGTAATCCTGGTGTTCTGAGCAAACACTTTGCAGGATACATGATGAGATGGTATCAGACACATTCCTGCCTTCGCTGGACCTTGATCTGATGTTGCTACGAGGAACCCGTGTTCGTCTCTCGGGGGATTTCGACTGCCTGTTGATCAGGTACAGTATCCGTACTCAGTACATGAGAGACAGTCGCCCAAGAGTGGATGGTTCTGTTTCACTCACGTGACTCATTGCGAATCACAGGCTGTGACGCAATTTTGCCGGGGAATTTTTAGGGGCCCACTAGTACTTCTGAATGAGGAAGGTGAGGCGAATCAAAGTTCTCGAGCGCGACTGTTCTGCATCTTGTAGTCTCTTTCCACTTCATCATGTCGACAAAACCACCTGTGGTCTTATGCCCCTTCAAGGCACTGACTCTACATCTCTCAGAATATGAACCTCTAGCTGAACTTTCCTGACTTCCATCCCTTCCAGACCTCCCTCGCGGAACTCCCGAATCAACCTTCTCTCTACCTTTCCTCCACCTCTCGCACAGTCATAACCCCACGACCCTGCCTCACTGTCTCACTACCTCTGACTCAACGACACCATGGTCAGAAACATCGTCGTCCTTGGAGGCTCGGCCCATCCGAGTTTGACACAGACAATCTGCGAAGTTCTCGGCGTAGAGCAAGGCCAAGCTCTTTTCTCGAAATTCTCTGTCGGAGAGACCCGAGTTGAGATCGGCGAGTCTGTCCGAGGAAAAGATGTATATATCATACAGTCGGGTGGTGGAAAAGTGAACGACCACTTCATCGAACTCCTCATCGCCATCTCAGCATGTAAGACTGCTTCGGCTAAGAAAGTCACCGCCGTCCTCCCACTGTTCCCCTACTCTCGACAATCAGATGTGCCGTACAACAAGAGCGGTGCGCCCCTGGTCAAGGCTGCAAACATGACGAACAAGCTGGTGCCAGACGGTAACGGCTATACCTTTGATAGTATTCCACCAACCCCTCATCCAGACAAAATTGAGAGTAATGGTCTTCCCAACGGACATTCACTGCACACAGCGGCCTCGAAAACTGAACTGGATAGCAATGTGGAAAACAGCCCTACATATCAGGCTCGCTTCAGTCACTACCGCGACTCAAGCTCGCAGTCTAAGATCGGGCCAGAGTACTTCCAGAGCCCTCGAAAACGCGGAGACTCGAACGCTTCCATGACCAACGGTGTGGCCAACCACGATTTTGCAACGACCTCTAACAAAACCGAGAACAAGGTCGAGGACAAGATCGACGTGCTAGAGAACTTCAAGCCTCGCCCCGGCTATCGACAATGGGTTGCACAAGCCGGTACCCTCGTGGCAGACCTTCTTACTTGCGCCGGCGCCGACCACGTCATCACAATGGACTTGCACGATCCTCAGTATCAGGGCTTTTTCGACATTCCGGTTGATAACCTCTATGGCCGGCCATTGCTCAAGAAATACATTCAGCAGAACATCCCTGACTACAAGAACGGTGTTGTTGTCAGTCCTGATGCTGGTGGTGCCAAACGAGCCACTGCCATTGCCGACGCCTTGGGTATGGAGTTCGCGCTTATCCACAAGGAAAGGCGACCCACGAAGATTACAGATCGCCAAAACGCTACCATGATGTTGGTTGGCGACGTCACCAACAGAGTTGCCATTCTCATCGATGACTTAGCAGACACGAGCAACACGATCACTCGAGCAGCTAAGCTGTTGAAGAAGGAAGGCGCAAGCAAGGTCTACGCACTGGTCACACACGGAGTGCTCAGTGGTGATGCCATTGAAAGAATCAACGCTAGTGCTCTTGACACGGTTATTGTCACAAACACAGTGGATCAATCAGATCACTGTAAGCGGTGTCCCAAGCTTGAAGTGCTCGAAGTTGGACATGTCTTTGCCGAGGTGAGTTTTGATCAACTTCTAAGCTGTCTCGAGGAAAGTCCACTGACGCAGTTTTGTAGGCTATCCGACGAGTTCACTATGGTGAAAGTATCAGTGTGCTCTTCCAGTACGACTAGACAGATCGGCGAATGGAGTTTCGACATCTACGAAAGCCGTATTTCAAGACGCCAGAAGCTAATCTTGCTGCAAATCAAAGAACTGAGCTCATGCGAGATTCGACCCCAGCCGCCATGTTCGACCGCCACGCCCACGTCTTGTCGGCTTTCTTTCAGCTGCAACAGCTACTTCATTCGACTCTGAGGATTAGTTGAATACCATATGTTGCTAGAGTAGAGGCAATCACCAACACCACAAAACACCAAAAACAGCATCAAACCCCCAGAACCCAATAAAGAAGTGCCTTGGACCAAGTGCTGGAGAGGTCTTCCATCCACGAACGGCGTTACAAGGAGAGGTCCTTTTGCATTTGTCATCAACATGATTTTACCAGAAATCTTGCATCCATGGAGGTTCAATTGTTGGAGTTTTTTTGGTACACTGCTTGCTACCATTCCGAGGGCGACGTGCCAGCTACTATATACTGCTGCCGATGATTGCGTCAGGCGCAGAACGATGGCAGTCACATTGCAAAGTGTCTACGAGATATAGATCAATCTCGGGTAGACCAAATACAAAACATTGCCTGAAGTTTCTTGTGGTTTTCCCACACGCATCTATTCACAGCACTGCTGAGGTAGTGAGGTGTTCAAACACGAAGCGTGCAAATACGAACAAGCACCACTTCCTTCCTAACGGCAGCTGTTCCGCAATTCCCACGTGTTTTTGTTTGCTACACGAAGAATGCGAATTGAGGCCACACAGTTTCCCGATCCTTGTGAATTCGTTCTCCAGTAGCGGGGATGGAAGATGTACCTGTACCTGCACCTGTACCTGTACCTTGGTGGCATCATGTGGGGTCAAACTTCTGCGTCGTGTAGCTGACCAACTGTCGTGGACTTGTCGATATCAGGCGAGCAGGGCAGCTGAACGTGCATCTACTATGGTAAGTGCTGACATGTGGTCGTTGCATGATGTGTATTGTGTAGCAATAGTACTCCGTACTGCTCGATTAGTTATTGGTCTCACTCTCGCAGAGCTGATTTCTGATATCGAATACAGTAAGCCTACTCTCTCTTGGCTGGCCTGGCCTCACTGTCTGTCCGCCGAGGTGCTAGTTAGTACTTACCCTACTGTACCCGTGGGTGCCTGGGTATTATCCAGGCCCGATCCCAGTTTGGGGTATATTTCCAGTCTTTCTCTACTTATCCCGTAGTGTTATTCATCATTTGCCTTTACATTTACACAGTACAGACGGGGTAAGTCTCAACTTACTAGAAGGCCCACGGTGAAGCCCTACGATACTAGTATTCCATCTCTCAATCACCCCAAGGAAAGCCAAAAAAGCAACAACAACAAAATGGGCTCCGTATCGCCCTCCCCCAAGCGCAGCATAACTCGGGAAGACATCGACGCCCTTCGGTCTCTGTTCGCCTCGGCGGGCACCCAGGCCACGCTTTTGACTCCGACCGACGGTGACAGCCGGGCGTACGAGGCCAGCATCCACCGCTGGTCCCGTGCCGCCGAGAAACCAGCAGGTCTTGTCGTCGTGCCTACCACGGCCGAAGAAGTGGCCGTTGCGCTGCGCTATGCTAGCAGCCAAAATCTAGATCTTGCCGTTAAAGGTGGCGGGCATTCGACGGCCGGCGTGAGTAGTACGGATGGAGGGTTGTTGATTGACCTCAACGCGAAGATGAGAGGTGTCGAGGTCGTCGACCGCGACCACAGCAGGCTGTTCAAGGTCCAGGGTGGTGCGACGTGGGGGGATGTTGATCAGGCGGGAGTACGATATGGGCTTGCGACGGTTGGAGGGACCGTGGCTGATACGTAAGTTTTCATGTTTCCATTTTGCTTTAACGGGAGATACACCTTTCTTTCCTAACTGGCCGTCGACTATGGGTATGGCATGGCATGGCATGCGCCCGAGTATAACTCCGTGTGAGAAGGGAAGATCGGGCGGCTTGTGGCAACGACGGGGAGAGGCTGGGAGTTCCAGCGGACGCATTTTTGAGCTTCAGCTTCAGCTTCAGCTCCGGCTTTTTCTGGAGTGAGATGTTGTAGCTTTTCTGTTCTGTTCGATTTGTTTTGGTGTTCGGGTCAGGGTTATGTGTGGTGCTGACGAATGTAACAGGGGTGTAGGCGGGTTGGTCCTGGGTGGCGGGTATGGGTGGCTCAGTGGACAATATGGCTTGTCGATCGACTGTCTTGTCGAAGCCACGGTCGTCCTTGCGAGTGGGGAGATTGTCAAGGCCAGTGGCACGGAGAATGCGGATCTGTTCTGGGCTCTACGAGGGGCCGGACAGAATTTCGGCGTGGTCACGGAATTTGTCCTCAAGGCGTTCGACCAGGGCGATGTTTGGGCTGGGTTGTTGATTTTCCCGCCCGTCCCGGAGGTGACTGAGAAGATTGTCGACGCGACGAATGAGTTGTACGCGGCCACACCCACGGCCGATGGAAAGACGACGACGAAAGTTGCGGGCCGCGGTGCTGGGGGCATTGCCATCGCCAGGCCTCCTCCAGCGGGTGGGCAGGTGATGATCATGGTTACGATTATCTATTTCGGCACGGAAGACGAAGCGAGAGCCATGTACAAGCCGCTATACGACCTCGAGCCCGTGGTCGATACGACGGCCATGGTACCGTATCCGGTGGTCAACACGATCCTTGCGCCGCCGATCGGGTTGCGCGCGAGCATGAAGGGTGCGGCGTTCTCGATGCCGATTCGAACCGGGTTCGTCATGGAGGTGCTGGAAAATTATACCAAGTTTACGGAGGGGAATGATGATACGCATGTTAGTTTGATTCTGTGGGAGATTTATGATCCCGCGCAAGTGGTCGCGAAGGGGGACGAAGAGGAAAGCAGTTTCGCGAATCGAGGTTGGCATCTGAATGGGTTGATCTGTCCGCTTTGGACTAGGACGGAGAATGATGGTGTGTGTCGGCAATGGGCCAGGGATCTCAATGAGATGTTCAAGAAGGAGTTGCAGATGCAGGGGAAAGAGACGGGAAGAGGTGTGGATGGTGGTGTTGGGTTGAGAGGGAAGAAGGGAGCTGTTCTGCTCTATGGGAATTATGATCGTAAGTTTGTCCCTGTTCCCGTCTGTGTCGTGTTGGTCTTGGAAATTCCAGGAAGGCTCTTGAATGGAGGCTGACAACTTCATGACATAGAGTATGATGAGAGATCGAGAGATATCTTTGGCGAAAACTATGCTCGGCTTCAGGCGTTGAAAGCTCAGTACGATCCGACGAGCGTATTCGATAAACTTTTTGCTATCGCGCCGCAGGCTTGAATCAATGACGAATAAATGGGACTTGTATCGCTGTTGTTGGATTGAGGCTGGTCAGTCGGAATTGAGTAGATTTGCTTCATCTTGTTCCGATTTGTAGATGAGAGGTGTGTCTGCAGGTTAGAATGTCCATGGTCCCTTCAGACCGATCGATGCTTTTATCTCCGTCTCCACGACGATACTCGGCTTCGAACATTGGCTACGCTCCAGAAATACTTAGCACAACTTTCGAGATCGTTTTACTGCGTGGATAGCAGTGGTGGATACTACACGAGAAACTCGGTCAGAACACCCTCGACCGATATACCCGAAGTGGTCGCCTCCGCTCGGCTGAAGCAGGTCGGGTAGTTGTCCAGGCAGAAACATTTCTACCGGAGAGTCCGAGGGCATTGTTGACTATGGGTCGACGTGACATATATAAAAGGTAGGGTAGAGACAGTCATTCTTGTTGTTTACTCTCGCGGCCTTGCATTTTTCACCCAAGGTCAGTCCGATCTGGGCAGTAGGTGGCAAGTCGATGAACCAGGATGGACGCAATCATCATTCAAATCCGTTCGCTAGCAGAAGCCGCCGATGGGGCTGGTAGGCAGAGCATCCTCGATGCTCTTCAACAGCTCCAAGCCCAACTGGAGACACCACAGGACGTCCTCATGAAGTTGCACAATTCGGTAAGCAAGAGCCAAAGCTTCCGTGGAAGCGTAGCATCACCCACGCCGACGACGACTTGACTGTGGCTTCGTAGCTTCGTGGCAGCCGCTGGTACAAGCATCATCTACAAGTGAGACCCTCGCTGATCATACCATGGTTCCAGCACATTCAAACCGCCGTCATCTACGTGGCAGTCCAACTCGGCTTGTTCAAGCACCTCGCCGCAGACCCTTCATCAACGTTGACCGTTGCGCAACTCGCCGGTAAAACAGGCGCATCCCCAAAACTGCTCCGTAAGTCTGATTTGACTTCTTACGGAATATGCGCCCCTATCCCTACCCGCCTACCTCAGGTGTCTAACGTCCGTCAACTTACTCTCGTTCCAGAGCGGATACTCCGTTACCTGTCTTCGACAGCATTCATCTCCAACCCTTCGCCAGACCACTATCAAGCCACCAAAGCAACCCAGTTTGTTGCTAGCCCCGTGGCCGATGCCGGTATGATTCATTCGTAAGTTTTCGGTTCACTTCGCTTCCTCGATGTCGGGCATTTTGCTGAGAATTGCCTAACAATGCCAGCTTCGACACATGTGGCCCCGCCACCTACGCTCTGCCGTCATTCCTCGCCGACAACAACTACTCGGACATCACGTCGAACACGCACACTCCTTTCCAAAAGGGCCACAACACTGACCTGAGCGCGTTCCAGTGGCTGGCCCAGCATCCAAAGAACTTCCGCGCCTTGCAGGTAGTCATGACGGCCTTGCAGTCTGCGGACTGGCTCAATGATCTGGACATCCTTGACCAAGCAGCAGCAGCAGCAACAACAACCAAAGTCGTGCGAGGATCGGAGAAAAAGGGGCCATTCTTTGTCGACGTAGGTGGCGGCCATGGCCATCAGTGCAAGCAAATTCTCGAAAAATACCCGAACTTGCACGGTAGTCTTGTCCTGCAAGACCTGGCCCAGGCGGTCGATAGACTGCCTCCCATCGACGGTGTCAAGGTCATGGCGCAGAACTTCTTCGAGAAGCAAGCTGTGCAGGGTAAGTCTTTCGTCTCTTGTCTCCGTCTTGGCACTTTTTCTTTTCGTTTCACCGGCCAAAATTGGTGAATATGTGTTAGCAAGGCTGATGGTGGGCGTTTGTAGGCGCCGAATTTTACTACCTTCGTCGGATAATGCACGACTGGCCTGATGCCGAGTGCCTCACGATCCTGTCGAATCTGGCCGAAGCCATGGATGGGGACTCGCGGATTTTGATGGACGAAGTGGTCCTTCCAGACGTGAATGTGCCGTGGCAAGCGGCGATGCAGGATATTTCGATGACCATCCAATTTGGCGGTAAGGAGCGCACGCGCAGCGAGTGGGATGGTTTGATAGAGAGGTCGGGATTGAAGGTGGTTGATGTAAGGACGTATAACGTTTCGTCGTGTGCTTCGGTGATTGTGCTGGAGAAGGAGTAGGATGATGTTTTTGGTTAGATAGACACTCACCTCACTTGTGCCGTACCGTAAAGATGTGCTCGATGACGACGGCGTGTATTCTGAACTGGAGCAGTAGATATCTCATCTCAGCATCTAAGTTTGACACCTACAATATCATATGAGGGACAGCTGGATGGTCTGGGAGTGTACGTGGTAGTACGGATATTGAATTACCAAGGTGAAACTTGATGACAAAGACGGTTGGGTTAAGTGTCCACGTGACATTGATGCGCGTCGAATTATTAGGGGCTTCTGGAAATTAACAGGGGTCTTTAGGTGGTCACTGGTGGTCTTGGGTGGTCTTGGGTGGTGTTGCTTTAACCATGATAGGCGCTGGGCTGCAATTGGTCCCGCTTGATGATTGATTGTCTTAAGGCACCTTTTAGGCATGGCGCGTCACGTTCCGCCGCCGGAAATGACAGAGACAGAGCGTTTTGGCTCCCGCTGCCAGTTTCCTGCGCGTGCCCGTCCACCACCATCTGGCATTGGCATCTCCATGTTGTGTTGCATCAACTCTGCATACACAACCCCTATACCCTGTCAAAATTCTTCGAACTCGACGATCGATTTGAGCCTCAATAACTGGCGCCAATACTGCAGCTCACGATCCCTTCCCACTTCGCCAATCGATCGCAAACCTTGGTCTGACACCGCAATTTGTTCTGTTTACCACCCGCGCAGCCGGGTCAACACCGTCTACACTGATGCTTTCCTCCTGGCCCGATTGACAATCCTCGTCGAGATTTAAATATGGCGTTTGTCCTGACCATGCCAAACCTCCAGAACATAACTAACCATGGATTCCAGTTCCGCCGCAGGCAGTGGCGGAGGGGGCAACAACATCAAAGGTGCGCCCAGATCGGACCATCCATCCAACACTCCTGTTAACATACTCTCCAGTTGTTGCCCGCTTCCGGCCTCAGAATAAAGTCGAAGTCGCCCATGGAGGCCAGCCAATTGTCCAGTTCATGGGCGAGGACACCTGCCAGGTCCAGGTGAGTCTGTCGTCCACCGAGCAAGCCAGACACTCATGCCCTGCAGTCCTCCGAAACGAATGCTCCCTTCACCTTTGATCGAGTCTTTGACATGTCCTCTCAACAAGCCGATATCTTTGATTTCTCTATAAGAAACACGGTGGAAGATGTGATGAATGGTTACAATGGAACGGTCTTCGCCTACGGCCAGACCGGTGCGGGAAAGTCTTATACAATGATGGGTGATATGGACGACTCTCACAAAAAAGGTATAATACCGCGAATCACCGAGCAAATATTCGACGCCATCCTCGTCCACGGCTCCGCTCAGATCGAATACACCGTGGGGATATCGTATCTGGAAATTTACATGGAACGAATACGAGATTTGTTGAATCCAGTCATGGATAATCTGCCAATCAATGAAGGACCGAAAGGACCCTACGTCAAGGGTCTCCGGGAAATTTATGTCAACACGGTAGACGAGGTGTACACGGCGATGCATCTGGGTCAAAGAGCGAGAGTAACAGCGTCGACCAACATGAACTTGGAGTCTTCCCGGTCACACTCTATATTCTTGGTCACGATCAACCAAAAAGACGTCAACACAGGTTCACAGAAGAGTGGTATGCTTTATCTCGTGGATTTGGCTGGCTCGGAAAAGGTGGGCAAGACTGGTGCGAGCGGTCAAACACTGGAAGAGGCAAAGAAGATCAACAAGAGTTTGAGTGCCCTCGGAATGGTCATCAATGCTTTGACGGACGGCAAATCCACCCATGTGCCATACCGAGATTCCAAGTTGACTAGAATCCTACAAGAAAGTTTGGGAGGTAATTCGAGGACGACTCTGATTATAAACTGTTCGCCTAGTAGCTACAACGATGCGGAAACTGTCAGTACCCTCCGATTTGGTATGCGAGCGAAGACGATCAAGAACAAGGCAAAGATCAATGCAGAATTGAGCCCTGCCGAGCTGAAACGTCAACTCAAGCTCGCCCAGAACCAGGCCATGTCATTCGAGAAGTACATTGCTTCACTGGACTCGGAACTGTCGTTGTGGAGAAAGGGCGAGACTGTCCCGAAAGAAAGATGGATTCCGCCTTTAGCAGGCTCCAGAGGCGAATCGAGGACGAGACCAGAAACCCCATCTCGTGCGCCTTCAGATTTACTCAGATCAGAAACGCCCAGTCGGCCAGATTCTCGCATGGGTGAGAGGTCCAGTACGCCCAGCATCATTCTTGAAAAGGACGAACGTGAGGAGTTTTTACGAAGAGAGAATGAGTTGCAAGATCAACTCACGGAAAAGGAGACTCAAGCAGCAAATGCCGAGCGAAGTCTTCAAGAGTTGCGGGAAGAACTCAAGTCATATAAAGAAGGGGCGCTACGGACGACAAAAGACAATGAAACCATGGCTGATAGACTCAACAAGACAGAGCTAGATTTGCAGAAACTCAGCTATCAGAGCAAGGAAGACGCGATCACAATGGAGGGCTTGAAAGATGCCAATTCTGAACTGGAGGCCGAGCTCATATCCGTCAAACAGCAACTGTTGGAGCTCAAGATGAGTGCCAAAGAGACCACCGCAGCACTTGACGAGAAAGACCGAAAGAAGAAGGAGAAAATGGCCAAGATGATGGCCGGCTTTGACATGGGAGACAATGCCTTTTCTGAGAATGAGGCTCGTATGCGGGATATGCTGGATCAGGTCGAGTCACTGCACGCCGCCAGCTTGAGTGGTGAGAAAGTGTCTTCAGAGGTACTCGACGATTTGAGGACCAAATTGCTGGAATCCCGGGACCTGGTTCGGCAAGCCGAGACATCTTTGAACGACCGCGCAGAAAACGAGCACGGCGAACGGACAATCGCCCTTGAGGACAGATTGACAGCGGTTCAACAAGACTACGAAGACTTGTTGACCCGCAATTTGAGTCCAGAAGATGTGGAGGACGTCAAGGCCAGGCTAGAGCAATTATACTCGGACCGTAAAGAGACACAAACGGAATTGGTGCATGATCTGAAGGACCAATTGACTCACAAATCGCAAGCGATTGAAAAATTGGAAAAGTCCATTGCCGATCTCCAGGCGCGAGGAGTCACAAATGGAGGGCCAAATGGAGTTGTCAACAAAGGAATACAGCAGCAGATGGCTGAGTTCGATCAGATGAAGAAGAATCTGATGCGAGACCTGCAGAACCGATGCGAGCGTGTTGTGGAGCTTGAAATCTCGCTCGATGAAACCCGAGAACAATACAACAATGTGCTGAGGTCCAGCAACAACCGCCAACAACAAAAGAAGATGGCCTTTTTGGAGCGCAATCTCGAGCAGCTCACCGTCGTGCAGAGACAGCTTGTGGATCAGAACACGAGCCTGAAGAAGGAAGTCGCCATTGCTGAGCGAAAGCTGATTGCCAGGAATGAACGCATCTTGAGTCTGGAGAGTTTGCTGAGCGATAGCCAGGATAAATTGACAGCAGCGAACCACCGGTACGTATCGATCACAGCTGTGTTCACATCTGATGCTGACAATCGTAACTCTCAGATTCGAACAACAACTTGCTGCCGTCAAAGAACGTCTGGAAGCCGCAAAGGTGTCGTCGCGAAATATGGCGGCGGGCGGACCAGGTGCGACTGGTGGTTTCAACACACTTATGAACGCTGGCGCTAGGATAGCGAAACCCCTTCGCGGAGGAGGTGGCGCACCCACGAATCTCGATGGATCCAACGGTGCCGCTACGCTACCCATCATCTCTAGCTTGACGGGCTCGGATGGTGGGAACAAACGAAGCAGCTGGTTCTTCAACACGGGTCGATGATGAGATTCTCAGATTCCCCCCGAGGTCTTGATTCCCGAGGAGTTCAACGACCAATCCGTCCTTGCTTTGCCATTAGAATCTGAGTTTGGTCTCAAGCGCACGTTAGACGGAAGCGGGAGTGGATGTTTGATAAAGCCTGAATGATTGATTGACTGACTTGAAGCCGATTTATGCATAATGAGCGATGGATACCACTTTCTGGAGTTTCGGCTTGAAGCTGACAGGATAGATAGGTAGCTGCATGCATCAGACATTACAGAGACCTCTTCTTCTCTACTGTATACCTGCCTGGGTAGATTTGGTCCAAACTTCAGGTGTACCCTGGGCAGGCTTCAATATGAATGATTACCTTACCTGCACCCAACCTGTACTTAAGGCCAGCCTCATCAGCCTCACCAGCCTCACCAGCAACCTCGGCACTCCTTCTCCTTCTACTTCTCCGCATCAGGCTCTCATCTCCATCACGACATCGGAATGTTTACTAATGTCAACGCCCAGCACTATTGACGCAGCGAGGCAGGTAAGAAAGTTGTCTACGCTACGCTATATAAGTAAGAGTAGAAAATCCCTCCAGTGGCATCATATGGTCCCCTTTTCCAGAATCTCTCTATTTACTCCATCAATATCAATCAAATCCTCCACCGACCGCACTTCCTACTTCTCAAAAAGAAATGGCCGCTGCCCAGACGACCCGATCGCTCTACAGCTCCCTCGGCCTGACACACAATGTCAACAAAACGTCCTCAGGGTCCGAAGTCCATAGCTACATTTCGGATTTGGGCCCGGACGTGCCTATACTGACCTTGATCCATGGTTATCCTCAATCTGCGTATGAGTAAGTTGTTTGTTGCCATCATGTCATGTCACATTACCTATCTATCCACCTCATCGTATCCCTGACCAGGCATCTAATATGAATCGCGGCATCATCTGCAATTGTTGTATTTGTTGTTTGTAACAACCCGCTAATCTCACATCGTGATCAACCAGATGGCGTCGGGTGAGTTGTTATCATGTGTGGTTTTGGCTCTGCTTTGCCAGGCTACTACTACTGCTCGAAGCCCGCCATCCCCCCTAACCCCCCAAGTGGATTCAGATTCAGCCTCGCTGGTCTCCGCGGCGCCCGATGTTTGTTGAATTGTTCATGGCACTGTGTGTAAAAACTCATTTTCTGATAACGACTGGCATTTGGCCCAAATAGGTTGTGCCTGCGCTGAAAGACAGAGTCTCGCTCTTTGTGCCGGAGGTAAGTCAAGTCACCGAGTTGGACTACGCGTGGTTATCCCGTCCATCATTATCCCCCCGTCTGTCTTTCGTGCGCCATGAGAAGTAGAGACTGGCCTCAAAGACTAACTAGAAGTCACTTGTCAGCTCCCTGGCTACGGCATCTCAACGCCCATCAAAGATAAAGACGCCATCAACGCCAACACGAAGCGTTCCGTCGGCGGTGCTCTGCTTGAAGCACTCTCCGCAGCTTTCAACACCAACACGACTTCTTCCTCCACGGCAAAAGCACCCCGAAAAGTCATCCTAGGCGGCCACGACCGCGGCGCACGCATCTGCCACCGTCTCGCTGTCGACTTTTCGCACCCATCCGAGTCAAAGTCGGAGTCGGAGACGAATTCGCAGTCACCGCCGTCCGTTTACTCAACCCTCAACCTCACCGTCATCGGCACCGTGCTTCTGGACATCATCCCGACGCTCGAGCAGTGGCGCGCCTTCTCTGACCCGGCCATCGCCCAGGGCTATTTCCACTGGCCCTTGCTCGCGAACGCCGAGTTGGCGGTAGACATGATCTCCGCGTACGGAGGCGCACGGTGGTGCCGTTCCGCGCATATGCGCATCTCGGGACCGAACCCGCAATCCGCCGCAAAGATCCAGGCCGATAACGCTCTGGACGTGTACGCCGAGTTGTTCGATGACAAGGACACTTTGTACTACACCAGCTTGGACTATGCGGCGGGCGCGGCACCGGAAGCCGAGGAGCAACGACGGGATCAGGAAGCTGATAGAAAAGTCGCCGTGCCCATTCTTGTCATGTTCAGCAAGGCGAGACTCGGGGCGAGGATTGATGTCAAGGGGATTTGGAGCGGGTGGGTGAATAAGGATATGCTTCGCAGGGACGGGGAGAGTTATGAAGGGTTCGGTGTGGGAGACGGGTATGGTCATTATTTGCCCGAGGAGGCGTACGAGATTGTGTGTCCGAAGATTGAGGAGTTTGTAAAGAAGGTCATCACTGGAAGGTGACTTGACGTGATATATAGATTGAAGTATATACGACGACCCCCTGGGGTGCGGACATGTCGCCTCGACTCACTCGCTGTGCAAAAATATTCGTCAATGACTCTGATCAATCAGCACCAACCTAGGTAAGGTATCCACGTACCTTAGATCATCTTTACCGGACAATCTGGCAGGTCACGACAAGTGTACCTACCTAGGTAGATACTGTATGCGAGTAATAGTATAGGTGCTTCGCTACGCTCAGCAGGGTTCATACAATACCCAACTTCTCCAGCACCTTGGCCACACCGACGGCCTTCTCCTCTCCAAACCGGCCCGTGACAATCTGGATATTGACCGGCAACCCTTGCACCAGCCCCTCGTCCCAAAGCTCCTTGTACATATGATAATTGAATTCATCCGGATACCCTCTCGTCCTGTAGCCGTCATAGTTCTTCCAGTCTTCATTCAAGTTGTTGTTGTTGTGGTTGTCGGGGTCGTCCAGCACCTGATCCACATTCCCCACGGGCATGGTGAGCACGCTGTAATCCAACAGATTCCACAGCGCCGTGTACCCGACGTACTGCCGACTCTTGACCCAGACCTTCGGCCTCATGCCGACCCAGGGGGTCACGGGCATGATGAGCGCGTCGATGCCGCTCTCGCGCCACCGTTCCAAGTATCCCCGCTTGTACTCCCAGATCCTGTCGGCCAGTTCCATTTTCTGCTGTGGGCTCAGCAGCGTCTCGGCCGTGCCGACCAACATGCCCTGGATGAGCGGCTCGTCGACCATCTTGCACAGCTCCTCGAACCGGGCGCCGCCGTCCGCCAGCACCGCGCGTTCCCACAGGTCGTAATACGCGGACACATGGCTACTGGCGTCCCAGGCCACGACGTCGTGCCCGGCTTGGCGGAGGCGGTCCACGACATCGCGCACGGCACGGGCGATGGGCGGGTGCGGCTTGACACCGTCGTCGTCAACAATATAGCCGATGCGCAACTTTTCTTTCTCTTGCACCTGTTCGACTACCCAGCCGCGCCAGGGGATCGGCAGGATCGTCGGGTCGTGGTTCCAGGGCTCGAGACTCGTGTAGGCCTCCATGAACAACTCCACGGACCCCAGACTATTGCTCATGGGTCCCGCCACAGGCCGGACGATGTACTTCTGATCGCGTGCGGACTCGCGATAGGGAACCCTCCCCACGCTCGGACACAAGCCGTACAAACCCTGCAGGGCCGCGGGGATGCGGATGCTGCCGCCAATGTCGGTGCCTATGCCCAAAACACTGCCGCGGGCGCCGACGAGCGCGCCCTCGCCGCCGGAACTGCCGCCCGAGATGAGTCCTTTGTGCAGTGCGTTGACGCTTTGTCCCCACACGTGGTTGTAGCTGTCGCTCATCATGAGGCTTTGCGGGATGTTGGTTTTGACGTACACTATCGCTCCCAGGGACCGGTATTGTTGGACGGTGAGTTCGTCGTCGGGCGCCGGGCGCCCGATGTTGCCGACCCAGCCGACTGTCGTGTCGTGGCCGCGGACTTGGTGCGTGTCTTTCAGGCTGATGGGGATGCCGTGTCTGATGATTAGGAAGGCAGGTCCGTCGGTTAGCCCATCGCCGATCGCCATTGACAAAGAAGGGGGGAGGAAATGGAGAAGGAAGAAAAGAGATAGGAGATAGGTTGTAGCGTTGAAGCAGGGGACAAAGAGACTGTAGATTTCGAGTGGATCTGGGAATAGGGATGGGGATGGAAAAACCTACAAAGGCCCGACGAACTCGCCCGTGTCGGCGTACCATCTGTCCAGATCACGGGCCTGAGAGAGCGCCTCCTCGAACATGAGCTCCGTGCAGCATTTGATGAGCTGTGTGGCAAGGGCGGCGCGCTTGCAAAAAGCGCGGACAACGGCTTCGCATGTCCATGAGCCATCTTCGTAGCGTCGGAGCTGTAGATCATCCGCGATTGTCAGCTCCGTGGTCAGACTTAAGCCAGAGCGAAGTGTAGATGGGCACGGGCATGGTGGAAAGGGAAGCAAAGCAAGGGTGTGCATCCAGAGTGGAGGATGTTTTGGAAACCCCCTGCAAGCGGTTCCCGCGCCAGTCACGAAAAAAAGGAAGGGAAATGTCAAGAACTTCAACAGGACAATGCAGGGTGTAGACACGTTCAACAGAGGGGTTGTGGATATGTCCTCGGTTTGATGGTAAGCACTTCGAAAAGGCAAAATACCACAGACTCAACTAACGGGTACTCGTAAGTACCAAGAGAGCCACTTACAATTTTGCGGGCGCCAATGGTCGAGGTGATTTCAAGCTCGAGCGGTGTGAGCACGCCGGAGCGCTCGATTACATATCTGCTGTCCTGTAGGACGAGAGTATTAGTATAATAGATCCCTTGATACTGGAGGGGTACATCTGGAGCGTAGGTGAGGAGATGAGCTCAGCTGGCTTCCATTCCACGAAGTGGGCGTGCATGAGCCATGACCAAGAAAACACAGCTGTTCGGGAAGACACAGAGCAAGCCGAGTCTAGGGCTGAGATCGCAGGATGTATGGTTTGATCCCTCGACAGAGAAGAGACGTCGTGAGGATTCCGAAGAGCCCGTACATAGCCATTTGAGTCGGAAAGAATTGAGGAGCGCGGTTGGGCGTACCTTGAAGTCGGGCGGAATGGATTTCAATCGCCATTCCTCTGGGATCGCGGCAAGTTGCGCCTCGCGACGGCGCTGAGCCGTTTCTTTCCAGTGTGGGATGGAGCCCATGGTGTCTCGCGTTGCAGAGGTGTTCGATGGTGGTGGTGGTGGTGGTGATTGTTCTTGCTGGCTTGGCGATAGCGATGCAAGACAATGATGTTCGCGACGACGAGCTAGAAATGGTTGTGAACCTCGTAGCACACGACTGACGTGGACGGAGCTCCAACGACCAGAAGCCTTGTGCAGATCGTGGTCGTATGTGTTCAGTGGTTCATAAAGATCTTGGTGCGAGGAAGCTGTCAATATTTCTTGATAGAGGTAGAGGTGGGTCTTGTCCATCGACAGACGGACGATTGATCGACTCCACGTCCTTATCTCTACATGCCGTACGGAGGTATGCGACTTGTTGAGCAATGGCAGATAAGTATCAGACCACCAGGCTTGGGCATGCATAGAACGAATACTCGGTCTCAAGATGTATATATATCTACCCACATCCGCGCCCCATTCGACTATCATGGCTGAGAAACACTCGGTGATCTCTGGCGCATTCAGGGTCCGCCGTACATCAGATCTCATGGTCAGGTAAGGTACGTTCGTCGTGACGAGCAAGTTCAATAAAAATCGAGAGGAGTATATCATCATTCATTAAGTGAGATCGTGACAGATGTCTCGTCAGGCCAGGAATTGCTATGCTCGTCCATTTCTCCTCAAGCTAAATCACTTCAAGGCGACCTCTCCACGGCGGTCCATCTTCTTTTCCCAGGACTTCGTTCCCTGTTGATAGACTCACCACCCCAAAGGCCACGCTGGCTGGCACTTCGAACCGGAAGCTTGTCAGCCTGCCAACCCTCCTCTGGAGTATCCTCCGAGGTGTTGCCAGTCTGCACACTAAGGCTCATACCGGCATCGCTGGAATCCGCGGTCTCATCCCTGGAATAACGACTTCCTCGTCGCCACAAGCCCTCCGGGGCTTCATCATTGTTTCCGCCATCAGCGGCATGTAATCTCTGACTCTGCCTTCTAGGCAGAGCCGAAGCACTGGAGCCACGATGATGAGTCAGCGACTCTCCAAGGGTCAGACCCTCTGGTGAGTCGGCCCCTACCGTGCGGCGATTTGCAAATGCTGGTGACTTTCCGAGTCGCGGCGAATTCAGACCCAATGGATTCGAGCCAGCACGGAGGTGTTCGGTGGAGGCAACAATTCTGATCTCGTACTCGTCGGAGACGCTGAGGTCCAGAGATCCTCGCCGTCGGGTAGGGGATACAGGAGACCGTGCCTTCTCTGGACCTTGAGACCTGACCGCCATAGTCAAGGAAGCAGTAGCGACATCATGCAGAGCAGGAGCGCCAGTAAGGATCCTGATGAGCGCGTTGCAGCCTGCTTGGTGGGTGACGAGGACGAGAACCAAGTCTTCTTCGTCGTTCTCGGAACTGTCATGCTCCTCAGCTGCCGCTTGTGATTCATAAAATTCGATCATTTTCTGTAGGCCGTTGCGAAATCGTCGATGCATACTTCCCCATTCTTCGTCAAAGGGACCACCATCACCCCATTCGAGAGGTTTGCCCTCACTATCCCAATCCTGATCGATGATTACACATCCATCCCGAGCGTGAGCGACATAGCCAGGGGGAATCTTGTCGGAGGGCCCCATTGCATAAGTCGGGGCAGGAGGACTATAACCCAAGGGCTGCCTTTGGAGATTTCTGTTCAGTAATCTGGCGCCATTGGCAAGTTCTGTACCGAAGGAGATGTTGCGAGGTCGTTTCGGAAAGGAATGGCCTGCAGCTGCCATCGCCCTCAAACCTGTCTTCTCATGGACAGGCACAGACGCAACCTCGTTTTCTTTTTCTTCCCAGTCCATGGACGGCAGGTCGTAGGTCATTGACGGGGACAGGTCGGCTCCCTTGATCTCTTCTTGTGGCAATTGCAACTCCATCTTGGCTTGTGAGACCAGGACTGCCGAAGGCGGAGGCAGTGCCGACTCGAAGTAGGTTCGAGATTGCCATTCTCCCAGAAATGCGTCAATTCTTAGGAGACACGTATTATGTCCTAAGCGATTCGTTTGTTGCGGCTCACGACTGACGGTGCGCTGCAGGGAGGTGTTTTCGGATTCATGAGGGTCGGCCTCATCAGTGGTTGAGGGACTTGCTCGAGAGGAATGCTGCCGCGGTCTCGGACGAGAACGAGTATGATTCTGCGGATGCTGTATACCTGCGCCGATGGCGATGGCAGTCTGGAGGCAGCGGAGGTATGGAGAGGAATGTATGATGATCTTGCGTTTCTTTCGGGGAGGGTCTTGAGTCGAATCGTCCTTATTCTCTGCGGTTTGTTTGTACTGCGCATCTAGATTATGCAGCTCATTATTGATCCTCACTCCTAGGGTTTGTGATTGAATCCATCCGCCATAAGATAGAGGAGTATCGTAGGGTTTCTCTGCTGTCGTGAGCCAGTTTCGATCGGCTTGATCGAGACGGGCGCCATGCCTGTAGATTTGAGTTAGTTGCGGATGGACTCTGGGTAGTAGAACAGCGCACCTAGTAATGATGATGACCGCAGGCTGTTTCCCCATGACTCAGGATATGTCACTTTGTGCAGTCGCAAGAGTTCATGTGTCGCCGAAGATATTAAGCACAGTATGGAGTAGGGGGGAATATCGGTCGCAGGCGCACAGTTCGGGTACATCTAGGGAGAAAAATCATGAACTGCAACGGCAAGACACCAAGAAGGGTGCATCTTGTATAGAAAGTAGCCTTGTAGCAAGGCCGGTCAGTGTCGTTCCAGAAAAATGGTGAAGTCAGTGCAACGGGACCCCATAAAATTCCCAAATCTTGGGCGCAGGTTGTATCGCTCCTATCGGTCCGCATGCCCATTTCGTCGCTGCGCCGCTTAATTGAAGCGCTTGAAAGGTCATATACTCAGGTACCAGGTATGTACTACCCTACGGTTCATGCGGGCATTACAGCGTTCTCATCCAGGTTGATGGCTAGTTCTTGAGGATATGAAAAAGTGCACGCGGTCGACTGCACACCAAAATATCTTCAGATCATCATAGATCTACCGAGTCCTACACATTGGCTTTATATAATATACTCCCAGAGATGCTCCCAGAGATGCTCCCAGAGAATGAGTTTGGTATAACATGGTCGAGAGTACAGCAGAATGACTGGATAGAGGAGACATCACCCGATGCCTCACAATACTCATAATTCTTGAGTCCGCCGATGATTTTATCAACACCATGAACACTGTGCAGGCATGCACAATTGTGATTGCCAACACGGCAACAGATGTCGGGTCTCAGTCATTATCTCGACTTGCAGGCTATGAGGCAGGTTTCGACTCGTCGACAATCATGATATCAATCGGCGCATTTTCCGCTTTTGAAATGCCCGTCACCGTATGATGCCGTCAATCTCGTTTCAAAATTTGATGCCCCAAACAAGGCTCTGATGGCTCTGTTCGACGAGGCTAACGGTACTCCGTAGTCGAGGCCTGATGACCAATTCAGCTCGACTGCAAGGGTGGACTTTTCAAGATGAGCCCGCTGGCATTATGGAAGGGCGGATTCAAGGCAAACATAGCCGATGAATTGCGGTCAGAGAGAATCCGGCATCGTTCAAGCAAGGAAAGAGGAGAACAAGATTGGATGGTGAGGTGGTAGCGTGCTCGCCATATCCATGTGCCTCTTGGGCTGTTTCATGCTCACAGATCTCTACCCCAGTCTTCCACTAACTACTGCATGGTAGGCGAGGAGGGATCAACCGCACGGCCACTTCATCAGCCAATAATGGTCAGCCCATGGATGATGGTGCTATGGTCGACCGATACTTGTACGAGTACCCGTGCTGACTTCCACCTCGAATCCTCGAATCCCCGAACCCTCCCTGTATTCAGGCGTGCCCTCGAGGCATACACACACAAAGATTGAGGGTTGGACAAAGACTTCCACCGCCGCAAGCCAATCATCTGCTACAGTCAGCATTTTCAGGAAGCATCCTCGCAGACATGATGACGGTCGAGTTCGCCGTCAAACTGTCTTTTTGTTCACTGTCGTTTCAGACACCCACAACACCCTGGTCGACTCTCCACTACTAGCCCGTCAACGGCATGCACGCCAGTTCCTGACTATCGTCGCCATGATGGACAGTGGCTTGACGCCTCTAGCCAATTGTACTCATCTATCTCAATCTGCCCCTTGCAGACTGCCTTTGGTTGTCTCGTTTCAGGACTGCCCAAGTCTCCCGTGGTCTGTCTCCGCCTAGCCTCGCTCCTCGCTCCTCGTAACGGTCTTTGGCTTTGGGTGGGAATCTTGAAGACTTGTTTCTCGCTCATCGTTGATGTCGTTATTCGTGCCATCGAGATCTCTGGGATATCGATGAACGTCGTATCACCATCTGTTGTTATGCCTCTGCGACAGGCGATGGTGCCCGAGAGTCGATAATCGAGGTCTTTCCGACTTCTCATGCGGACAGCTTCACAACACGATGCAGCCATCACCAGTGATCTTATGACGATTCTTCATACGAAGCATTACTATATCTGGATGTGCTGCCAGGATATTTCTATCTCCCCTGCAAGCCATTCCACCCTTCCACCATCCTACATTTTTAGGCTGAGAGCTAGCAGTCCCGGCAGTATTCAGACCTCCATTAATGTTGTCTGTCCCGTCAATCCACGACTCGACTTGTGACTGGCCCCCAGAATCCAGACAGGAAGCCTGGAGGCACAAAGATCCCAATCAGTATCCACCTGCTAACAACCATCGTCGAACTCTCTCTTTCTGCATCCCTCCCTCACGATCCCTCCACCTCTGGGAGTTGGCATGTCCAGCATCTTCCCTGTTGGCAAAGCTCTCTTTCCTTTCTTTTCCATCTGTGCGTTCACTTCAACACCATCTACCGACCCTGATTATCGTTTGTCATTCTTTTTCGTTCTATTCCCGACTGCAGCAAGCCCTGCTCTTCGATTTGTCGACTCCCTATACGTGCATTTCGTCCTCGACTTCTGACACCTCCCTTACATCGGCCTTCTTCCAAATACATTCTAACAACCGCCGGCAGCTTCCTCCTCCTGACCGCCGGATCGAGACGTTCCAAGATATAAGAGAACTGAGTTTGTTCGTGGTGTCTCGGAATATCGACCGCTCCAAGTCAGCACCCATCAAAAATCTGTCAACCAGCCGTCAAACCAGTTCGCGCCCGACACGAAAATCTTGCGCGACTGCCTGTCTCCGGACTTGCCTTTGTGGTTGACGGCCGTCGAATGCAAGACTTTCGGGGTATATCTCCTCTGCATTGACCATCCCGCATAGTCATCCGTCTTCCGTTCTCTCTTCTCGACACCCATATTATCAGCACAAGCCACTTCCCGAGCGACTCGATGCCGCTCAAATCCACCTCTTAGCAACCTCTCTTCATGACGACGCTTTTCGACAATACTGGTCTACCGCTTTGGGTGTATATTGTTCTTATTGTTGTCGGTTCAACCCTCCTGCTTGTCGTTGTTGCCCTGCTTGTACGATGGTGGTGTGTACGGCGGCGAAGGGTGTCACACCGCGGCCTCGACACTCTTACAGGCGCCACCCGCAGGGTTACGCTCCGGAGAGGACGGGTGGTGCCGACCTCTCAACATCTATCTCTCACCGGGTCCAGATTCGGTGTCGGACAATTTGGACTGCTCGGTGACAATGAATCAGCCATGACTGGAAGGAGGAGTCCTTTCGAGTGGTGGAACAACATGATGGCGGAGAGGTCGCACTCTCGACTGGACCAGATGTCGCAGATAGAGACGGGTTCTCTAATGAGTCGCTCCGCGTCCAGAGGTACTCTAAGACGAGAATTCCGGTCAACAACACCTAATCAGCAAACTCCGGAAAAGAACAAGGAAACCACGACAAGTACATGGGAAGTCACACCACCTTCGCCGTTGCCCAGTCCATCACCTTCGATGCGGAGGACGACCGTGAACTTCTCAAGAGCATTTTTGTCCCAGACCCAGACGCCTTCCTCGCCATTGACACAGCGATCACAACATACTCTTTCACGAATCTCGGAGAGATCTCCTCATCAATCCATGATCAGCATGAATCCTGGAGACTCATTGACGACCCGATACTCCTCACATCAAGCTGCCCTTAATCCTCTAGACAGCACACCTCGGCAAGGACATGCACAATCTAGCCCTACCACTCCTCGACGACCACCCCATCTTGCCCTGCCATCATCCAAAGCTCCATCTGCTTCCAGATCTCCCACCTTTTCGGCATACCGTTCCAGTCCGCTATCAACGCCGCCCCTCGCGCCGGAGGCCGACGCCTTCCGTACCTCAGCAACCTTCACGCGTCCACACACGTCCACGCACTCAGCAATACCGCCTCGACCGCTTACTGCCGACACCGCGACATCGAGACGGTCTGACCTCCTAGCGACCCGCCAGCATTCCGTTCCGACGCCGGCCATCCCTGTGCCGAGGCCAGTGGTATATCCTGCCTTCAACTCAATATCTGGCAGCAGACAACCACAGCCATCCTTGTATCGACACCCGAGCAAATCCCAACCCAATCTCCCCACCACACATACTAGGTCTGTTGTATACACAGCTCAGAGTGACAGTGGCACGCCGTCTCCGCAAACACCCAAGTCCCCGAGCGGGATCGTGTACGACTCGCAAGTGTCCATCCCTTGGCCAACACGGCTCGACGTACAGGATCTTTCCTCCACACTCCACGACTATGACGATCACAAGGGGGCCTCCAATCATGCCGACCGCATCCACACCCATAGTGGTGAGAGGGAGAGCATCATGGGTATTGTGACAGTTCCGGGAAAGCGTGACACCAGGGTTCTCAGGAAGAAGTCTTTGAAGCGATTGCCCAAGGCCACTTCGATGACTATGTGAGATCATCATGACTAGGGTGGTAAACAATCAAAGTGCAGTGCACTTGACGAACGAATCCATTACGACAGCGACAGAGACTGGATTGAAAGCGACTTGCTGGCGAGGAGATCACTTGGTCTTTTACAGCAGCAGCAGCAGCAAGCGACATACGACGAAAACTCTTTGATTGTACCGATTAAATTGCAACATACAGCAACACGGAGTCTGTGACTCTATTTCGATTTGTTTTTTCCATTATTGTGCTTGGGGCATGGAAGTCCAGTCCCACACGCGCATTTATTCTCTCTTTTCATCTTGTTCTTCCAATTATGGTACATACTCGCCAAAGAGCGAGCGAGCGAGCGAGCGAACACTCTATTCTTATTATTCTCACTTGAGCGGCTCATCCTGTTTTCTTGAAAATGGCCATCGGGGGCCAGTGGGTACTATTAGGTGGGAGGCTGCATACAGCCTTGTCTCACCTGGCACCTAGGTTCCCAGGAGAGCTGAAATGTGACTGGAGATGAGGCTTTCAATGTGTGCAAGACAGGACAGATTCGACGACTGCGGTCGCTTCACAGATGAGAGATGTGCTAGCTACCGCGAACTACCAGGTAGCTGGGAGAAAAGCCCTACAGCGTAGTAGATACCCTCATCACACATAGCCTGAAGGAGAATGACATTTCCTGACACATACTAGTATCGGTACCAAAAATGCGACCCTCTTACTTCGTCTCGATGCAGTACTGCCCTTTTTTATAGCCGTGATGCAGGGCGGGGTCGAATCTGAACAGCGAACCAGTCGATCCTAGTACTCTCAAAACGTCGTGGCTCTGCGTATAACAACTTGATATATATCCAGATAACGCCGTCGCTATGCTGCCACGCTTCCCATCACTCATCCAGGCTGAGTTCCCTCTGCTTGCTGTTCCCTATCGCAGACAGTCTCCGTACGACGATGCTTCTTCATAGCCAAGCATCCGCCCGCTTCCTCAGCCTTCTTTACCTTACTGTCCTTTTGATCTCCGGACGTTTCAATTTTTGGTTGTTGTTGAACGGTTCCTTTTTCCTTGCCTCCCCTCTGTTGGCACATGTAGGTGTGATTCTGCTAAGCTTCGACCTCGTATTGCTTTGCTGTGCTTTACTCAACACTGGCGATCCTTTGCACGACCATCGCCGTAGCCGCACCGCCACCATTGCAAATAGCTGCAACGCCATACTCGCCCGGCTTCAATTGATGCAACAGAGTCGTCAAGATCCGCGAGCCAGAACTTCCCAGAGCATGGCCCAAGGAGATAGCACCACCAAGCAGATTGACTTTGGCGTTTTCGAGACCCAGAATCTATCACACATCACACACCTCGATTAGCCCCTGCTCTGCCATGCCACAAAACTCGTGTTTTCAACCATCTCTTTCTGGGGGGTCAGGATCGCGACTTAACTTACCTGCTCATTGGCTTTAATGACCGCGGCAAAAGCCTCATTGAATTCCCAAATCGCAATGTCCTCTTTCTTCAGCCCGGCCCTTTCCAACGCAATCGGGACCGCCTTGGCCGGCGCCACGGGGAAATCGACCGGGTCAATAGCTGCGTCTGCGCTGCTCACGATCCTCGCGAGGACCCTGCTCTCTTTACCGTATTGCATGGCGATCTCCCTATTTGCCAGCACCAAAGCACTCGCCCCGTCATTGAACGTGCTACTATTCGCCGCCGTCACGGACCCGCCTTCCTTCACGAATGCGGGCTTCAATGTGCCGACCTTATCTTTCCTGAGATTATTATACCCCTCGTCCTCTTTGACAACGACATCCCCCTTCTTCGACTTCACAGTGACCGGCACGATTTCGTCGTCGAATTTCCCTTCTTTCCACGCCGCCTGTGCGCGCTCGAAGCTGCGGATCGCATACTCGTCCTGCGCCTGCCGTGAGACGTTGTATTTCTGGGCTGTATTCTCCGCACAGTTGCCCATGTGGAATTGGTTGTACACGTCCCACAGCCCATCCTCGATCAGCCCATCCTTCATGCTCACGTGGCCGAAGGGGGGCTGTTGTCCCGCGCGCGCCAAGTAGTACGGCACGCGGGACATACTCTCCATCCCGCCCGCGACTTGGGCCTCGGCGAGACCGAGCTGGATGTTCTGCGCAGCCAACACAACGGCCTTGAGGCCCGAAGCGCAGACCTTGTTGACCGTCACGGCCTCGACGGTCGGGGAGAGGCCGGCAAATATGCTGGCCTGACGGGCCGGGGCCTGGCCCACGCCTGCGCTGAGCACGTTGCCCATATACACGTCTGTGATCTTCTCTGCAGGGACGCGGGACTTTTCGATGGCGGACTTGATAGCAACTGCCCCTAGTTGAGGCGCCGAGACCGTTATGAAGGCGCCATTGAATTTGGCTGTAGGCGTTCGTGCCGCGGAGAGAATGTATGCGTCCTGAATGGTCTGACGGGCTGGCGAGGTTGTGCTGAAGTGGCTGCGCATCTGGGATAGACGGGCAGCCGAGGAGGCAGAAGAGGCGCTCGTGGTGGTGGCGCGTGTGGCTGCGCGGGCAGCTGCGGAGGTCAGGGAAGGCATCTTGTCGTCGTCGGTGGTGGCGCTGGAGGAGGAGGATGATGATGAAGATGAACAACTGAAAGAAGGAGAACAGGAAGGAGTGGAAGGGGCAGAAGAAGAGGAAGCCAGCTTGAAGAACTGTCTATCGGACCCGAGACCGAAGCGGCAAACACAGGGAGGGTCTGGGATTAGTAGTAGGCGAGCACATGTAAGGATCGGCTAGAAGCGGGGAATTGAAAGCCGGAGAAGAGGATGAATAAGATACACTTGTTGTGCTGTGAAATAGTCTGGCTGTCGAGTAGTTACAGAGACAAATGCTATATGAACTCTGATATAAGTGCCATTGCCCAATATAACTCAGGTTCTTTCCCCCTAAATGGGAGAATCAGTCTAGAGACCGACAGAGAATCTGCAAATAGCCACGGAATGGGATGAAATATCGCAGCCTCGGCTTCATGATTTCTCAGTCGGAGAAGATCCGGGTCTCTTCATGCTAGGTCTGGTCTAGCCTTAAACAGCTAGTCACCGCTTTCCATTCACGCTAACCAAGCTGGGAAACAATCGTCATCAGTGCGAAAAGCGGCAACGCTACTTCATTCAATTCCGTCTTTTGCGTGACTCCAAAACCCAACTGCGGCGAACCTCGCGTGAGATCAATCAAGCACTCTTCCTTTTCTTCCACCGACACACAACTCTACAAGCATCGACATCTCTCTCTACCATCCACAGATCCACACGACCCAACCAATGTCGACTTCAGCAAGACGTCGCTTGATGCGAGACTTCAAGGTGAGTTGAGTCGAGCCCACTGCGCCCCAGCGTCTGCCCTCTCCGATAACACACCAATCTCCCCCGCGGAACCGAGTTTGCCCGTCGACGGAACCGATAACTGACCAACGCACACTTTACACACTCTCAGCGCATGCAAACAGATCCTCCAGCCGGTGTCTCTGCCTCTCCCATCGCAGATAATGTCATGACATGGTAAGTCTCTCTCTCTCCGAGAGACACTCTCTCAAGGGCCCCTCTTTATGGAGCAAGGTCCCTCTCCTTTTGGACCGGAACTGGCGAACAGGAGTTGATAACCCGGCCCCTCCGGCCTATGCAGGAACGCAGTTATAATCGGCCCAGCCGACACCCCCTTCGAAGACGGTACCTTCAGACTAGTCATGCAATTCGAAGAAGCATACCCCAACAAACCACCCGGCGTCAAGTTCGTGTCCCAAATGTTCCACCCAAACGTCTACGGCACGGGCGAACTGTGTCTGGACATCCTGCAGAACCGATGGTCTCCGACGTACGACGTTGCCGCGATCTTGACAAGTATCCAGTCCCTCCTGAACGACCCGAACACATCCTCCCCCGCGAACGTCGAGGCAAGTAACTTGTATAAGGACAACCGGAAGGAATATACCAAGCGAGTGAGGGAGACGGTGGAGAAAAGCTGGGAAGATTAAGCAAGCCACAAGAAACGGACAAGCCTGGGCTGCAAGTGTGTTACGGCCCAGGGGCCTGATATGAAACCACAATGAACCGAAATTCAGCGATTGCATGGTATTGCGGGGTTTGGTTGGCGTTTGGTTTGGACATTGATATTTTATCCAGGACACGGGGAGTTTGGATTCTGTGATTTTGTGCTGTTGAAGAAACCAGTCGTTGGGATTTCAGTCGACGGGGGGGAAGTCGTCCAGAACAAGGCTCAATGGCGTGCTGTTCGATGTTATGCGGAATCGAGCATCTACGTGTTCCACGGAACGATGAGAACGATGAGAATGCATACTCCCCAAGAACAGCGAGTACGTTTTCCGCAATATATGCCCCCTGTCTGAGCTCTCTATCTCAACCACAGCTCTTTCAATAACCGGTTGAGCGGTACGTCTGTGTCCTCTATTTATCGATTCGGATTCCGTGGTAGACGCACGGTTTCTGGGCGATGGTCGAGGCCATCTACGCCGGACCCAGAAACAGCGAGGTGAGGTCTGCCAGAGCACTGGTAGGAACGATCCCTGGGTATCTGAGCGAGCTTTAATTCCATGGATCTGCCTGATTCTGCAGAGAAATAGAAATCGACCGTGTCTTGCGCGAAACCAGCAATAGAGATAAGACGGTCGCTCGATATTCATCATGAGAATCACAAACTCAACTCAACTCAACCCGATCTGCATCTAATCTCGACAACATCAGTGCCCATCTACACACAGAGTGATACCTCTCCCAAAAAAATCGATCCCTCCTCGGTGCACAAATCATAAGGTATATCAGGCAAGCACAGTTTAGTTTCTAAGCCAACGCACCCATAGGATCCCACAAAGGCAAGACCTTTGCCTTCCCACCCCGTAGCACATCCTTGACCTCCTTGCCCACGAACCCAGGATCAACAACGACCTGATAAACAAACTCATCCATCCAAGCATCCGTCATGACAAAATAGCCCTTCTCGCCCGCCGTCTCCCCCCAACTATTCATAACCCTCCACCTCACACTCTTCCTCTTGCCCGATTTCTCGTCTTCGTCAACCTGCACGCCCGTGAGGACCATAGCATGCGTCATGGCGCTCTCCCTGACCCTAAGGCGCTGACTCTTACTCATACCCAAATTGATATTGAACGCCAACCCATAGTCATACAGCCCCAAATCCATGATGCCCGACTGGCTATTCGAGAACTTGCCCACATCACTGCCGAAAAACACGGGCAGTCCGGCCTTGAGCATACGGATCGCCGCACCTTTCATCGTCTCCATGTCGACGTTGACGTACCTTATCCCTTTCCCGCCGACGACATTGCCCAGCCTCTCGACCGTCAACAACTGTCCGTAGGCGTTGCGCGGGTCGTTGACCAGACTGAACAACTCCGCCACGTCCGCATTGCCCAGCGCGCGCACCACGCCGGGACTCGACATATCCCTTGCAAACTCCAGCGGTGTCTTGACCATCTTGTGATACTTGTCGTTGGCGTCGTAGTACTCCCACGTGAATTCTTCATCCGGCTTCGGCGGCGGTCCGAGCATGAGCGTCAAGATCGTCTGGACTTCTTGCATCATCTTGGCCTTGACGCCCGCCAGATCTGGCGTTTCTTTCTTGCTCGAAGGACCAGAACCACTGCTGTTCTTGCTTTTGCTCTTCCTGACAAGATCCCTCAAAACCAGCCCATCCTCTCTCAGCTTCGTCGTCAATATGCCCCCCATCGCCGAGCTATTCATCGCATTATAACTATCCGGGTAACACTTTTGGGGCACCAATCCGTACTTCTCCACCAGATTGGCCGCCATATCCCACTGCCCACCATCATTCACCGGCGCACCAAGCAACTCCTGCACAATCCGACTATCCAACTCCGCATCCTCCTCCCCATGCCGCGCGATATCGATCATCTGCTCCAGGAACCAATTCGCCTTTTCCAGCTTATCCCAAAAGAACAGATACGCCTGCGACAATTCAAAGTCCTTCAAGTTATATTTCTTCATCAACGGAACACGCAGAACATTCGTCGTAGCGAACAACCAACACCTACCGGACGATCGTTGGTTCGTCACGGGAGCGCCCTCGAAGGGAATCTTGATGTTGAATGTCTGCGTGTCCGGCAGGGTCAGGACTTTATTGGCAATCACGCTGCGCACGTCGTTGGACAGTAGGGCGTTCAAAGCCAACCGGTTCTTGGGGTCCGACAGCAAGTGTTTCTCCCATTGCGTGGTCGTGGAGAGGGAGAGGCGTGGGTCGGTCGAATAGGTCTGCGGCGGGATACCCTTTTCAGAGGAGGAGACGTGGATATACTCGTCGGAGTCTTGTTGCTCGAGGTCCATTTGGCGGAGGTTCTGGATCTGTTGGGCCAGCAGCTTCTCGACGGCAGGGTCGGGCTTGCTGGCGGGGACTTGCCGGGGAGAGGACTGTGAGTTGCCCATGCCGACGACTGTCTTAAGAGATAGCAATGACAATAGCGATGCGTAAGGAGACACAGGTTAAGACAGGAGAAGAAGTGCACAATGGATTGAGAGATGCCTGATATACTGTGTACTCTGGGATGCGCTGTGGTGGTGCTGGCAGATGCGGACGAGTTCAACAAGTCTCATTGATAAGGGCCATCATGCGTATCAGATGGTCTCCACAGATACGTGTCACACTATTCTCCTTTAGGAAACGAGGCCGTGGTCCTCAGATATCAGATTCAGCCTCGGCCCGCAACGAGGCTCCGGTTCTCGGAGAGACAAATCGACTTCATTCAACGAGTTGCATCTTCAATCATTCATTCGTGCGTGCTATGAAGGCCAAGTCTCTCTGTGACCAAGATACGCAAGCTGTTCGATTCGCCTTTCCAATTCTCTGGAATACCACTTTTTGATTCGGAATCACACATAAAAAAAGAACTCCGCTTCGCCATCGTCAACTCCATGCTCCAATCTGTCTGGCGAACATCAACTGTGCCTCAAGCCTCGCAAAGTCCAGTCTGATCTCCCAGGTCTCACCGCAATCACCGCCAATGTCGCTCTCCGAGAACGAACTCATCAATCCCAGCCGTGTCCTGTAGGAATTGTAGGTGTGACCCAGTCGTCACCACCTCAGTCATCGCCTCCATTCGTGCCGCAGTTCCCAATGCAATCGTTGGTGCAGACCGGACTGCGACCCCATCCCTGGTCCGCCTTGGCATTGTGATTGTCCCAGGAGTCGTCGTTGTTGCTTCCAGCAGCATGACCCCAACCAGAAGCAGTTGACTTGATGGTCACGGGATCATTGTCATGCGACTCGCAGTATCCACCATCCCAGCCACAGCCATTGCAAGAACATGCGTCGTTTCCCTGTCCTTCAGCTGATGCACCCCAGCTCTGTTTTGCCTTGACAGTGTGATTGCCCCAGTCGTCATTGTTGCTTACAGCAGCAAGACCCCAACCAGAAGCGGCGGGCTTGACTGTCACAGGATCTTTGTAATGCCACTCGGAGCATCCATCACCAATGCCCCAGCCACTGCAAGAACATAGGTCGTCTCCTTTTTCTTCAGCTGATGCACCCCAGCTCCCGGTTGCTGTGGCTTTGTGATCCCAGGAGTCGTTGTTGTTGCTTACCGCAGTAGTACAGTTCCAACCAGATGCACCAGTAGCTAGCTTACCCGGATTGTCTTCGCAACCGCACTCATCATCTCCCATATCCAGGCCACAGACGTGCTGTGTACATCTATGTGTGTGGTTTTTTTTTTCTCCAGCTGGTGCACCCCATCCTTGAGCTTCCTTCTTGGATGCCTCCTTCTTGATATCGCGCCCAAACTGCTTGTGCTCCACGGCTGTGGCGGTCCAGGTGTTGACTCTCTTCGTGTTCGCTCGCTCGGCAGCAAACGCAGCATCAACGAGGAAAGGCATGATAGTAGACTCGTTCTCGGACCATCTGTCTTGGTAGATCGGTACCGAAGATGTCACGGCTGATCCAGGGGTCTTGGCATCCTGGTGATGATTGTATCATGTTGCTGCAGTGGTATCGGCTGAGATAGGTGGCCAATCAGTGGATGCCTGTCCAAGTCTTGGATCTTGAAGAGCAGGGGGAGGTGGTCTAGCGGAGGTAGACGGTACCATAGAAGATGGTTGTCCTGCAGCTGGAATAGCACCCGCGAACGGAGCTTGCATGGAGACATAGCGTCGGACTTGGCCAGGAAGCTGGAAGTGTTGGGCATTATGAGCCAGAACCGGATCAGTACCTTGGTCAAGACTCAAGCCGTCGAATCTACCACTTATTTCAGCCTGGTGAGGGCACGTCATAGAACTGCGCCAGTGACCATTGAGTGGCTGATCGGTAACCCAACCCCCTCCGGGTTGACGTTCGAGGGAGGTCCAGTCAGTCGCTGGAGTTGGTGCACCTGGACCAGAAGACGTGAAGCTGGTTGAAGGATCATAGTCCATTGGGGAGGCCATTCTGCCTTGCCCTGGCATGTCGCCGAATGTCTGGGATGACGGTAAAATGCCAACACTACTGGGAGCACAGGTTGCATTTTCCCACCCCAGTGGCTCCGGTGGCCCAACATCGTTGTATTGAACTCCAAGATCGGAACATGCTGTAGGGTCTTGATGCTTGGGCTCAGAGTTGGTCAAGTTGACATGATTCGCATCATGGGCTTCATCCCGATCACCATGAACATTTGAGTCACTGCCGGCATCGACATTACGCTGCCAACAGTTGGAAGGCTCCTCGGATACAACATAGCCTGCTCGCCATTAGTGTTTATTCTGTAAGGATTGTGCAGAAACTTACGAAGGCCAAACGGAGCGCTTGGTATGTCACTAGCCTGTGGTGCTGTATCTTCAGCACGGCGACCGAACAGCTGACGATAAGGGTGCTCGACTTTGTAGACCGGATCAACTTGAGATCCAAACTTCAATGCCCCTGTGCTGACTTGGTCAAACAATGCACATCCCACTTCGGACAAGAAGTTATAGGATTGGACGCCGAGAAGATCTTGGAAAGCACTGCGGTCGACGGACTTCGTCAGGCAGTACACAACATGTCCAGCGATCAGTTGCTGTAAGTCTGCCAGATTTCTGTCCCAGCTTGAGAAGAGAATTTCGATGAACTGTTTGCTCGGGACCAATCGTGTTTCTGTTGAGAAAAGTTCTTGGATCTTGCCCGAAGCAATGTCAGCGATGCCTGTGATTTCTAGTCGGTTACCCATTTTCAGAGTATCCAGCCAGACAGTATCAATGTAGCGTTCATCGCCGGCGACCTTGTGAACAGTGAAGTTGCCTGGTATACGGCCTGAATAAAGCCAATCATAGAAGACTTTGAAGACATTGGGATGCTCTGAGTGCAAGATGATAGTGTAGCAACCATCCCAGCAGCCGCAGTCGATCTCCATTTTGGTGTCGCTCGACTCGTATCCGACTAGCTGCGAGATACATTGGCGGAAGATGGGAGAGGAGGAGGCCAGCAAGGCGCTATGGATGCTGAACTCTTCGCGATCTCTACCAACAACGACTTTGACCATTTGAGTGCCATGTGACACTTCAGGTGGCTGAATTGAGGCAATCTCGCCGAAAGCCATGTTGAAAGAGCCTCGGTGAGGCGTTAGGACAAAGAAGAGGAAAGAGTAGAGGAGATGTGGTAGGAAAGGAAGAGATCGAGGACCTGGAGGGGAGATGTGGTCATTTATATAGTAGGGAAATGGAGCACATGGCACATTATGGGCAGTGAGAGATCTGAGAGAGTGACGGTAGTGAAAGAGCAATTGTAGTGAAAGAGCGACGACGGTAAGAGAGTGATGGCAGTGAAAGAGTGACAAGTGCAGACCAGACCTGGTGGTCAAGTGAAGCTGTAAGTGAGAGCTATAGAGAGGTGAAGGAGTCAGGATATGACAATAGGATCGATGGCGGGATCGAAGATATAATTGAAGGTAGCATACGTACGGTACATGTGCTTTTATTTCAGCGTTGATTGCAGCCAACATGTGACATGCTATTCGCAATCAAGAGTCAGGTTCGTAGAGATCTTCATCAAACGATGTTGTTTGCCAGGAGGTACAGGATGCACAGTGCCGTACCAACAGCCATTGGGCCAGAGGAACCTTGTTCTCGTCTCGACTGTTGACCGATTACATCTCATCGTGGTGCTGACTACCCCAAGCAACTTGGTTCCTTCCCAGCTCTTAGATCTAAGCATAGCTTTCATCAACAGAGGCCAGAACATGCTCGTAGTGCTTGCTACCGACGCAGAACATAACAATCAGAGGCCCACGGCCTGGTCACCGTTCTGAATATGTCTGTTCTCTGTGGTTTTGCATCACCACTCGGTCGAAGGGCTCCCTCATATTTCACGTCGTCGATGTCGGCCTTGTCATGCCCTCACGGAGCTCCAAGACCTTGACTTTCTCTGGTCTTTGGTTTCGCTCCTGCTGTAATCGCATTCGTGGTAGTCCTTGTAGCTGGCAGTGGAAATGAGGAAATTCCAGTTTGTGGACAGGAGAAGGTGGAGGTGTTCGCTGGAGATAGATTTGCTGTAGTGGTTGCAGAGTCCACGCGATCAAATTTGAATTCCTTGTGTGATGGTGTTAAAGAGGCGCCGAAATCTGAAGACCCAAATGAAAAGAAATTTGCACTGGGAGCAACGCTCGCTGGCTCAGTAGATGTAGCGACTGTGTCGCCAAATCTGAAACGAGGCAGTGGAGACTCAAACGTTTGCGACGCAGGTCTCTTGTTGGAACCGAGCTGTGAGCCCCGAGATGCCTCGGACTCGGTTGCTTGGAAATGTTAGCACGGCCATATAGACTAGTAGCAGTCGAGGTAACCTACAGAGTACAGCCTGGTCCCGATGCTTCAGGGGCTGCGCGCCGATCTCATCATCGGCAGCCCGCGCTTCCTGCCGCAATTCGTCGAGGTCGAAGCCATGATTCTTCAAAAAGTCGACTTGATCAACAGGATGTTGAAACAGATTGCCTTCAGCTTGGCTTCGAAGCATTGCAAGGGCCATCTCAGCTCCGAAACGGTCATGGACCATGAAGAGACTTCCCCACTGATCTTTGTTGGCTGACTTCGGAAGCCAGTATGCCACATGTTCGACAACGTACATCCGTAGAGCAAGCGGAGCTTCGTCTTCGAATAAGGATTTCAGGAACTCCCGGCTGGGTATATAAGCCAAATGATTCCCGAAGCTTGTTGCAGCGCTTTTAAAAGCGAGTGCCTTGAGACCCGGCATCATCATTCGGTCAGCCATACGGTAGATCTGCAACCATACGTGATCATCGTACCAGAGAGACCTCGCATGGATGAAGGCAAGGGAATCTACCCGCTGAACTAAACCGAAGTACAGCCAGTCGTAGACGCATGCGAATAGGACGGGGTCATCTTCAGGTAATTTCACTTCTTGTGAGAGGCTCGCTGCAAGTTGTCCATTGAGTGCGCGCTCGAAGAACTTTGAAGCAGCGCAGAGCAGTCTTTTGTGGACGACATATTCTTTCTGAGTAGTACCGACAATGACTTTGACCGTCTGAGTGCCCCAGTTTAGACGTGGAGGTGCATACCATCTGGGTGGGGATGGGAGAGGAGGCATACTGCGAGTGGTACAAGACGCTGGTGACCAGTCTCAGAGTGAAGAACGACTTTGGAATGGCACAGAAGAAGACCTGCGACGTGTATAAAGTGGATGACGGATGGACGATTCTCTCGGGGGAAGATGTGGTAGTGAGGAAGAGGACCTGCCACGAAATCGGGAATGTGAAAATGCAAGAACTTCAGCGGTGGAAATGCAGCCGAGATGATTCAGACCGGTACCTCAAAGGTTCAGGATCATCTCCGATTCAAGTCAGAGATGAAGCTTTCTGGAATCTGGAATATGAGCAAAAGTTTGAGAGAAATCACCTTTCGACGCCTTCATCGCGGCTATCATCCATAAAAATACGCCTCACAATCCAACTCCTCCTTCACCGTCATCACGTGTTTCTTTGCTCGAAGCACCTCTCAAGGATAGCTCATCTGTCCTGGAGATACGTACGGCTGTTCTGTCTTGGGATCAATGCCAGTATTCCGTACGATCGATTCCTTGTCCTCCTGTACCAATGCACAGCAAACGCAGCAGCACGATGACCAGAAGTCGCCGCAAGCACCACCTTCAATTCCGTGCCTCTCACGCATCGAACCTCGGTTCATACACTGGTAGATGCACTGAGCACCAAAGCACGACAAGGCATACCAAGCACAGCACTACGCAGGTTAGCGGATCTCATTGGTCTAGCATAAAAGAGCCGGGCAAAAGATTCTGAAAGACATACCGACGAGTTCATGCCGCTTGAATCGGGGTCACCATGGTCACGGGCGTACGTCCTGCCGAAGAGAATACATGGGCACCAATATGCCATGCAGCCTGGTGAGAGATCAGGATTACGTCGTGGAGCACTCCTCTCAGGTGAGGTACTTACATGTTCCGAAGGGAGAGCAACAATCGAACAGGCCAAAGGACCATTGCCCACGTTTTCCAGCGCTTTGAGAGTGCGGGTGAGGGTGAGGGGCTCCATTGGGTGGGTATTGAGGTGAAGGTACACCGTTCGGGTAGGCCTGAGCTCCGCCGACTGGCTTCTCTGCCACCATTGGATTCTGGTTGTATGGTTGTTGATTCATTCTGCTGCGTTGTGAAAGGGTGAGATGGCAGAACAGAGACAGGTAAGATATGCAATGAAGGAATGTGAGAAGCCAACGAGAAGAACGAGTCAAAGCAAAGCGATGGTACCGAGTGTGGAAAGAGCTATTTTAAGGAAACACGAACGGAGAGTCTGTGCGGTGATATCAAGGGCGCTCAAGCACAATCTCTTTCGGTCGCTGATCCGAGCTTCCAATATGGCCGGGGTGATGTGTTTGGAGGCCTGATCCTTCGACGGGAAGGAGCATCTCTGTCTCATCAGTCTCATCACTCGCATGCTCCGTTCTTATTGGGGTGGGAGGTCGCGACGCTTTCTGTGGCCATCGGGAGGCGTATCGCGTGAGCTGTTTTGTGAAACAGGAGCGGATCAGCTTTCAGCCCTGTGCCTCGCAAGGCGTGTCCACAGACGCGATACTATTCAAGACTGCGGAGTACGAAATATCATGAACGAGGTGAGCACTGAGCTGAGGAAGCAGATAAAGCCACCAAGGGAAAGGGAAAGTCCTGGACCCTTGCCAAGATGGACGGGTAAGGACACCGTCAACGACGAAGGACACGAAGGACTAATAAGTCTTCTAGTACCACAGCAACTCGTATGTGGAAATCGAGAGCGTTCCACCAATTTGAAACCAACCGTTGTGGCTTGACTTTGCTGCTGTGGAGATTGCTGAATGTGGTGAGCACGGTCAGATATTCAATATTGGGTACTTTGGTTTGGTCCGAGCTGAATCCCAGAACCCTGACCATGCTGGCATTCTGTGATACCTTACCTACGGAGTACTAACTACTGTGTACTACGTACGGATACAGCGATGCAGCAACAGAAAAGTTATGGGACTTTTCATGCAACAAAGCTTCCTACTATGGTATGTATTTCTTGAGCGTTGAGTCTATGCAAGTTATCATTGCATGTAAGATTTCCGCGCTGTGTAACGTGCTACTCCTTGCTGCAGAAGCCGGAAAAGGACTTGCGGAATCCCCCATGGAAAGACTGTTTCTGACTAGCATGTGATCATTTTAAACGCGCTCGTATTCCATCACACCTGAGGACCATGTGGTTGCCTTCATGCTGCAGTGGAACATATTGGCAGGGCACTGCAGGGGGGCTCAAGGCTTGTCGTGTATTAGTCTGGCCCCCAAATCTGGGGCTGAAAAGGCGTGGAGAAACAGCGAGGCCTGAATATCCCAGAACCAGTCAGATCCCTCTCATCAGTCTGAGTCAGTCGAGGGTGCAACCGCACCCAAGTACGATCGTAGTAGTAGCCATCTCCTCCATATCAGTAGGGGACAGTGAAGATCGAGCCGACTGACGATCTCCAAGCACACCAGTTCTGCAAAGCTTCAACCCCCATTGCTGGAGTATTGATGAGTATGCGAGATCTGCAGCAGCACTCTCCGACAGACCTGTGTTGCTGTCTTGGGTCCCAGAATTTGGCTCCTTTCGGTAGACAATCGATCTCCTGATATTCGAGAAAGACCCGGGGCACAAGGTACCCACGCAGGGCATGCTCCTTAATGTGCAGCCTGGGTCGCAGCTTGGGTCGCAGCTCTGTGACTCATGAGTGTCCTGAATGCAACCAGGTATGAGGTTTGGCGAGCCATTTCACTGGCCTTTTTGGTCTGGTCCACTGTCGCTGTGAACTTGGAATTCCTGGAGATGACGGCTGGGTGATGTTGACGCTCGGAAGGTGGTTGTCTGTGCAAATAGCAACGGCATATGCTGCTAGACGCTTCATTTTCGTTTCGTGCCATTGACCCCGTTGGCTGCGGCCGTTACATGGGCGCGGTCATATTCTGTTCGCATCGTGTTGAGTATCTTCTCGATTTTGGCTTCACCCTCTTCGCCCGAGAATCTTTCTTCCAGCTCTTCAACAATCAGGGACAACAACTGCCGATCATCTGGCTCTTCGACATCTTCGGCCGGTTGTTCCTCATCGACCTCCATTTCATCATCGGCTCCTTCGGGTTTCGATGCAGATTGGTTCCTGGGCAGTCCGACTCCAAGATTGATCAGGGTGAAGACCTCAGCTTTGGTCAGACCAAAGTTCCGCAGCTTAGGGACTACCGCTTTGACGAAGGTCTCCGGAGGCGGGAAGTTCTCGATATAGGGTACGGTGCTTGCCACATAATGCTGGAACTAAGCCTGACAGTCAGTCTCCTTCCGAGGCGTTCGGTGCGAGATCACTTCATACATCTTCCCGGACACGTTCGTAGTTCTTCAAGTTTACTGACGGGTAAGACCCGATATTCTTTGTCGATGGCCTTGGTGGTTTGTCGGCCAAGAAGCGGTGCACTTCCGATGTAGTGAGGAGGGCTGCTTGAGGATCAAGAACCTATATTCGTTAGGCAGTCAGCGCTTTTGTATTCCTGGCTTCGAAGACCGTTTCTGAGCAGAACCACAAGGAATGCTAACCTTCATCTTAATGGAATGGGGAATGTATGCCTGCGGGTTACCTTGCGCCTGCAAGCGACAAGTCTTCGTCAAGACACTAGGACATTCACTATGCGCAGACGAAGATGGTACTGTTGGAGATCTAGACGAGCATAAGCAATCAAGGCATTGTGTTTGATTGTGAGGTTTCTTGTAGGTAGGTAAACAATTCGAGATCATAGTCGGCGAGTCGGGTGCGGAGTCCTCAGAAAATTAATTCTGCCGGACATTGCGGGCGGACAGTCAATGGCGGTGAAAGAGGACCACCATGGACCATCAGTCAGTTTCAGTAGGCCGACCATGGATGAGCAACTAAAGAGTACAGTTCTTCAGGTGAACATTTGTAAATAGGTTTGAAGTAATTCTGCCAGCTATGCAACTATTATGCTGCATATGGATGACACTGAACCAACACTATGCCATTCAGCACCTCCATGAAATTGTACATTTTCTCATAGACCTTGGTCCATCATCCATTAGACAGACTCCGCCCCAGACGCCACGCAATTGAACGATGCCGAACAGTCAAGAAAGAGAAGCAATTGTCAAGTCAGTCACTCATGCTTTCTCTTTCCTCTTCTTCTTCTTCTCTGACTTGACCGGCTCGATCTCTTCCTCTACCCGCTTCCGCTTTTTGGAGCCATCAACATCGCCATTTGCCGAAGCAGCTGCTGCCTTCTCGTCGGCCTTCTTTGCCTTCTTGATATCCTTCTTAGAGATTGCAACTGGCTTGCCGTCCTCTTTGAACTCGATCTCTCCTCGCTCAAGCTTTCGCTTGTATCTCTCGACACTCAGACCGCATAGGGCGGCTAACGTCTCAATCTTTGTCTCGTCGGTTTTTTCCGCCTTTCCTCCCTTCTTCTCCTTTTTGGCGGTCTTCTTAGCTGCCTTTTCTGCATGCCTCCTCTCCTTTTCGGCCTTCTTTGCAGATTTCTCGCCGTTGACACCATTGATGGCGGCAGCTTCGGCAGCATCGATGGGCTCGTCGGGCTGGGACTCGTCCTCTTCACTATCGACTTCGCCGTCTTCCATAGTTGTGTCCTCGGGGATCTCTTGCACGAGTTTCTTATCCTTCTTGGACTTCTTCTCTTGTTTGGCGGGTGCCTCATCACCAGCAAGCCCATCTGCATCGGGATTGTACTTCCGGGCTTCCTTGATCTCCCACTTCTGCGGCTGCGTCGTGCCCGGAACACCATTGGGGCCGATAGCAACTCCTCTGGGCTTGAGAGGCTTGCCTTCCATGGCGGCCAGCTTGCGCTCGAGATTTGCGCGTGCTTCAAGACCAAGGGCGGCTTTCTCGTCTTCAGGAATATTCGCTTCATCCTCGCCCCATTCTTGCAGGGCATCAACTCTGATACCAAGGGCGGCTTTGGCACCGAGAATTCTGGCCATTTTACCCTTGTTCTTGCCTGACGCTTGTCCGATCAGGGAAGCGTGATAGATCAGGCCGTATTTGGGAGTGTCGTGTTTTGTTTTCAGTGCTCGGAAAAGTGCTTTTTCGGCTCCAAGGATTTGTATCGTGCTAGCTGGGCTCTTTGACAGGTTGAGTAAGCTACCGGCATGGGCAATCAATCGTGCACCGACGAGCTCGCCGACCAGCGTCGTAAGGTTTGGTGCGATGGCCGTCATACGTGCAGACAGGTAGCTGGCCAGTTGTGTCCGGTATTCGGTGAATTGCACCACTTGCTCGGCAAGGCTTTGAATGTTCTCGAGATCTTCTTCTGTGATTTCTGTGCCCATAGACCTGTCGGCAGCCGCCTTGACTGCCGCCTCAATCTCTTCAGGCAGGATCTCGGCTAGATCGCAGTTCTCCCAATTCGTGCGCATGCCCATCTTCAGCACGACCTTTGCGTAGGCCAGGTTGTCGTTCAAGATCTTGGCCATTTCTGGAAAATGCCACCCGTACCACTCTTTTACTCTCATTGCATATGTGTTCAGCTCTTTGTCCAGATCGTCTAGCAGTCCAATGGCCTGAACAATCATCACGTCGATCTTGTCGGGAGAGAACTTCAGCTTGTGTCGGGCGAGCGAATGTGACAGACCCAGGGACATGGTCTTGACGTCCTCGGGCATTAACCCAGGAATGAGTGAGGGGAGATGTTCTCGAATGGCTCGGTAGACGTCGGCGGTCGCTGAGTCGGCAATAGCCTTGATATCAAGACCAGGGAGCTTTCCGATCGCGTTTCCCAACTTCGGGTCTGCGACTGCCAGAGAAATTTTCTTTTCATCTTTCAGAGTGTCCAACAGAGAAGACAGCTTGGGTGTGACTTTTCCTTCCACAATAGCCGCTGCCTCTTCGAGTGCAGCCGCAGCGCTGTCAAATTTCTGGAATTCTTTCAGCTTGAAGGCGGAGGTAACATTTTCGACACCGTCCAGCACGGAAGCAAGATCATCTTGCTTGAGTAATTTCTTGTCTTTGGCTTTGAGCAGTGCATACCCAGCGGCGGTCTCGGTAAGGATGAGGAGAGTCATGTTCGATATTGCGCCCTACGCGCAAGTAATGAGTGTAAGAGATATACAATAAATGGTCTTGTGAACGAACTTTCTTTCATCTCGTCTCCAAAAAATCGTGAAAGCTGCAATTTTCTGAACCCACTTTGCGCCAAGCTCCGAATAGGGCAACTGTAGCGGTGGGCGCAGCTACGGACAGGACAGCTGGGGACGACGGTTCATGTCTATTCGCCTGCCTGTTCATCGACACCACTTCATACACCACTTCATACACCACTTCATACACCACTTCATACACCACTTCATACACCGGGAGGTCTGCACCATCATCAATACAACCTGGCCTCCGCATTTCAGCTCGGATCTTAGGTACAAAACCTCTGAACGAACACTTTTGCAACAAGTTGCACAGATAAGATGGAGGGTACGTCGACCTTGGATTCGACGACATCATGCATCTAACGAGCCACTGTAGGTTTACTATTCAATGTCAATGGGGGTTATCTTGAGGGCATCGTGCGCGGATATCGAAATACCCTTCTGACGAACACAAACTATGGCAATGTACGGTCTCGGTGCATCCGTAACGTGCATAGTATTGACTGGCTCTAGCTCACGCAATGCGAAACTATTGACGACGTCAAGACGCAACTCGGCCCAGCATATGGCGAGGCTCTCTCGTCACTACCTCCGAATCCTTCTACATCCGCCCTTGCATCCAAGACGACGGAGAAGCTCGTCGCAGACTTCAGATACCTTCAAGGCCAAGCAACAGGCTCATTAGCAAAGTTTATGGAATACCTCACATACTCGTACATGATCGACAACGTCGCACTTCTAATCACAGGAACACTGCACGAACGAGATACTAAGGAGTTGCTGGACAGGTGTCACCCTCTGGGCTGGTTCGAAACAATGCCTGTTCTATGCGTGGCCACCAATATTGAAGAGCTGTATAATTCTGTCCTCATCGAGACCCCCCTAGCTCCGTACTTCAAAGGCAGTCTCAGCCACCAGGACTTGGATGAGCTCAACATCGAGATCGTACGAAACACCCTATACAAGAATTACCTCGAAGACTTCTACAATTTCGTCAACAACGACCCCGAGATGACCTACACACCGACCGGCGAGATCATGTCGGAAATCCTAGAGTTCGAAGCAGATAGACGAGCTATCAACATTACCATCAATTCTTTTGGCACCGAGCTGACGAAGGAACAACGTAGAAAGCTGTATCCTGAGTTCGGCAAGCTCTATCCAGAAGGCTCGCTAATGCTCTCACGAGCCGAGGATTTGGAGGGTGTGGGCCTTGCTGTTAGTGGCGTCGGTGATTACAAGCGATTCTTCGATGAGGTCGGCTTCAACCAAGGTGGTATGGGTGGCGGCAATATGTCTGGGGGGATGGGAAACGAATCCAAGTCACTGGAAGACATGTTCTACCAGAAAGAGATGGAGCTTTCAAAGATGGTCTTTACACGACAATTCACTCATGCAGTCATATACGCTTGGGTGAAGTTGAGAGAACAGGTTGGTCCACATTGTCTCAGGCAGTGACTGAGAGCTAACGTGTTCACTAGGAAATCCGCAACATCACCTGGATCGCCGAATGCATTGCCCAGAACCAGAAAGAAAGGATAGGCAGTTACATCAGCGTCTTTTAAGGTGGTGGTTCTTTGCGAAATCCATGTCAATTATGTGAATAGCAAGGCGTTCGAGTCTGGTGGATTTCCGGGTTGAGTGGGACGTGGGAACCGGCGTGAGGGCCTACATCAGGACCTCACAGTTACTGCTCTAATAAATGGCAGCTTCTGGCCACATTTATGACCCATTCCACTCTGCACACCGAAAATGAAAAGGTCTCGAGGTTGTCGCCATATCACGCCCTTGCCATAGTTCACTGGAGCTCGTCTTGCTATTCTAATTCTTGACCATGAGGAACGGTTCACCTCACCTCAAGCATGGAGGTTTTCAAGAAGCCTCCCTTGCCACCTGCACGAAGAGCGCAAGCTGGACATGGCAAAACAGACGAAGCCTACCCGAATCGCAAAAGACCAGCCACGACAAATCCGCCTGACATTAACTCATCGTTGAAGCCACCAAAACGGCGTGATGCACCGCCATTGATCGATAATTGCGTTGTGCCTCAACATCTTCGGGACACGGTGCAGCAAGACTATTTCGATGCCATTCAGCAAAAACATCCTGTCATGCACGGTCACATCGCCGAAGAAGTCACAGATGAAAGGCTTTCTGCAGGCTATCAGCATTCGGCAGGACAGGATACTCGCCTGGAAGTTCTCAAACACAAGAGGAGGACAACATTGGCACGTGGGAGCAACGCGAACAAGCCACGGGAGCCCATTGCCTTTGCGACTACGATCCTCTACGATTACGGTAGCGACGATGGCGATGGCCGTGGTGTCCCTGTCCCTGAGATCTCAGAGTCGCTGTCCGCCTGGGCTTCCGAGAGGGTCGAGAAGAAGCGGAAGAAGCGTGTGGAACATATCGAGAACAGGAAGACCGGTCGGCATGGCATCTCGAGGGGTATTTCGAGAGCACTGAAGCTACGACTCAAAACGGAGCCTTCTGCACCGACGAACTTGCATACCCGAGTAACTCCGCCTGCAAATCCGGGTCGCGAGTTGTTCGAAGCTTATTGCGATGCCCTTGACGAGTGGCACGTCAGTATGTGCAAGCATGTCCCAGGATACAAGGACAGTCATGCCAAGCAGCAATGGTTCAGGTTGCGACATGATAAATGGGTTCCCTTGATGAGGGTGAGGGATTGCTGGCCTGCCGTGTGACCAAGTTGATACTGTGTACTATGTACTCGACAGGAAGGTTGGATGGGCTGGGCTGGTGATGGACTGGGGGATCTTCTACGGCACTGGACAGGACTAGGACTACTCTAAGTTACAGGGTCTCGGGTTGCAAGGATGATACATACGGACTGGTACGAGAGCAAAAAGCTGGATACTACTACTCCGAAACTTCATAGTCCGTCTCAGCCTGATGCTGACTTCCAATCGCGTTCACAATTATCGCTTCATTATGATTTCTCGAGACGGAACCTTACGTACACTTACTCTACGCCTGCTGAGTCGCTCGCTAGACATAAGTCCATTCGAACATTTTGCTCCATATGTTTTCTTGGGCGTAACTCCCGATCCCGATCCCAATCCCAATCTCAATCCCAGTTACATGGCTCGCTGAAATGCTACAGTACCCAACAGATACCTGTACGACCCCATTTACCCATCCAACACCCTCCACGCTCAGAATACAAACCCTTCAGTGCCCCTCCCAGCACCGCTTTAAGTCAGCCCATCACACCTTCTCATCCGCTTCGACAACCTTTCTTGGCCTCTTTCTTGGCGACTTTCCTCTCCTTCTTAGCCTGCTTCCGTGCCCTGTCTTGCTCTGCAAAATCACTTCGCGGGCCTTGCAGGATCTTTCCCGGGTTGAAAACGTTGAGAACGACGCTCGCCGCGACCATGGGCACCGCGTCAAAGACGTAGCCGAACCACTCGTGCGTGATGGTCACGCTGTTCTGGCCCGTCGCATACTCGGCCAGACGGTACGTGTTGCGGATGATCACGAGCATCATCACGACGTACAGCGTGATCAATAGTCCCTTGGCGGTTCGTGGGTCGGGGTGTGGGTATGGGTATGGATGACCGCCTTCCTTATGGTCGGCCTGAAGGACAATTTCGCGTCCCCCCGCTTGTTCCTCGTCGGTAGTAGCTGGGTGGTGGCTGTATGCCTCGCCATAGCCATCGCTCGCGACAGCTGCATATCCTCTTGCACTGGCGACATTTGAGGTAGTGGTGGTGGTCGTGGTGATGAAGGACCTGTTTTGTGGCTGTGACTGTGACTGTGACTGTGACTGCTTCTTCAGGTTCAATTGGAACCGCACGGCGAGACTGACGAAGACGACGAGAAAGCCCAGCTGCACGCCGACGCCGCCCACGTACACGTCCATGCCGATCTTCTGGGTCTGCGCGCTCGAATCGGGGCCCGCCATCGTCCCGCCGGTGGCTTGGATGAGAAAAGCCGTGATGTCGAAGAGGACGAACATGCGCGTAATGCTGCGCGCATTGATCTTGAACACGCTGTCGGACACAAGAAAGAAATGAATCATACGGCCCAGGAGCATGTAGATGTATGCGTTTATCCACAATGGGGCGAGGAGGATCAGGAGCGTTTGGATGGTGTACAGGGTGCTGTTGAGTTGTTGGTAGATAGAGAGGATCCGGACGATGTAGCCTGCCGCTTCCCATGTCCCGCCCATGATGAGGATCAGGGCGAAGCGTTTGCGGTAGTGGATGGCCTGCGCGGTGTGGAGGAGCGTGGTCAGGCCGAAGAGGATGGAGAATAGGATCGCGGCGACCAGGGACGGGCAGTAGGACCAGTAGAAGTCCGCGCCCAAGCCGGCGTGGCAGACGATCTGGGGCATTTTTGACTTGATGATGATAAGATGTGTGAAACAGCGTGAGGGACTCGGTCTTAAAAGAGAGTTGAAGGAGAAGTGGAAGGGCGAGCCGACGTCTCGAAAGTGAGGTTCAGGTATACGTGCTTCGAAGTGCTCTGAAAGTCCTTTTGTATGGATATGGATTGATCGTCTGATGAGATTGACCATCCTTCAACCGCGCTGGAAGGGAGCATCTTGATATACACCTTCACAATATGTTCCAGGTACCTGTAAATAGATGCCTCACCTTGACACGTGGCAACCTTACCTTTTTGGTGTTCTAGACAGAGCATGCAATGCGTCATGGCGAGGCGGTGGGACTGGAGAAACGCACTTCTCCTGAAGCAATAGACCGAATTCGAATGGTCGGAGAACTGTTTACTGTGCTCTGTACGCGTAGACGGTGCGATGCGTTGTGGGTACGCCAGACTTGTGCGAGCTGGGGGGTTTGTTGAGGTACCACACTGCGTACTCCATAGGTACATAACAGGCAGAATCAATCGTCCATCCCAAGTTAGCCAATACGAGCTTGTTGCTAGGGTAAGGTAACGTCCCGGGCGTGCAGAGGATGCATATCGTAGAGCGAAGCCTTGTGGTGACTGGTCTTCAGTTACAAGTAGATTGGTGCGTTTGTCTATTGACGTACTCATCCGATAACTTCAGGTTAGTCCCTACGAGAGGAATGTGGCGCAGTTCTGGCGCCGACCTCAACGTTCAGCAGATCCACCTGATCAAGTCGTGACTGTGCGGGTGGTAGATCGGACATGGTTGATACTCAAATTACAAGGATTTGGGCGCCGGTTCCATAGCTTGGCTCTGCAAAAGGGTAGAATGCAAGCCACCTACCACAGTGCTTGCAGGAAGGGGACTCGTTCTTCGATGGAGGTTTGGGAGAATGTGCGGGTGAAGTTGTCGAGGCTGTGTTCCTCCTGCGGCTTGATAGACGCTCGTATGCCCTAACCACATTGAGATTAGAGCGGGTGGCCTTAGTAGCCTCGAAAGCTGAGTCAGCAAACCAGTCAGCCTCCTGTTTTTGCGAGATGGGCCTCAGATGAAACCAGACAACAGCACACTAACCACAATCCACGATGCAAGCTTTTCAAGCTTCTCACGGCTCTCATCCCGCCGTCCTGGGGTATGACCTGCCAGGCACAGCAGGCGTTTTCGTTCAACATGGTATAGCTCCCGGTAATAGCCCCCAACGCCGCAGCGATTTCAACCAATGCGCAGGCACCGACCGAGTAATGACTGCAGGACGAAGGCAGAAGCTGAACGAGTCTTCTCAACCTCTACCGAAACTACGCAATGGCCCTTCTCTCTTCTGACTAAAGAAATCACGGTAGCAGATGGAAGGCCTTAGCTGAAGGAGACTCCGAACTCTCAAGAGCAGCAGGAAAAGTCAAGTCCCATCTGATCCGACGTCCATTCTCGTCTGAATACAGGAATACATACCTACAAATCAACATGATCCGGATAGGAACAGAAAAGGTCCGTACTGGATGTATAACATGCAAGTAAGTATTCACTCTCAATTTCTCGGCACAATACTCCACGCACAACCGGGGAACTTGTTTCTTTTCCATCAATGTCTTCTTTCTTTTGTCGCAACCTACACATCTTAGGCCGTTACTAAGTGAGACCAGACGACGCAGAGTAAAATGCGACGAAGCACACCCTCGGTGTGCGCGCTGTACCAAAGCCGGTCGTGCATGCGAGGGCTACACAAACGTCCCTGGCCGTCCCGGACCCGGCGAAGCGTACAAGTTCGTAGTCTACACGCCCACTCAGGGAGCGCAGCATCATCTCTCGCATAATCCTGACCTCGACTGGCTAGAGCGTCGGTCCCTCAGCTTCTTCCAGGACCGTACCGCGCTCGAACTGGCCGGCGCCTTTCAGACGGACTTCTGGCTCGGCACCATCCTCTCACTCGCTCAACAAGACCCATCCGTCCGGCATGCCTTGATTGCCCTGAGTAGCATGCACGAGCACTATGCGGCAGTGGATCACTTCGCACCCGCACGTGGAATAGATTTCGCGCTAGACCACTACGGCAAGGCGATACGAGAGGTGGTGCGGCTTAACAACAACACCCAAGCGCAGGCCGAGCAAAGCTTCGACTACGCATTGGTCACATGCGCCTTGTTCTCGTCTTTCGAGTCCCTGCAGGGCAACTACCATACCGCGTGCAAACATGCGATCTCCGGCTTGAAAATGCTCGCCGAGGAACAGCGTCAGGCCCAGTCTTGTTCTGGTTCTAGTTCAAGAAGTCCTCGCGTGCGCATTTCCCGGGACGAATTGACGCGCTTCTTCACATCGATCGGTCGCCAGATGCTCGAGATTGGAGATCCGAATTTCATGGGTCCCCGGCCGGCTGTGATATGGGGCGCGCCGTCGATGCCTGAGCGGTTCACCTCGTTCGAGGAAGCCCTGCTGCATATCGAAGTCCTTCTGACTAACCTGTTCGACTTTGCCGAGAGTACCGATAAACTTGCCGAGCAGGGTCCCATACCTGAGGTTGTCGGACATGACCTTATGCTCGAATACATGAGCATCAAGGAGTACGCAAAGAAATGGAGTGAAGGGCTTGAAGTGCTCATGTCCGAGCAGGGGCAGGGGCAGGGGCAGGGGCAGAGCTCGACGTCATCAACCCCGGAGTCTGTGTCCTCCCGGGCCACTGCTGCCGGACCGGGCCCGTCAAGGCCTTTGACCAAGTCGTCGACAACACCACCTTCTGCGCTGCTGCTGAGAGCTTACCAGTCCGTGCTCGAGGGTTTCCTCCGTCGTATCGAAGTCAACGACGAAGCGGTCCTGGATGAACACATGTCCAGCCTCTGGACTTGCCTGGAGGCGTGCGAGAAGTTCGTCCAGCAAACGTCTCAATTTGTCACGCCCGTGTCGACACCCACGCCGGCACACAGCAGCCCCATTACTAACGGCATCAACGGCACAGACCCGACCCAGCAACAGCAACAGCGAGTCGTCCGTCCCACATACTCCCTGGCCCTGGGCGTCGTGCCCATGTTGTTCCTCCTAGCTACGCGCGGGAACAACATGCCCGTGCGCCGGCGCGCAATCGACCTTCTCAAGCAGTGCAAGCGGCGCGAAGGGTTCTGGGACTCGGACATCGCGGCGCGGTTGAGCGAGCGCATCTTCGACATCCAAGCCCTCATTGCGGACAAGTATGGACCGGAGGCGCTCGTGGACTTCAAGTTACTGGACATCTCATTCGTTCCTGGCCGAAAGTGCGTCGTTCGGTATAAATTCAACGGAACACGGCCCAAAGCGAGAACAAGTCTGGCGGATCCACTCTGGGCCGGCTATTCCAGTCCAAGCCGAGACGGGGGAAAGGAATACTATGAGACCTTGGAATGGGAAGGCGTGAGGGGGTTACCAGGTACGAGGTAGTCAGTGGCAAGGCCATGCCAGATACTAGTAGGACGTAGACGGTAGCGATTATCACGACAAAAGTGAAGAAGAGCATGCGAGAGGACAGTCCGGGGCTAGGAAAGTGACATCGAGCGGTGTTCGCTCCTGCCGCCTGTCGGCGCCTTGGACACCTACTTATTACACCTGCGGCTTTACATCCTCTCACACTCGGCACATATCTTACGCCATCCTCACAGCGGTCTGTAAGAAGAATTCTCGGGGGTTACCTCATGGTACATATGCCTCTTGGGTAAGCAAAGAACTCCATCCTTGGCCCAAGCCTTAGTTTCATGACGCTTTCCCTTCTGTGAAAAGAAGTACTCAATGATTCACAAAAGCAGTGATGAGCAACATCATGGCCGCTCCATCTCCTCTCCCTCTTCAGCATCTATCTCCTCTTCCCACCTTGCCACGCCCTCGCCCTGGCCCAAACGCTTGGCCTGCTTCATCACAATCCACTCCTTGGCGGTGGGTATCTCTTCCTCGCTTTCACGTCTGAATCTCCAACCCGTCCTACGCATTTTGCACAACACATCCGAATCTGGAATAGCGGTCGCCTTTTTCAACAGCACATCATCCTCAGGCCTGACGAAATAGCCGAGCGAGTACCGTGCAAACTTGCCCTGTTCTGGACCCGGTGCGGCGACGAGCCTATGCCATGCACCAAGCGTTCCGTCATCCTGACCGTCGAGGAAATATGCCAGAGCTTTTCCCACGATGACGACTGCGTGCCCGGCTTTGGGCTCCACCCACATCAAGGTGCCGGTGTCGCGGTCTTTCACCTGCAAGCCGCCCAGCCAGTTGAACAGGATGGTGATTGTGCCCATGTCGCGATGTAGAAGCATATGAACGTCCTCCTCATCCTCAGCAGCAGCATCCTCAGCAGCACCCTCCTCAGCAGCATCCTCAGCAGCACCCTCCTCAGCAGCACCCTCCTCAGCAGCACCCTCCTCATCAGCAGCTTTCTTATTAGCATTATCCTCTTCTTCTCCTTTCCAATATGGTCCTCGTTCGTCTTCATCTTCACCTGTGTTGTCGTCAGCCCTGTAATAACGCGCAGGACCTCTGATAACACGCAGGATGTCGGACGATGGTAGAGAGAACTGGTGCAGCTGGCGCAAAGACGCGCCAACAGGCAGCCCTGCCTGAATGGAAAGTACGTTCAAGACTTTCATGCAGATCTCATGGCAGGCCGACATGAACCACATGATTTTCTTCCAGTTCCCGTGCTTGAGAATCACGCTCGGCCAGAGACCTTGAACCAGAGCAGAGGACAGAGCTCCGGGCACTCGGTAATAATCTTTGATATCGTTTTTGGGAATCTATATCAACGATTGAGTTAGAATATAACACACTTCAGCTCCGGTCAAGACGACCAGCATGGCTTTGGTAGGACGAGAGAAGCCAAACCCAAACTTACGTTGAAGATTTCAGGGAATTCCGGAGCGTTCTTCTCGTCCACTACGCTTGCGCCTGCTCTCTGGTATCCTCCCACCTTTGAGACCAGGTCGGAAGAGATGAATTTGTCCTTCTTCATTTGCGGAAGATTGAAGATGGGTTCAAGTAGATGCATAACGTCTTTGGCACGTTCGGGGATATTGTTGTAGAAAGATTCAGAGTCCGCGAGACTAATGTAGAAGACACCATGGTGATAACATGCCGAGCGTAATGTCTGTCCATTGAGGCTCTTTCCGTCTGCGTGGAGAGTATCGAACTTGAACGTCTCGAGCTGTGCGACTGGGACATTAGAGGGAAACGGTGGATATGCATCCGGATTGAATTCGTGGTCCTTGGTGTCGGCCATGATTCCCACTGGATTTCCTGAACCTTCAAGCTAAGAAGAAAACGGTAACAGTCAGATAGACCTGATGAACGAGGAAAGAAGAAGTTGGCAGTGGGAAAGGTAAGAAAGAGAGAGAGCAGCCTGCAGATCCAGCTTTCAAATAGTGTGCTCCGTGAAATTTTTTGAGAGCAAACATGCCGGCATCCGTAACAGCTCTTTCCAGAAAGTTCAACAAACAATCACGCGCCAAAAGTTTGCCAGTCAAGACCTCTCACCTCTGGTTGCCGTGAAGTGATAGAGACAAAGCAACTCAAAGAGAGCAGATGCCCGGCCCCAGAAGTCGCAGCGAAAAGAAATCAGTTGTTTGTCATTGCAAAAAGGGCTGATGTTCCAATAGTATTACTCTCTCCGTGGGTATCTGCATATCGACCAGTCTCAGCCACGTATTTCTCAGGATCATTCGCGTTGAACATGCCTCCACTGCCGTTAATTGTAGTTATGCTTCATAGCAGCCAGCATACTTCTGTCTTTACTCTCCTCCAGTGCTTCGATTTGTGGAATCTGGCCTTCTTGCTCGGCTTGTGCCATGGCGGCAGGATCATCGACATTGACACCGGCAACCTCGGCTTCAATCTGGCGAATGGGTCCTGTGAACCATTTACGAGCCCACAAAGCCCAGCTTGCAAGACACCACACACCAATAATTCCGACTGCAACGGGTGTATAGTTCAGCGTCTGGCTGTCTACCGGGTTGAGCTCCGGCAGGCAGAAAATAATGGTGATGAAAGCGATCCAGCCACAAGCGATCAAGGCGACAGGCCGCGAAAACCGTTTCAAGTCGAATGGACCGTGGATGAAGCCTTCGGGATTGACCATGCCGATCAGAATGGGTAGGCCGTAGGATATGTAGAGACCGATAGTTGCAATGGATGTTGCGGCTGCAAATGCCACTGAAGAGCCGACGCTGGGAATGGCCAGGAGGAAGGCCAGGAATGCAGCGAGCCAGATAGTACGGATTGGGGCCCTGAACCGGTCGTCGACCTTGTGGAAGAAGTGGGGGATACCGCCATCTCGTGCGAAGCTGAACATCATGCGCGAGTTGGAGGTCAAACTGAAGAGGCCGCAGTGCCAGACACAGATGATGACGAGTGTGAACAGCACTATAGCGCCTGTCTTGCCAAAGATGTCGACCAGAATTTGCAGGACTGGTTGGCCATAGTCCGAATCGACGGTTCGATCGAAGTCTTGGATGCTGAACAGGAGGCAGAGAAGGAGGAACCAGCCGAACACCGCGGAGCAGCCTATCGACATGAGCACGCCTAGAGGGGCGGACCATGATGCATTTTGAGTCTCTTCTGAAAGATGGGCACTGGAGGAGTGTTAGCCTATCTAATTAACTTGTAAAGGGGAGCGCGACATACCTTGCGTCAAAGCCTGTAATCGTGTATTGACTCATCTGGAGAACGTTAGAGAATGGTGTGAGACGCCGTGAGGCCAGGAACAGCCAGTTTTGAGGTAGAGATACTTACCAGGATACCGATGCAAGCCACATAGGCCGGAGAAGCTCGAACAGACCAGCCTGGATCGCCGGTTCCATCGTAAAACTTGGCAAAGACGTTGTGTGCAGATTGATGGTGCGGAGCTTTTGCCACGACGGCCACCGCGAACGAAAATACCCCAAGCGAATGGAGGACGATCGAGGTATTGTTCAAGTAGCGCAAGATGTGAACGCCGAACGAATTGACGATGCCGTGTGAGAACAACAATGCGGCATAGATGCCTAACGTCTTCCCGGCAGACGCCTCGTATCCGTTGACAGTCGCTAATGTCGAAATCAAGCCGGCGCAACCAAACGTGATACCCGTGGTCACAGCAACCTGCCCAAGAAGATTGAACCAGCCTGTCACCCATGAAGCAAAAGGCGCCCATTTCTTGGGAGCCAAAATCGCGGCCCAAAAATACGGACCGCCAGCAGAAGGTATGGCGCTCACGATCTCGGCCATTCCGAGGCCGACAAACATCGTGAAGAAGCTGACAATTAGCCAGCCTGACACCATAACGGCTGGTCCGCCCGTCGTCAAGCCATACTCGAAGAGTGTGGTAATGCCGGTAATGACCGAGATGATACTGAACGAGACGCCAAAGTTGTGCATGAGTGACCAATCGCGCTTGAGTTCCTGCTTGTATCCCAGCTCTCGCAATCGGCCCTCATCTTTGGACATGCTGCGAGTTGCAGTGCCCGCATTTTCGGTATCGGCCATGCTAGATGATCTGATCGATCGTTGGTGATGGCTGGCAAGAAGCGCTGATGATCCGTGGAGCGTATCGGGCAGAATGCGGGGCGGCGGGAATCAAGGTGTCTTAGAAAAGGCTTGTGCCGCGAACAAGCTCTGAGAAAAGGTCGAGAAAGTCTTGACGCCAGCGAGGCCAAAGCCTGGGCTTTATAATCATCCTTTTCGCACAGTGGCTTGACCACTAGTTAGTAGCAGATACTCGAGGCAAAGCATAAGCTGCTGATAGCTGTGATAACGATGTTACAAACAGCTAATAGGGCCAAAGATAAAGACGAGACCCCTGTTGAGCTTCGACTGAGCGTTTCCTTCTTGGGGATTTGCAACCGACGCCATGGAATCATCAAGCGTGGAAGCGGACATGATCCAACCAATCAACGCCCGTATCTTCCGAGTGGGAGGTCGCGCTTCAGGCACATGGCACTCTCTGCACACTTCCCCATGGGTGTCGCGGTGCGGTGCCGCGTGACGTCGCGTCGCCTAATCGTAAGTAGGTGGGTGGTAGGCGCTGTAAAGCACACTGAGGATCGAGGTGCAAGCCCGATCGTTTTGTTGGGTAAGCGACCAATTAGCATTCAGCTCGTGCACGAAAGATCTGGCGTCGTCCGACGAGGGCTGATCAGGAGCGGCAATATATACGTGTATCGCTGCTCGCGTCATTCGAAGACGTTTGTTCTGAAAATTGAAGCCAGAGAGGTGACCGGATTTTACCTTGGTAGCGTTTTGACATCGAGGCCTCCTGAGACTACCACCAGAAGCTGACACTGATGCCAACTGAGCAGCTTCGAACATAATGCCACCATCCGATAGGTATGTATAGCGCCTGCCCGGCCTCCAGTATGCATTCCAAGTAAGGCACTTTACTGAGACCAGGGTAGACCTCATCCCAATCTTCGTGCGGAGATATCTCCATTGCAGCAACATCAATCGTTGAAGTATTGGACATATCGATCGTCTCTTCGCAGGCCTCTGCCACAGTATTCTTTGGCTCAACTTCTGGCTGAGACGTGTCTCCGTTCCTGTGCTTGTCACCATTGAACTGAACGAGATGCGGCGCAGGCTCGTCTGCTGGTCGCGGGAAGAGGGAAGCGCTATGTCGAGGCGAGTATAGCCTGATGTACTTCTTGCCAACGACCTGGCAAAGAATATTGTGGTAAGGGTCATGGTGCAGAGGTGAGATTGTCCAAGCTGGTCCATACCAGATATTGGTCTGCACCTCTTGATCGTCGTCGTCGTCGTCGCCGTCCTTGTTCCGATGGTGCAGGGAAGAAGTGGTGGATGGTATCAGGCTGGGATGACTGGTTTTGTCAGCAAGACCTTTCTTTGCCTTACTCAAAGCTACAGGCGTGCCAGGGTCAGGCGGCGGTGCATCTAAGAAGCAATAGTCGGGGGTGGCAATATCAGCGCGCAGAGCAGGAATCTGTCTGAGCAGATCGTGTTGAGCGAGGTATCCAGTCTCGGTGTGCTCCTGGCCCATAGCCCGGGCTGGACTGTCTGGCTGTTGCAATATGAAAGTGTTAAGAAAGTCGCGAAAAGGCACAATTCTCTGACCCCAGTCTTCATCCGTGTAGCTTCGGCCAACTTCGATGGGAACAAGACGACGACCGTCGAATGTCTGGTCCAGCCAGTACGAAACATGTTGCCACTTTTCAAGGGCTGGCCAATGATCCAAGACACCTGTCATAATTACCGGTGTGCGATCTTCCTGCATGGATCTGGTAAAGGCTGTCATTGACGGTTGCTTCATGTGTCGAACAGGGAATTGGAGCTTAGGTATGGAGATCTCATCGCTGGGCAACGTCTCCGGTAAGAGGCGCTCGTCACGGTCGGGCTCTTCAAGCCGCCTTCTTTTTGAAGGAGGTTCCACAACTTCTTGCCGAGCGTCGGATGATGACTTCAACTTCGTTAGCATCTGATGTATGATTTCCTCTCTTCCAAGGCCCCCAGCCATGATGAGGGCCATGTCTAAAACGGTGACGATCTCATCGAGGCGGCTAGAAAGAGCCTCGTGTAAAGTGGCATTCTTAGAGCCGTTCTCAACGTCGTGGATGATCTTCAAGACTTTGGCAAGACTAGCGTCTGTGTACAGCCGGAACCAACATGGTTCGACATCTTTGAAAGGGAAGGTGTGCAATTTTTTGTTGGCGAGGCTGAGCTGGTCGTCAGTCTGAAAGAAGAGGCTGGCGAAGCCGTCGTTGTAGCACTCGCGGATGACGTCGCCGGGCGTGTCTTCCTGGAGTCGATCTATTATCGATTGCCAGAAAGTATTGTGGAAATTGAGCGTTGTTGGATGGCTCATGGCTCATGGCTCATGGTGGTACAAAACTCACGAGACTCATATGATCGTCGATGAGAAATGCTGAAGAAGCGAACTTGAACTTTTGCTTGGGCAGCGACTCGAGCCGCCGCCAAGACGAGGTAAAATTGACCCATTCACCTCACCATCCTCCGCTTCCTGGTGACTTCAACCTCTACAACCTTGGCTGCATTGTAACACAGCATGGCAGCCCCCAGTCTGCTACGTAAGGTAGCCTTGACTATGGGCTTGTCAGGTTTTCGGGCTGCCATGACTTTCAATGCGCTGCCGAGCCGCCCTGCAGACGGTTTTGTTTCTTCGTATTCGTGCTACCACTGACAAGGGTCGGCACGAGTCCAGGTGGCTTATGCAGGCGCCGCTCAGCCTCCACCAAACCCGGGTTAGCTCTACTACGGTATAGCATGCATTGCTTAAAGTGCTTCGCCTCACCGGTTTCCCAAGACACCATTTCAGAGAAATTGGCAGGATCGCGATCATTATTATGCACAGCCTCTTTCTTTCGAACATGAATAGGCAGTGTGTCCCACGATAACAGACCGAAGTTTGTAGACATCACCTAGCCTCTCTCGCTCCCTTCTCAGAAAACGCTATAAGGCATCATGTTGATATTCGTCAAAAGGGGTAGGTTCAGAGCTGCGTTCTTGTCACAGGAGCATGCCATGCTAACATTTGCCCAGTCACTGGGCAAGTGCATCAGCTCGAAGTTGAGAGCAGTGACACCATTGACCGTATCAAAACACGACTACAGGACAAATTGGGCATTGCACCTGACGAACAGCGCCTGATATATGCAGGAAAGCAGCTTGAGGATGGGAGAACTCTCTCAGACTACCGCATCGGGACAGAATCCACGGTGGATCTTGTTCTGCGCTTGAGGCTTCCGGCCGCGCCCTCTACTGTTCCGGCCGAGTCACGAGTTTGGACAGCACTGGGAGTCTTCCCAGCGCACTCTACATTCGCTGTGGACAACTTACCTGATCTTGTGCCGGGTATTGACAAGCTTCGACGCTCTCCGCGAAGCCGAGTTATGCACGTCATACTACAGCATCCTGCTTGAAACATCTGACAAAAACGTTGCCGAAATAGTCAAAATCCCTCGTGAGACATTGGAAAACGTCAAGACCGGGATAGAGACAACCACGACGCTAATTTGCAATGGCGACATCCACCCTGATGTGATCTACGGGCATCTGCTCGAATGTCTTGAGGAACCATGTTCCCAATTGCTCAAGATCTTGCACCTACCGACGTCCAAGTCGTCTTGGTCTAGCACCTCAATTCTGGCTCTCTGCCGGGCGTTGTCGTTGTTGGCAGACCTTGGACTTGTATCATATGTTGGCTCGCATGCGACTCGTTTTGATAAGGAACAGCTTTGCAAAGAGATCCCGACTACCACTATTGGCAACGGTGATAGTGACTCACTACACTTCGACTGCCGAACACGACCACTAGCCTGTTTGAGTGGTTTCCTCGATGAAGAGCAAGTCTGGGTATTTCGGTGCAGCATCGGTGGACTCAGCGCTCTTCTTCCGGGAGGCGACTCGCGCGCAGGACTATTCATCCTAACCCATATCGAGGAATTTGCAGATATCTGGGGCCCGGTATGGTCGGTGGTAGGCGACAAAGATCCATCAGGCACGATCCGGCAATACAACGTTTCAAAAGGAGTTATCTGTCGCGTACATGAGGCCGCAACTCAGAAAGGCGAGCCAGTCAGATGCCACTGGTACAGTTGGGGCCAGTTCCAGGTGCGACGTGCGAACCGCCTCTTGTTCCGGTCGAAACCACTCTACCTTGAAAAGGACGATCTGCTTTTGATTGGCACTCGTTTCAGGTACAACCAGCATTGCAAGTATACGCTCGACCAATTTGAAACAGATCATGGTCATGAAATGGGCGTTCTTGGTGGTGAACCCTCGGTCTGGGAGACTGATCTTGATGCAAGGGGGGGTAGTTTTTCAATCAGCAAAATATTTGGCGTCTCTGTGTCAGTCAAGCAGAAGAGACGGCCACAGACCAGCCTCAAGGAGCTAATCCTAGCCAAATGGAAGACAGCGCCTCAGACGGCGAATCCTGGGATCTTGAATCAATATCTTGGAGTGGAAATCAGCCATTGCACGGGAAACGCACAACGAGTACAGATCAAAGATCTGCTGCTCATGTCAACCTTTCGGCCATTGCTGGAAATTCATTTCCCACAATGGTCAAGCCTCCCATGGGGTGGTGCGTTCTTAGCGGCGTTACAAAGCAATGATCCGGAAGCTGTATTCGAGGTATGGGTGACACACCAAGCAAGCAGATCAGAGATGGCAGCACTCGTCTGCTATGTACTTGAGATTTTGGACAAGACTGGCAAAAGGGAAGAGGGACTTGCTGCTGCATTCCTCAACAAACGACACGAGTACTCGATTACTTTCGATGGCCACCTCAACGAGTGGTCGAGTCTGCTTCGAGACTCACACCTGATGGCGACTTACGCTGTGGTCAATAATCTGTGTATCGAATGCCACACGCCCGATCATAGTACTGCTACCTGCGGAGGCGAAGCCGCCTATACTGTCCTTGGAACTCGGTTGGGATTGGGGACTGGAGACAATCCTGAGCTGGTGAAAGTGCAACCCCATGGTCAACTTTGCAAAACACTCGAAAGGCTCGATCTGAAGACATTACGCATGACGCCCGTTTCTAGTGCTGCGTTTGCACACGCATACTTGACCAACACACGCGTCGCTTCAGGGGTAGAGATACGAGATGCGACTGCTAGGGCAGGACAGCAGTACAAGATCTTCCTACGTGCCTCCAATACAAGCTACGGCGGTATGAAAGCTGCACGATATCGGAATCAAGCTGATCAAGCCGGCCACACGCAGCGCGACATTGGGACTCGGTTATCAAGAGCGCCCTTAGGGCCTGGCCACGTTGAACGGCGGAGAAGTGCTTCAACATTCCGATCTGCTGACCACGAAGACGTCTTACCGAGCCTCGATTCAGGACTTCATGTGCCAGGTCCGAGCGCGTCCACGCATATACAGAGTATCCTTTTTCAGGACCCCGGCATGAGTCGAGCTCCTCATGACCTCAACCCTCCGATCGAAACGACATTAACTCCCAATCTAACCACCCCGCGACTGGTGCTTCCGACCGAGCTTGATCTGCCTGCCTGGCCTGATCAACGTACGCCTTCTCTTGACCGAACTATGGGCGGTAGACTTTCCAACGAATCTTCCAGCGCCGACAATGTCTTGCGTACCTTACACCCCGTTGTCCACGGTACAAACGAATCTTGTGCACTTCGCCCCAGCCTGCTGGAAGACATGAGGAACTATCAAGTAGATGACCTTGAAGCTCCTTCCGGGGGAGCGGGCTTGCTGCATGATATCAACAACTATGAAATCAACGAAGATGTTGAGACCGAGGCCGGACCCAGCACTACCCGGCCGACTGCACCCAGTGGCATGTCGTGCTTGTCCGGACCCAACACAGATAGCTCGGTCGCCACAGGTACAAATGCATCGTCTCTCACTTCACAGACCGTCAACTCGGTCACCTCGAACGCCGCACACACAAGTTCTGCAAGAGTTCTGGCTGGGGATTCCAAGCGTCTCGTGGCACGTATTTTCGGGAAGTTTCGAAAACCCCAAGGGAACACCGACTGAGACGCCCATTGCCCACTGTGACCACTCCTTCAAGTCTCAATCCGCACGCTCCACTAATTACCCACCTAGGTCGTGCTACTTTTAGTTAGTACCTGGACCCACGAAGAAATGGGGAAGATATGGCTCCAAGACTTAGGTGCCCAAGAATACTTAAGGCACATCAAGGGCCTCGCATTGAAACAGTATAGCGAATTCGCAGGTCGGATGCGTTCGATATGCATTATTCCCATCGAACTGCAATTGAGTACACTAACTACCTGGCTCGCTATGTGCTTCAGAATATTGAACCTAAGACTAGCGGCCTGCACCTCGCTTCTGCGAACCGCTTTCGTGCTTTCATCACAGTGCGGCTGAAACTGCGAGTCAGGCTGGGGAGAAACTGCGTCCTTCTGCATTCTTCAGGTTGGCATCTCCCTTCTCTGTCATAGTTGTTCGTTTCTCGAGACCGATGGTACCCGTCATACAACATGTCGAGTCGTTCTCTTTCCTATGGTGACTATACCGTCGCTTGCATCTGCCCTATGGGGAAAGAGCTCGCTCCAGTCCTCGAGATGCTCGACGAGAGGCATCCTTCCCTTCCCATGAAGCGGGCACAGAACTGTTACACCCTCGGACGCATCGGAGAACATAATATTGTGGTTACAACTATGCCAGAAATTGGTACGAATCGGGCCGCACATGTCGGCATGCAGCTGATGAACGACTTCCCCTCGGTCCGGTTTGGCTTGTTGGTAGGCATAGGAGGAGGCCTTCCTGACGAAGAAGGAAAATTAGACATACACCTCGGAGATATCGTTGTGAGCAAGCCGACCGGCACAAAAGGTGGTGTCATACAGTATGATATGGGAAAGCTCAGTACACGCGAGGGGTTTTGTCGGACGGGTTCACTGGCGAAACCCCCTACAGTCTTGCTTACAGCCATCGAAAGCCTTGAAGCGGACCGCTTACAAGGTCGAAGCAAGAGTCAAGACTACTTGTCAAGACTGGAAAGCACACATGCGATATATTGTAGACCTGGCTCGGATCAAGACATCCTGTTCAAGTCTACATACTCGCACCCCAGAGCCACTGACTGCCGGCAGTGCGATCGCTCCAAGCGTGTACGGGTACGGAGCCGAAACCGATCCCACGACAAGCCGGTCATCCACTACGGCACAATCGGGTCTGGAAATGTCGTTGTCAAGGATGCTGCTACGCGCAACAAGCTTCGGAAGGATGGTATTATCTGTGTGGAAATGGAAGCCGCGGGATTGATGGACACATTTCCATGCCTTGTCATTCGAGGCATTTGCGACTATGCCGACTCGCATAAGAGTAAAGTCTGGCAGCCTTACGCTGCAGCTGCAGCCGCTGCATACATGAAAGACTTATTGAGGGTCGTACCTTCTCAAGGAATAGAGAAGGAGCTTAAGTTGGTTGATGTGGTCGACGTGTCTCAAATCACGGAAGCGATCCGTGCCGAAAAGCAATCCAACATGATGACCTGGCTTTCCGGAGTGAATTTCTGGGGGAAACAGGACAACCTCCTTCAACGGGCGCAAGAGGGGACCGGAGAATGGATCCTGCGTGAGCCAAAATTCAAATCGTGGCTCGCTGGGGAAGGTGGATTTCTCTGGTGTTATGGCGAGCCTGGTGTCGGGAAGACCATTCTGTCATCGATCATTATCCAACATCTATCAACCCTCAGAAAGGAAAACGAGGCGCTCGCATGGATCTACGTCGACTATCGAGAGCGCAGTAAGTTAACGATGGAGAATCTCTTTTCGAACCTCCTTGCTCAGTTATTCAAGCAGCATGGCGAAATATCACAATCAACCATGAAATCTCTGGGAGTCAATTGGCAAGAGGCAAAGCCAACCCTGCTCCAATATCGTTCGTGGCTCCAAGATGAGACAAGGAAATTCAGTCGCACAACTGTCATAATCGACGCTCTGGACGAACTCCCGACTAAAAGTCTTCGGGAACAGCTCGTTCGTGAACTCCGGCAGCTGCAGCCTCCAATTCATCTGCTTGTTACATCAAGACCACTCCCAGAAATGCGAAGATCTTGGGAAGGCGCGAGTGAAATAGCAATACGACCTCAAAAAGCCGACGTGATCTCCTTTGTCAAAGGTCGCCTGACAACCGGCTCCGGACTGTGGAAACACATTGAACAGAGTGGAACGCTTCTAGACTTACTCGTCGACATACTTACTAAAGCAAACGACAGAATGTAAACTACCCCTAGGCTTGTGGAGGATATAATGGCTAACATTCAGGCAGGTTCCTTACAGCTGAACTTATTCTTAATAACCTCGAGCATATCAACGCTGTGGAAGAAGTGGAGGCAAGACTCAAATCCTTGCCAACGACTTATGATGGATACTATGAACTCAGTCTCAAACAAATTGAAATGCAAGACCCTCTTCAGAGGGATAAGGCGATGAAGATTTTGGCGTTGCTATCTCATTCCTTGGACCCATTGAGTGTTGACGCTTTACAACAAGCCATTTCTGTTCAGCTTGGAGATTTGGAGCTCGATAACGACGAGCGGTGGACTGCGGAAGAACTCAAAACTCTCTGCGATGGCCTGGTCATTATCGAAACTAAGGAAGTCGACAACATTCCTACTCAATTCGCCGTCCTCATGCATGAGACGGCCAGTACTTTCCTGAAGAACGTCCGATCTGAGCATTTGCCTGCTGGCCATGCAGTCGCTCTGAAGGCTTGTTTAGCTTACATGTCGTTGTCTTGTTTCTCACACTTGAGTATTCAACAAATAAGAGTTGATGAAAGAGCCAGGAAATATCCGTTCTACAACTACGCTGCGAAAAACTGGTCACAGCATGCCCTTCAGGGCGCCCTCGAGTCGACCTTTAGAGAATCAATCATCAGTTTCCTTGAGAGCCCTCACCGACAAAGCGCGGACGAGTTGATAGCAAGGCACCGCCACAGCGCATGGGGTTGCGAACACGCCGTCCCGTGGACGGATTGGAATAAGAATTCCATTGAAAGGCGAGATCCTCCGGTTCATGCAGCTGCCTCTCACGGATTGAGCAAGACTCTGAGCTTCCTGTTGGACCACAAAGGCTACAAATCAGATACAGTCAACAACTTTGGAGAAACTCCTCTGCACAGAGCTGCACAGACTGGTAAACGTGGATCCATCGATGTCCTTTTGGCGCACGGGGCAGACATAGATGCCAAAGTCCCACATCATTACCTCAACGACGCGAATGTTCTTATACTGGCAACACTGTGTCAACAGGTCGATGCGGTTCTGGTCTTCCTCAACCACGGCCTCGGCGTCAACACGTACGATCCAAAATATCTCACCTTTCCGTTGCATATTGCAGCAAGCACAGACACGAATTTGACAAGACTCCTTCTTGACTATGGCGCAAAAGTAGATTTCCCAGGGAAATCTCCTGTCTATCCCGAAACATTCATGACGAGTCTTCATTATGCGGTGTTCAATGCTCACGTGTTCAACGGAGCTCTTGACAGAGTCAGCCTTCTCCTTGACCGAGGCGCCAATATCAACATGCAATCCATAATGACGGGCAATACTCCTTTGCACATGGCTATCCTCGGTGGACACGAAACTTTGATGATCTATCTATTGGAACGAGGAGCAAACATCAACGTCCGAAACAAGGCAGGAAAATCGGGAGTCCAGCTCCTACGAGAAAAAGGCTTGTTCAGTTCCACGCCAGATGTTATCCCAGTTGAGGTTCTGGTCCAGGTGAAACACATGCCCCCGCTTCATTATGCTGCATGGTCACGAAATCATGCTCATGTGTGTCAACTGTTAGCTGATGGCCATGACATGGAACAGAAGGATCAAGATGGAAGCACAATCTGGGACCATTGCATAGCCAGCAACAACGTCGAACTTGCCAAAACATTGGTAGACTACATGGAGGATCAACAACCACCGCAACGCAACGAGATCGGCAATGCAGCTTTTGAGCTTGCTTTGAAAGCCATGACGGCGTTTGATTACACAGATCACAAAACTTGGGAATCCAGCGTGAAGATATGCCAGCAACTACTCAGATACCGCAAGGAAATTGACAACAGCCTCGAGTTTGCAAAAGCCAGGAGTCCAATCTGCGACTACAACAAGACCTATCTCATATGGGCGGCGGAGCAAGGGAGGATATCTCAGGCGCAATTTTTGTTGGACTGCGGAGCAGATGTCAATGCTGCAGACCGATTTGGGAGTACTGGGATGCACTATGCCGTCAACAACCGAGATGAGAACATGATCAAGCTTTTGATGGAACGTGGGTTCGACTTGAAGATCAAAGATCAATATGGTTACACGCCGGTTGACTGCGCTGCAAGGAGGGACAATCAATTCATATATGGCTACTTGAAACTGGAGTTGTCGAGACAGTCAAGACAGTCCAGATGGCCTGACTTGGATAACACCTAAGGATGTTCATAGATGTAGCAGAAGAAAACTACAACTATTGCCCATCCACCACAAAACTAACCTCCCCCACTTCCCTGACCTCCACCTCTCCCTCTCCCTCTCCTTGATCCTTCAAAACTTCACTAAGCGGCTCCTCACCCCAGAACAACTCTTTCGAAATCTCCATGTCTACAACACCAGCCTCGACAGCATTCACCACCATCTCATCCTCACCCCTACTCCGCCGCCCCTCAAACGTTCTTGCGCCCTGCGGCCCGGCCCTCGTTACAACCTTAAGTCCGCCGACCCGAAAAACCCTCGACAGTGACCGATACTCCACAGCGAAGATACACGGCCACTCGATCGCATACTCCAGGTCAATTTCGTGTCCCCTCTTCCCTTCCCAGCCGATTTCGGGGTCGAAGTCTGGTGGAATCGCGAAGCCTGCGCCCGAGGCGGCGGCGATAGTGCTCGCGGGGATTGTGGCGCTGATGTTGGTTGTCGTCTCGGTCTTCGCGGTCTCGACGCCTTTGGTCAATGCTGGTGCTGGCGTGGAATGGCTGCCGTGCGCGAGGAAACCAACGATGACCCAGACGGGTTTGCCGCCGATGGTGAGGTGTTTGCGCAGCTGTGAAAGAATTTCGGTGGAGGTAAGGAGGTGCTGGCGCAGGGCGTCATCGTCTTTCACTCGGATGTAGTCGACAGCAAGGGGTTGGAACTTGGCAGTGGAGTCGGATGTGGTTTGGTGCGAGTATTTGCCAATGAGCAGCTTGCCGTGGGGGCTGGAGGCGTGCGTAGCCTTGACGGTGAATTTCATGTCTGCATAGGGCTTGCTGTTGTATTGGGCAGGGGTGGTTACGAATGGGGAGGATATGGGCAAGGCTTGTTCAGGGAGACTATGGTCGGGGACAATTCGTCCGAGCCAATTGGTGATGGGATCTGGGTTGGTGTCAAGGCGGATGAGGTTGAAGGGCTTTAGAAGGTAGAATTGATGCTTTTCGTCCATATTTGGTGGAGGGTCTTGTCCTCGCCAGTCTAAATCTTTGAATCCTGTAAGAGACGATATCCTGATCCAGAAATGCTAGTTCCTTTCGGCCACAAGTTTTGAAGTTACTAGCTGAGTTTCGTAGAGGATGTTTCAGTCCAACCAGAGACATATACCAATTTGTAAGAGGGAGGGGAACACCTCGTGGCCGACGGCTTCATTTTTACAAGTCCGGGGTCAGCAAATCGAGGTTTGGCTGTAAACTATGCTCTATCTAGTTATCTGACCCTCTGAGGACTTCCGACTCGGGAAGGTGGTTCGCTGAGGCTGAGGGCCTGGATCCGCGCAGAACCCAAGATTGCCGAAGCCCCGTAGCCACTCCCCCCGAGTCCTTTCTCTTTAATAATTTGGGTGTACGTCTTTCTGGTCCATTATTCTGATGATTATCAACGAAATGTCTAGCGCAAATGTGATGCCATGGGAAACCCCGTTGCTCACACTATCCTCGTTCGTGAGATAAGAGACGACAACACCAATGAACCAATCACACCCTCTGTACGAGTGTCTCTCGAGTGCGCCGGTCTACGATTGGAAACGGAACTACCTTCGCTCGTTGTCATCGATGGCGGTTTTCGTGAGCTTCTTCGGTGGTACCTCGAAGATTTTGCGGTGCACGACCCTTTTCACTCAACCAAAGCAACACGGGTCTCAGAGAAATTGAAAGCTTATCCATCGGCATTGAAGAGCGCGTTACTTGTGGAAGCTATCGTTCCGAGCCCGGAGAGTGTCGTCAACATTGCTTTTCAGATTCATGAGTCTGAGGTCGATTCAGAGATCTTCAGGAATGTTGTATGGGAGGCTTTGGAGCTTTCACAGTGGACTGATGGGTTTCTTATGTTGAACTCGATATCAGTGGCGCGGGTGGTTCCGCAACTTGATCAAGCCCAAACAAAGATCGACTGCCAACCTCTATACCCAGGCTCTGCATCGACTTACAACATCTTGGCTGTCTCTTCTCGCCCAAAGCTTGTTAAGGATGTCCAACACAGACTCATAACGCGCCCGCTGCTCGACATAGTCGAAAACGTGAATTCAAAGTCCGGTGTTTCGGTCATCCTAGAAATTGTGCGTCCTGCAACTTTCGAGGTTCTGACCCGCCGTCTGTTGGAAAACAAGGCTTCTGACTACAACATTTTGCATCTCGACGTGCACGGGTATCTTGGTGATACAGGGTGAGGCTATCTGTCGATTTTGAAGTCTCCCTGCTAACGAGGCCCGCCGCAGAACATATTTATCACTGGTGAAAGGTACTTCAGAGTCCTTGAAAGAAGATTTGATTCCGTTCGAAGCGCTTTTGCCGTCTATCAAGCAAGCTCGCCTCTCACTAGTCGTACTGAACGCTTGCGACTCAGCTGTTAATGGGCGAGTACCGAGTGCTAATATCGCCCGGCGGCTTACCGAGTGTGGTATTCCTGCAACCGTCGCCATGTCGTATAAAATTCTGGATGATACAGCTGCCATTTTCACGCAGGCTCTGTACTCAAATCTGCTGGATGTGGGACGTTCGGTTCCAGATTCTGTCCATGCTGCGAGGCAGATGCTGATAAGCAAGTCCTCTCGCCGTACTAAATTTGGAACCACCGTGCATGTGGAAGACTTGGTTGTGCCGGTACTCTACCACAACAACGGCTGTCCAGAGATACTGCCTCCAACAGCAGGTTTTTCCAGCCCACCACAACTATCGGAATTGGCAGATGAGCCTGAGTTCATCGGCAGAGAAGAGGATATGCTCATCTTGGAGTCGCATCTGCTAATACACTCGCCAGCGCTTCAAGTGACAGGCGAGCCAGGAGTTGGAAAGACTGCAATGGTTAATAGCATATCGCGATGGTGGAAGGCGACCGGACTGATCGATATGATTGCAAAAATCGATATGAAAGCACATGATCCGTGGACGCAGGACTCCCTCCGCCGAGACATCCTCAATCAATGCAGAATTCGGCGTTTACCTGCACCTAGTGCAAGCTGTGACCATAACGAGCAGCCTAAGCGCGGTCTAGTGATCCTCGAAGGCTTCGGTATGCTCCGAACAGCAAGAAACAAGACAGAGCAAAGCCAACTTAAAGGCTTGATCCGTGAACTCCTCAACGCCAAATTCTTCGTCATTGCTCTCTCGCGACAAGTCGAAGTCTGGTTAAGATTCCAAATGAACCTGTCCTATGGACTGTCCCCACTCCGTGATACAGAAGCTTCAACATTAGGTTTCAGCCTCCTCAAACAGTATGGCCGATCTAGTGAGTCAATGGAAAGGGAAGACCTCCAGGCACTGGACCATGTTATCAGGCTCGCGAAGGGTAATCCGCTCGCTGTGAAGCTTGTGGTCCACGATTTCTGCAATCAGATGACCGAGCCCGCGCTGGATCCGATGGACTACCACGTCAACCTGCTTCAGGGTGGACGGATGAAGTTCGACGAGATTTGGATGCAGAAGCTGAGCGGCTGCGATGCTGTTTTCGAGCTACGAGAGCTCTTTGTACTAAACTATGGTCCAGGTGACAGCCGACCGCTGAACCCAAAATTCCTGCTGCCCTTCTGGGATTCCCTGGCCGTGGATGATTTGACGATGTACTGGCTGCTGACGACCTGGGACTGGACGCCATTTGAGAATAGATCGCGATTGAGAGGTGGATCGCCGTACTCCTCGAGCCTCGGGGTACTTCAAGACTTGCCGGGTAGCAGACTACGAATCATCATGGACCTGTATCCCGGATTCAGGGAGACCTTTGAGTACACAGAGATGGTGGGTCGCGTGGCGGCAATGCTCCGAACTTTTGAGAAGAGACATTTCATTGGGGAGAGATCGTTGCTCAATTTCGAAATGGCTGGCCAAGTTGTGCACTTGGAATATCACCGCCTGCACCCGCTCATCCCATTTGTTGCTCGACAATTCGACGATTTTGAATCCGTACAGGTACGTCAGTATTGTAACCGCGTCATCCCAATATTTTACAACTACCGGATGCGCTCATGGCCGGTTTGGACTCACTATAAAAATAGCATGTGGAACGTGCCTAAATGTGTCTTGGGCTCTGAGTTTAATAGCTTCCTCGCGGCGGCTTACATTACGCTGGCGCTGGATCCAAATATCGTGAATACGTCGTTCATGTTCTGGATTTTCCAGGTGGTGCAGAAGGGTAAACTGAAAGACGAAAGCCGGGATTTTTTACTCTTCGAGTTTTGGAAACGAACAACTGCCAAGGTTTTGTACGACAAGGAGCAGTATAAGGAATCGGAGCGACTTGCAGGAGATGCAGGGTTTGATCAGGTACTGAAAATCCTCAGCCCGCTCCTGCGAGCTCCAACAGATTGGCAGTTGGTGCTGGAGGCATTTTCCTCTGGGAAGCCATTTGAATCACGAACAGTCAGTCGCAATTTGGTCAACATCCTCAAATCTCTGCCAGAAGTTGCGATAGAGATGATCGCTATCACCGCTCTCGCAGCCATGCGGAATGTGCGAAGTCACGACAACCCTGGCAGCACTGCCGTGTACTTGTCACTGATGGAAAAGACATATAAAGAAAGGACCATCATACCTTACATCGATCTCTTTGCGAAGCCAATGTTTGACTTCCTCATGTGGACGACTCGAGTAGCTGAGCAAGTAAGCACCAATCTGAGAACTCTGGATACAGTCATGGCTGAAAATCGCTCTGGTCACGAAATACAGCCTGAATCTGAGTCTTCTGAAGGAAATGATGATTACCCCGGGGCAGAGACAGTCACGAGTTTCTTCGATGCGATGGCCGAGGCCGGCATGAACAAAACAGGGCTCGGGAACTCGCTGAGTAGTGGAATTGAGAACGTGATATTGGCACAATCCGCTTCGGACAAGGCACTTGAAGTTGGCGACACAGCTGGTGCAAGGGTAGTCTTAGAAAAGGCATTGTTGGAGGAAACGACTCAAAAGAATTCCAGTACTGCATATAACACTTCAAGGCTGTATTATTGTTTGTCGAGAGTGGCAGAGAAGGAGAAGGATTATGCTCTGGCTTTGCGACATCACCGCAAAGGGTGGGAAATCGAAGTGGGTTCAGGCATGGAGAAGACGCCGGTACAGGAAAAGGCGTACGAAAGGAGAATGGAGAAGCTTGTGTCACTGGCGGAGAAAGCCAGAGATGGTAAATGAGGTGTAGGAGTCTGTTCCCTTGATATCCTATTCCTGAACCTCGTCGCGCTATTCAATCTACTGGATCGCCGAGAACTTCGTCGGCACCAGAAAGCTGCTCGCTACCTTCGCGTTAATCGGCCCATCTTTCTCGCTCTCTGTCCTTGCTTGAATCCACTCTGGATCGCTAAAGAAGGCGTTCCACTTCTGCTCACGGTCCGCCAAAGACTCCCATGCCAGCATGTAGGTTAGGTCGTTGGAATCGGGGCCAACGAGCGTCGTCCTGTACGAAGATATAAATATGTTAGCTAGTTCAAGTGGTTCCGAGTGTTCTGTTGTCCGCCAAAGTGGGCAGTCTCCTAATACTAACTTATTAGGAGATCAACGTACCAGAATCCCAATTGCTTGATCCCATGTTTTCCCCAGATCCTAAGCGTGTGATTCTCGAATCTAGCAAGCAGATTTGGCATCCGGCCAGGGAGGGTTGTATAGATACGGAGTTCGTAAATCATCTCTCCTTGATCGCAAATGTTCTTTAGAGGGGTGAAGGAGGAGGGGGAGGGGGCGTTCGTTTATCTGATTCACGCCTGGAAATGATATGCCGCAAGTCAATTATTCAGACTAATCGTGACTCGTTCTTTCTGCTCAAAGCGATAGCTGTTTTCGACTATGTTGTACCTCGATGTGAAATAGGCGGATCAGAGTGATATTTATACGATTGCCGTCCCAGCCGCGTAATGTGCGGGGGAGATCTCCATGGTACACCATAGGCGGGCATGTTCCTCGGTCATATGGTGCATGGTACCTCTCTTACTCCAAGTCTCGGTCGGGAGAACCCCATCTTGCCCGCTTGCTGGGGCCAGCTGGGCCAGGTCGTGGATAAGGTCGCGTCCGCACCCAAGGACACGGCCCAGCCGTCGACACGAAGGACGGCGAGAAGAAGATATAGGATATGAGCCAGCTTAAGGGCAAAGGAAGACCGAGCATATCAACCCAAAACGTGGTCCCTCCAGCGTCCCACCAGTCCAGTCGTGGGCGCATACGATTGGTCGTAGAGTGACCACGCGCCGGGAGCAACAAGGATGTCTCAAGAGTCGGTGAAATGCTTCGAGGAGACTCTTTGCGTACAACAGATGACGTTTTGTGGTGCTCCGCAAATACACTGGTGGAATGGTGTATAGAATTCACCCTCGAGAATTTGATGATCATACATGCGCCCACCCGTTCGATACAAGAACTTGCATTTCGTTGATCAAGCAATGGGCGCCCGGCTCTTGGTGTTTTGCTGTTTCTCGTTCCCAGACGTGAAGTCTGTCAAGAACAAGTCTCTTCTTGAACCAGGTCGTAGCAGTATATCGTAATAAACGATTCTTCCATATTCCACAGATAAATTCACTCATTGTCAGCCAAGAAAAGTCTCTGTGTACGGCTTCATATGCAGGCTCGCTATAGCTAACTCGCACATCAGGGTTAAGCCATACACCTTTGGAGGCGGTAAGCCGATTATCTGCGTGAACAAGGCAACACTCGGAGCCCTCAACGTGTCTCTTTGCAAGGCCGTCCGAGATGCCTCGGAATTCGAGGGGGGAGTCGGAATCATAGAAAGGAGTTGCGTCCATCAGGGCCATGCCATTCCAGCAACTACTCAAAGGTACAGGGCGGTTCTCGATGACCGCCTGTCGCGACGCGCGAGATCTGAAGTAGGGCCATGTTTGCATCACAGGCTCCTCGCCATCAGAATCACGAAGCGCAAATGTATCATAATAGTGAGGAGGCTTCGCAAAGTCTAGGGCGCAAGCAGCTGCATAGCTACCACCATTCGTGTTCAGGAGTTTTCGATAGTCATCAATCTGAATCGCATCAATGTCCGCAAGATAGTGAGGAAATCTGCTTGACCGACCTTAAAGACGACATCATTGAGGAAGAGAACATAAGCAAACTTTGTGCCAGACTTCTCCAATTTGTGAAGCGGTTTCAGCGACAAATTCCGCAATTTTGACAGGTATGGAATTCTCCTCAATTCTTTCTTGCCACGAGGTGTGTCAATCCAACCAGATGCTGCAGGGGGTTTCCCTATCTCATCGATGTGCGTTGTCTCATCCAAGATGATTGTTTTAGATACCCCAAGTCGTTCCAACTCAAAGTCGAGCTCTCTCAACCCACCCTTGGTGTCGTCCCAGCTGCCGCTCTCATATATGGATATGTAGATATTTTCAACGCCAATTTCTTGCACAAGTTCGAGAACAGCCGCGTTCCAATGACCCCTTATGATAGCCTCATTGTTCCAGTGCGTACTGGCAAGGAAGATCCGTTGTCGTCCAAATTGGGACGAGAGGCTCGAATCAAGGGAGGAAAGGAAAGTCTGGTGGAGGTAGAATATTTCCAAGAGGCTCGCCAACGCGCAGAAGGCGAGGAACAACTTCAGGCGCAGCCTGGACGTGCGGCGGAACCGCAGCAGCATACTGTTCTCTCTGAGCATATCCTGGGAAACCTTGTCTCATCATCACCTAACCATACGAACAGAATACGCTGGTGTACAACAACCATGTGACTCCATGATTGGGTTACGAGACTGGACTGGTGTATGGCGTACGGACCGGGCCAAAAGAGACGACTCTGGAATGCTACAGCTCATGGATATTAGTAGCAGCGCGGCTGAAAGATCCAGATGGGCAGCGTGAATTGTTGCTTTCCTGATGTTCCGGGACATGTTTAAGCAAGAGATAGGCATGTAGCGAGATACGAGTACCTAAGGTATCTGGTAAGTGTGAGCGAGTGGGTGTAGTCGTCTGTCGTGGGTGAGTCTGGTGAGTGTAGGTAGGTAGGTGGCTTGGTGGTCAGAAGCCATTTCGCCGCCAAGACCTGGAGAAGCGAGGCTTGGCCGAGATTCGTTCCGCCTTCTGAATGTTTGAAAGTGAGGCGCAACTGCGACAGGCATCTTGACCTCATTTGCAAATTCATCAACTCCATCCTACAACGTTGGTCACAATCCGTCCCATCATCCTTGAGCTGCGGAAGCTTTCAAACTCCTATCCTTGGATCCTCTTCTCCACGGTTCGCCTCACGCTCTGGGACCTTGACCTGTTTGAGTCGTCCTCTGGTCTCGAAAGGCCACCATGGCCGACGTCTCCTCCACGCGGCTCTATCTGGGCAACCTACCTCGAAACAGTATGCTCACCTTCATCCACTGCGCTCCTTTGGTTTCCCGGGATAATGTTGCACCTTGAAACGATTAGCTGTACCATGATACCGGGATGCGCTTCCCACTCCTCTCTCGGGACACCACCAGTCGCTGACTATCCTTACCCTTTCAGTCACAAAACAGGACATCGAGGATCACTTTGGAACTCATGGCGCTGGCCAAATCAAAGAGGTTAAACTTATGAATGGCTTTGGCTTCATCGAGTATGAAGATGCCATGGACGCTCGTGATGTCGTACCAGGTAAGATCACCCGTCCTCTTGTTGTGTATGACTGTCTAACCGGGTCCCAGCTTTCCGTACGAGCCTCCTGCTTCTCCCCTCGGTGCGGTGATCTGACCTGAAAAATTAGATGGAACGGAATTCAAGGGCGAGCGACTCACTGTCCAATTTGCCCGTGGGCCTCGCCGCAAGGATGACTTTACTGGCCCTCCCGATCGCAACGTACCACGACCGCGCCGTACTGTCAACCGAATGCAGATCACAGGCTTGCAGCCAGACACCAGTTGGCAGGTTAGACAGCCCATTCTATCATACTCCCGGATACTTTACGTTGTTTTGAGGGGTTTCCGAGGATCGGGAACCCGTGGTTCGCGCCTTTCCTTTCTACGCGTCCTAGTATCGTGTCATATTCCAGCGGACCTGATGGCGTGCATCCATGGCATACGGCCTCGCGTCTTGCTCCTGCTACTTGGACTTACTCCGCTTGAGCTCATTTGTTTCTTGAATATTTTCTCACCCGTGTCACAGGATCTCAAAGACTTTGCTAGAAATTCCGGTCAGCTTGACGTTGTCTACTCCGAGACTGGTCGCGAGCGCGATGGCAAAGGGTAAGTTGTCTCTTTCTCAGCTTTGGCCATCACTTACATTCTTTTAGTTTCGTCGAGTTCGAAACTCCAGCAGACCTCAAGACCGCCGTGGAAAAGCTAGATGGACAAACGTTCAAAGGCGCAACGGTCCACTGTATCGCTGATGTGAGCTTCCTTCCACGGGACTTAAAATCACTCCTTCTGACATCTGTCGCAGATCCAAGAGGAACGCCCTGATGCCCGAAGCTATCGACAAAGATCTCCACCTCGAGGTCGCCATCCCACTGATGATTACTATGACCGTCGTGGACCACCTCCGCGCGGTTGGAGTCCACGAGGCTATCGCGAGCGCTCGCCAGGACGCCGACCTCCTATGGATGACTATTACGACCGTGGTTATGGAAGACGAACCCCACCAAGAGACTATGGCCCGCCACCTCCAAGAAGATACGATGCAGATCCGTACGACGCTCGCGGACCTCCACCGCCACCGCCAGCTAGAGGCTACGGTGACCCCTACGCGCGGAATGGAGATCCCTACGCCCGGCCAAGGAGCCCTCCTCGAGGATATGGCTACGGTGGAGGCTACGGAGGCTATGACGACCGCCGATACTAGTAATATCCAAAGTGGCCTTACCTATCGGTTGCGAACGGTACGGGCTTGAGATGTTGACGGGCATCCGCCCAGTTCCAAAAGTCGGGATTTTGCTCTCGAATTGTTCCTGTCCCGGCCAGATTGTCTTTGGCATTTAGGGAACTGCTTGCGTATCTTGCTTGAGCAAAGGATCAACAAAACCAGGGTCTTTTATCAGGAGTCACTTGCAACAACGGCATTGGTTCGGCTCCAGTTCATGGACTTTCTCTGTACCTGTAGAGGACATTTCTTCTGGTCACGGATCGAATATCAAGCTTCAACGTACACGCACGCTCATGGTTTGTCGAATGGATATTGTACAATGATTAACGGCCTGGATGTCTCTATTGAGCCCACTAAAGGACCAAAAATTCACATTCCATCTTGTTGGCTGGTTTACTCGCATGGCACCTGCCTGTATATCTTGGAAAATGGCCTTCCACCTCTTCCTGGTCCCGCGTGAAACTGAAATCAGCAGACTACCGAAAGGCTTGTGGCGACTCTTTTAATCCACAATGGCAGGTATTTTTCCACCCCCGAATCCGTTCCTTCCAGGTCGCCGACCGAAGCTTGACCGCATCTAAATGCGGCTGGGAAATATGGTGAGGTCTTCTCACTTGATCATGTCATTCCTTGGGCAACGTAGATGCCCATGCGTGAGCATATATCCCTTGTACGGTAGTCCCTTGCGGCGCTCGCTCTCTCGCGTAAGTCAACGACGAAACGGCTCCATGGCCGTCATCAAGCGCTATGACTACCTAGACTGACATGTCTTTCTTCATATAGATGACCGTATTAACGGTCTATCGTACTTCATAACTCTCGTCAAAAACATAGACAGCAGGAGGTTGGCTGCTGGCAGAACCAAGTAGATCGCGTTAAATCAAGCTCGTCTCCCAAAGAACTTCTTCCTCAGGCCTTGGGATTTGGCTGTTTCTTTCATTTTTGCCGGCTCCGAAATGCTGTCTTTCTGTTTGCCCTTGCCAGTTTTCCCAGGCGAGGCTACCGCTACCGCTTCCTTCTGTTGTTGTTCAGCAGCCATGTTCGGACGAATCGGCAGGGCCGTCAATCCTGATTGTTGTTGTTGCTGTTGCTGAGATATACGCGGCGACGTGGCTGATATGGGCAGGGGCAGGGGCGGATGATTTTGGGTATGGCTATGGCTCTCTGCAGCCCTGCCGCTGTCACTTGTGGGTGCTGTTCTGGGCCGTCCTCCTCCACTACTGCTGCCGGCACTTGTCACTGGTCTTTGTTGTGGTTGTTGCTGTTGTTGGTATTGTTGGTAGGGAATTTGTTGCTGCTGCTGCTGCTCTTCTTGTTCGTATTTTTGATCATATTCTTCATCGTATTCCTCTCCATCTTCGCCGTCGACTCCGTCGTCGTCGTCGTCAGCCTCATCGTATGAACGCTCCGGGTCGCCGTTGTACACGACCCACCAGCCTATCTTCTCGCCTTCGGCGATCTTGTCGCGCAGATCGGCCAGGGCTTCCCAGGCCTTGTTCGTTAGACCGGGGCCGTCGGCGAGGACTTCTTCGACGTTGACGCTCAGCGCTGTCACGTCTGCGGGGGAATTGAAAGGCGGCGATTTGCTCATGGGCTGTGTGGCTGCGCGGGGGGGTTTCTTGCTCGGCGACATTGCGGCCGCCGGCGTAGGCGATGTTGCTATTGCTGTCGCTGCCACTTGCGCTTGTCTCTCGTCTGCTGCTGCTGTCTCTGCATACTGTTGCCGTTGCTGTTGTGATGGCGGTGGCGGTGGCATTTGTCCAGCTCCGGCCCGCGACCCGTTCAGAACCGGCCCAGACCCCAGCCCGAACCCAGGACTCGCCGCGATCATGACCACTTTGTCACCGACAAACGCGTACGGCTGGCTGACGGCAGTCGGACCGTCGAGGTCGTCCGGGTTGTACTGCTCTATGAAGTCGAGTTTGCGGCCGCGACCGCGGTCGGGCCCTTCGAGTTCCTTCATGATGTCCGGGTATGCTTTGCGGAAGGAGGCTAGGATCTCGGACCGCGAGTTATCGTTCTGGATGTACTCGACGCTCGTGTCTTCGAGGTTGTGGATGATGGCGTGCACGCGGATCCCCGTGAAGCCTTCGCGCGGCCAGCGGAAGCCGTGAACGAGGTATACCGGCATCGCTTTTTCTTTTGTGCAAGCAGATTTATGGAGTGAAGGCGGAGGCGAGGCGGCACCAGGTTTTGTCTAACCCCCAGAGGTGTGTGGGAAGAGGGCAGTGGGGAGGCAAGAGATACCGGTTCGGGGCCGTCGAAGCAGATAGATAGATAGATTGGCTGGTGCGCTGCTTCTGAGGGTTGTTGTCTTGCTTGCTTGCTTCCTTTCGGGGACGTTCGCTGCGGTTGCCCTAGAAGGCTCATATAGGAGTAGTATCTCTCAAATCAGAGCTTCTCAGCACTGCTGCTGCGGATTGAGGATAGTAGGCAAGCATTGTTCGATCGAGCCCCAGGATGGACCGGTGCGGGTGTGGGTTTGTTTTGTTTGCTGAATTTCGACTGCTCCCTATGTCTGGCCTGGGCGAGCGGTCTGGCTCTTCGCGTCCGACCGCTTCTTTCCTTCTCGCGCCAAATGGGAAAAGCAGAATCACACAGGTGGTACGAAATCTCTGGGCTCTGTGCGACCTTTGATGAGGAAGATGAGCTGATATGCTGGCCCGCGCGGGCAAAGGTCCCTGCGTCTCCCCCACCTGAGGGCAGTTGTACTCAGTATGGAACAACGGAAAAAGAATGCAGGCTCGGCAGTCACTCCCACTACTGGTCACAAAGTCCCCAGTGGGTCAACTGAAGATCATGGTGTGCATGATGGGTGCATGATGGTGCCTATCGGATAATTCAGGGGGCTTGCCCACGTTTCTTTCCAGGCAGTTGGCTGTCTAAGTAGAGCTGTCTAAAGTGTCGCTGCTCTCAGCCTCGTAAGCCACAAGGTCGGATCAACCCCCTGTCACAAGACAAAAATCTAATATGGTGGGCTTATGAAAGAGACTTGGAGACATAATCAAGCAGTTGAAGTTTGAGGATGATTGCAGACTTAAGGTCATTCAGAGACGCTGTCCGGCAGTGTACCTGCGGATTGTGTCGAGTAACAAGCACCGGCCTTGGCCTCGATGATCGGACAATTGAATGCGCGCATATCCTGCGGGCTCGTGGTCTGCATGAGAGCTGCAAGGCGCACAAGTTGCTGTATTCTTCCCTCCACTGGCAAAAAGAAGCCACTTTGCGAGAGCATTGGTCTCGCTTTGAATGCTGTAATCTTCAGCCTTAGAACAACTGTAAGACTCAGGTCAATCCGTGCCGACATCCATCTGAGACCATAGCCGGTCATAGGTTCCGCTTTGGGTACGGCTCGTTCTTGAATCCATCGGGGTGATTTCTGAGCAAAGATGATGTAACAGGCTCAATCTGCAGGACGTCTTTTAGACGGGTTTGGCACAGATCTTGATGGGCTTTTGGGAGCAGACACTGTTGCTGACACGTCCTCCCCTGCATCATTTCGTTTCGTGATATTTCTTCCAGCTCTGGTCGAATGTCCCTTCGTTGACAGCGAATAGTTTAATATAGTCCCGCTCGAGCTCATGCGCTCTCTTACCAAGTAGCACCAGGCTATGAAGAGGAGGGCCCAGTTCAATATCACAGAGCTCTTTGAGCGTACCACAGACAAATCTCTCATCCTCTGCGCCAACTCGAGCACATCCAATGGCCAGGCTGTCTTCGTTGTAGATTTTTTCTCCCTTCTCCTCCTCAATCTCGAGCATCTGCTGAGCGCATTCAGATACGGTCATGTACCTGGGTGGTTCGTAGATTTTCCTTCCTCTTGCCATATTTTCCAGTGACTGCTCTTTAACCTTGATGTCCAGCAGCATCAACGTGTGCAGACCAATGGAAGCATTTTCACGAATGCGATCATAGAAACTGGCAGGTCTCCAATTGTCGGTGAAAAAGACCATCGAGACTGTTTGACCAAAATTGTACAATTGCAGTCCCGTCGCGCCGATTGCGTTCAGAATGGAGGCATTTGGGATTGACTTTGTGGGTATCGAAAGTTCTTTGGCTCGTAGTACGAGGTCAGTATGTGTCGTGGCTCCGAATGGATCGCCGACAACCAGGAAGGCTATGTCTGCTTTGTCTGCGCCTTCGAGGATTTCATCGCTAGAGGATTCGACCATCTCACGGTCCGCAACGATCACGGGTCTACCATAAAAGGACTCCTACCGTAACTGTTAGATGCCGTCGTCGTCAGCGTCGTCCGTGGGCACAGGGGGTTGAAACCTACCAACTTCTCCTTGCCTACGTGTAGTATGCTTGTGTAGGCTTCAAGGTAAACACGCTCTGCCCGTTTTACGACTTCCAGACCTTTGACCGTGATATCTGTCTCATCTGCCAGGCCGAGACCAACGAGGTACAGCATGATACGTGACTGAAAGCGCGAGGCTTTCTTTTCGCAAAGGTGAAGTGGCTTTCTGCATCCAAAGCAAGCACCGTCGGCTCAAAACAAAAGCGCATCGAAAAATGAAGTGGGAGGAAAGGCCTCCGGAAGAACTTCGGCAACAGCATTCGAAGTCAGCCGGGGCGGCGAGGCGGGACGTCAACAGAACAGACATTCATAGCCATTGAATTCATCGATACTCACTTCAACACCGGTAGATGCATCATAAAGTGTAGTTCCTCGGTTCGGTGAAGGTGGCATGGTGTTTGACGAGTGATTACTGGAGGATTCCTTCTCGTTGCTGGGGTGTCGCCTTCAAGCGTCTGAAGTCGTTGAACCGGAGTCAAGATGGCGGGCGAGAGACCTGCAAAGTACAGGCAGGAGATTCAGCAGGTAAGCCAATGCGCCCTTCTCGTTCATCATCATGTCCATCTCGTCCAACGAGGTTCCTCTGGACCTTCAAGCGGAAAAGGAACCACGGCCACAGGAAAGGAAAAGCTGCTGTATGGCCCAACACCTCCTGAATAGCACAAAATGCTCAGAATGCTGTCGACGCCCCTTGGGAACTGGTCAGTGAGCCTTGCACGGAAACCACTGGCGCCCACGGATTGCTTTATACAGCAAACAACATTGTACCGAAGGCGGCGAAGTGACACTCAGCACCACAGGGGTACGGCACAAACCATGCTACGCTAAGACACACCGGGCTCGGTGAAAGAAACATGTCAACATCTCGCCATCTCACCTTGTGCTATCATCAAATCGCACAAGAGTGGTAACAATGGATGAGGACAAGATCCCTGACTCACCTGCGCCCGCTGGTAGCTTGATCGGGGCTTTGGACACTGCAAGCCTATCCGCCTCACTTCCTTCGCTTGATCAATTCCATTGCCACGGGGGTCTCACACTTCTGAGCTCTATCGGTATCATGATGGGAAATGACATGGGCGACTTGCCTGATACTGATTCAACGGCCAGTGATCGTCATGACATGAATGATGCAGATGATAACGAAACCAAAGAAGAGTTCATGCAGAGACTGATTTCCTGGCTTCAACAGATGATGTTTGTCAGTGGCGAGACAGCCGAACCAAGTGCAGAGACAACATGGATGATTGAAGAAATAGTACGAGAACAAGTGGTAGAAATGGTAAGTATTGCGAATGATGCTTTGGTCACTGCTGACAGATGACGAGCTTACTCAAGCCACCGTGCTTGCAAACCGACGTGGTTCTAAATCTATCACCATTGTCGATCTCATTTTCCAAATCCGTCACGACAGAGCAAAGGTATCCAGACTCAAGACCTTTCTCTCCTGGAAGGATGTACGCAAGAACGTCAAAGATTCGGACGACAAAGGTGGTGGAGATGCTGGAGATGTTGGTGACTTTGACGAAGTAGGCTGCACCTGTTCCCCTTAAGCTGCTACTTTGGCATCTGATCATTTCTCAGGCGGCCGGCGGTGTCAATCCTTCTGCTCCTCAAAAGACAAGTGGCAACAAGAAAGCGAAACTGCTGTTGCCCTGGGAAGTCCAGTCCTTCTATTCAGAACAAGTCCCCGAACGAGAGGATGAGGAAGATGAAGAGGAGGAGGAACAAAACGAAGCTACACTTGCACGCCTAGCTTCAGCCGATGAGCGCACGAAGAACATGACTAAGGATGAATATGTCTACTGGTCAGATTGTCGGCAAGCGAGTTTCACCTTCCGCAAAGGCAAGAGATTCCGAGAATGGGCAGGTTTTGGAACAATACTTGACAGCAAACCGAACGACGATGTGGTCGACATTCTCGGCTTCTTGACGTTCGAGATTGTGCAAACGCTGACTGAAGAAGCTCTCAAAGTCAAAGCTGCCGAGGACCTTGCGAACAAAAAGGCCAATGGTGGACGGGGCGATCAAGATTCAATGAAGAAGAGAAAGCGAGAAGGCTGCAGTCTGTTCGAGATGCCCGAGGAAGGGAGGACACCTGTCGAGCCAAAGCATGTCAGAGAGGGATTTCGAAGACTGCAGGCCGTGCCAAACCGCTACAAGTTCATGAGACAAGGCTTTGCAGGAATGAGGACGCCCTTGAGGCTGATATGATCGGAGACCGTCAAGCAGGCGCTGGGGTTTTAAAGAACGGAGTGGCTGACGGGCAGTCCAGAGATACCCATTTGCATCTTGTTGGAGTCTTTTTTATGTATGATACTTGAAGCACAAAGATGCTCACAATTCGTCGTGGTTCCAGTCATTCTTGCTGTTGCTATCCTTCGCTACTCGAGTCATCCGATAAGATGGATAAGGCCGCATGACTCAACAATAGACGAGACCCCACGCACTCACGCACACCACGCCACCGACACCGCAGGCAACGAGACCGACAACTTGAAATTCATGTGAGTCGCTTGTTCGGAGTCATCTTGGGAATTTCCTTCTCACATCTCCACCTCCGTCTTCCAACTTGCATGCCCTTCAATTCCCGCCGAGTCTTCTCACCAGCCCAATTCATCCGGATCTTCATCATAGTCAATCTCACGACTTACATCACAGTTAAGGCCTACCTAAACCACACCAATTCCCACCCTCGACCGCTGGAGCACGATGGGGGGCAAAAAGGGCGTCGAGAACACCAAAAAGGTAGTGGGCAACGCCCGCAAGGCTGAAGCCGCCGCCGCAAAACAAGCCGTCGTAGAGGCCAAAGTCTCCGCGGCCGAGGAGGATCAATGGTCCAAAGGCGCCAAGGACAAGAAGAAGAAAGAAGACACCGAGCGCAAGGCTGCAGAAGCCAAAGCGAAAAAGGCCGAGCGAGACGCCCTGCTAGCTGAAGAGGAAAAGTCACAGCGTGCCACGGCCAAGGGCGCGAACAAGAAGACGGCTGAGAAGAAGAGCCGAGGCACATTGGACCTGGCCCAGCTCGACGGCGAAGCAAGCGGCACAACGGGGGCGTTGAATGCGTCAGGGATTGATAACGCCTTGGATGCGCTCAGCCTGACGGGTGCATCGAACGAGCAGAAACTCGACCGACACCCCGAGCGACGGTTCGCGGCGGCTTATAAGGTCTACGAGGAACGACGACTGCCTGAAGTTGCGGTTGAGCATCCCGGGCTACGAAAACAGCAGCGTATTGACATCATACGAAAGGAATTCGAACGGAGTGAGGAGAATCCGTTCAACCAGGTCGGCAATGTCAAATATGACGCGAGGAAAGACGAACTGGCGGACAAGAAGAAGGCGATCCGTGAGGGTGTGGAGAACAGGTTGGCCGAGAAGAAGTGAAGTGGGCACAGGGCTCTATGGACTGGACTGGTTGCTGTCCATGAACAGAAAGAAAACATGATAGTGGCAAGGACAAATTGTGGCTCTCACGAAAACGCTGTCCCACCACTATACCGCCGCACCCGCACGAACCCCCCGGGTAACAGACTTTTGAGCCGTGAGAGCGAGAGATCTGAATCAGTATGACTCTGGGCCCATGGGGCAAAGCAGCTGCGACGCATGGCACATGGCTTTGCCCCAGCGAAGATAGGTATGTTTTGCCCTGGGAAGCGACTTTCCAAGGCAAGTGAATGTGTTGCCGGCATGATCCTCTTGTTTTTGAGGCAAAGATAGAATGGGAAGGGGAAAGCACGTATCTGGTTATTGCCATCTAATGAGCATTTCCATCTTTCTTATTTTGCATACACATTGCAACCCTGATCCCGGGGTTTTCTCACTTCGCACGCTACTCGATACGTCCGTCTACTACCTCCTGTGCTGGGACAACTTCGCCTCATCCCACCAATCGCATGTCTATAGTGAGGTCTTTTAATCCCTGAAACACACACACTCTCTCTCTGTCTCTGTTCCTGTTCCTGTTCACAGGTACCGTACCGATCTTCGCAATCCTAGTGCTAAGGCTGCTCGCCAGAACACTCGACGAAATTATCGTCACTGGCACCTGTATGAGTAACGACAAGCGCCAATGTCCCCTCCTCATTGAAGACAACCCGATCCGCACCAGGTGCACCACCAGTATACACCTCGTAGCTACTCAGGATGGGATACTCATACCAGGGGCCCGAGACGGTGATATCAAACCCCTCTCTATCGTCAAACTCATGGGGATAGTCGTTGTCGCCAACCGTGTCGCCCGATTCGTGCAGCGAGTACCCCTTCTGCACGGCCGCGTCGATGTCGGATTGCCAGTAGCACGCGGAGCCGCATGTGTCGACGCAGCTTTGGCTTGCGGCCAGACCCGGCGTGAAGTCTCGTGGGTAGAGAGAAGGTGAGGCGTTGCGGTGGAGAATGGCTTTGGGCATGGCAAAGACAGGTGAGAGGAGGAGGGAGAGGGAGGTCATCAAGAGCTGGTCGGTGTTAGTGGACTGTGGAGTGGCAGAGTCGGGCAAAGAAGACGAACCTGTGGGATATACATTGTGCTAGAGGGGGTGGAGGATTGAGTCACGGTTCTCCTGTCTATTGAACAAGGGGAAGTATTAGAGGTATATGGGGAGATCTCTGGTGTATACCCCTTCAGCCGCGGTGGTTGTTGATGAGGATTCCTGGCCTGAACAACGTCGTCCATCATGTGGGAGCACACTGGTCCTCTTGTACTGCGAACACTCGCTTCCTCGGAGCGTACCGTTGTCCACGACGAACCCACGAGGTCCTTTGCTGTGGCCAACAGGGAAGCATGCACTTCAATACAGCTGCTGGTCCCTACCTGGCAAAGATCATCAATGGTTTGTATCTCGTACAAGCAGGGACCCCGTCCCACAAGAGGCGTTCGCAATATGAGTGGCTCGTCTCGACAGATTTCCCCAGATTGGGGCTTGCGGATAGCTTTCATTCAAGGATTGTCATGGCGAACAACAAGCATGTACGGTGTCCGCGGAAGCTCAAGGCTATTGATAAGGAACCTATCAAGGCGTAGAAGCGAAGCACGACGAAGAGGGAAAATCTTTGATGTCTTCATGATCTTCATCTCCACTCCTTCTACGAGACCTTCTATACAGTCTGATTGGCTCCTTACCAATACATATAATTTACGCCAGGACTGCGGCTTCCCAGATATCGGCTGCCTCTCCTGTGAGGATGTAACATAACACGGCGAAAAGCCTTGTTTCCGACCCAGATCAGCCTTGATGCATAAGACTTGAAAACTCTCAAGCATCTGTCACTGCATAAAACGCAGAAGTTGGACGCTACCATGCTTCCTTGCTATCCGGATGCTGGCACTCAGATCGCAGTTATATCCAACCAATTCCTTGCATCCGAGCACCCCATACTTGGAACATCTCTCGGGTTGGATTACGGGTGCATGACTGTTCGTACATCCCACACACAGAGCCTCTCGTCCCAACCACAACTCGCCGCCCATCCCTCACTGCCGAATAGACACCAATCCACTCCCGTCACGAACTCGGTATGTCGTCCCATCTGCCCGAGCTCTCGAGCCGGACCGCCTTGGTCACCACCATTTGTCCATACCCGACAAGTCATGTCGTAGCTGGCACTCAATAACAGATCTGGAAGGTGTGGACTCCATGCGACCTTGCGCACCGCATACTGGTGGCCTTGCAACAACTGCAAGGGCCCCTTCGGTTGCCGGATATCAAATGTTCGTATAATTCTGTCCACCCCGGCCGTAGCCACGATCGTGCTTCGATATTTGTTCCAGTCATGCGTAAGTGCTTCTGCGGGTGGGAATGTTGGCTGGAGCTTTCCCCCTGCACCCACTGACATAGGAGGTGAGTGAATCGGGATCTGCATGGTGAGATGGTTGCTGGCGCTCGCCGGTGTTCTCAGATCCCATATTCGTAGGTGGCTGTCCGAACACACGGCGCTCAACATTCCGTCTGTATGCGGGCTCCATTGCGTACTGTATGTACACGAGTGCGTCGGTAGTGTCAGCAGACTCTGCTGCCGTTCAGGATTCCATATCTTGACGGAGCCATCCCACGACGATGATGCAAATGTGGCTTTGGAGGTGAGGTTCCAACTGCACGAGAAGGCTTCTCGCGAATGTTCTTGGAACGTGGCTATCGGGAATTCCGGCGCCAGGGAAACGTCGTAAAGTCGTAACGAACCGTCTCCGGAGGAAGTCAGGACGTGGAATGAATGCGCTTCGGAATGCGTTACGTCGTAGAGGGCGTCTTGGGTGGGATAGCTGGGGGTGGGCTGGTCAGCATTTTGGTCCCCGCGCCTTGACGAGAGAAGGGAACGAAGGGCTTACGTTTTCAAAGGCACAATGCCATGCGGTGTCAACTCCAAGACATACAACCGTCCATTTCCCACCAAGCCATAATTTGCCGACGCCGCTACGGCGATGCGGTTGTCGAAGAAAGGAGAATACTTGACCGCGTAGCCTTGGAAGCCCTGCGTTCGAAATTCTAGCATTGCGGCGACGCGATTTCAAGACGCCTGTAGTATGGTGGCCTTCTCGAGCAGTCACACATCATGCAAGTGGCTCCCCCTGCTGGTAGACATCAAGTGGTTGCAATTGTAGCTTATCTTCCATCGGTCAAGTCGAGAGGCAGTGAAGGTGGATGTGGATGTGGATGAATGTCGCAGGCAAAGACCGATGTTCGAATGATGCCGAGGCTTTCTCCCCGCGTACATCGATATTCGTCTCGCCGCGTACATTATCAAGGCTTCTCGTCTAATTCACCACTTTGCCAGCAACTCGACTTTCCCCCGCGTCGTCACTCGGAGCAGTTGATAATGGCCCCAAGCAGAGGCGCATCCTTCAATTTGAGCCTCTCCCGCTATGGACGCCTTTATATCTCGCAAAAGGCGCCACGTCTCGCCGCCTCCAAAACCTGAGATTGTGGCTACAACCTCGTCAACACCGCCGTCTACGTCTGCCGAAGAGGAAGAATCAACAGACGTCAAGCTCGCAATCCTCTCCTCCCTTCATCCTGAAAGATCTCAAGATGATCTTCTCGAGATCCTGCTCAGCCAAGACGGCTCCGTCTGCCTTGCCCTCGAATCTCTGTCCTCGTCCTCCTCTCCTCCACCAAAGCGCAGACTGACCATAGCCGGCCAGCAAATCGCCCTGCCCTTCTCGTCTACAACGAACAAAAGCCCGTCCAAACAGCCCCTGACGAGAAAGGGCAAGACCCTACACCTCTACAGCCCTGCCGACATCGCCCAACACACCCCGTGCTCCATTATCCACAACTTCCTCCCACCAGACCTCACGGAATCCCTCCTCCACGAACTCCTAGCCGAAGTACCCAGCTACGAATCCATCTCCTTCAAGATCTTCGACCAGGTCGTCAAATCTCCGCACACAGCCTGCTTCTATGTCGACTCCTTGTCCGAGCTTGCCCGCCAACGCACCGAGTACTACTACAACGGCAATGACCTGGGCGACATCCGACAGATCCTCCCCGTCATGCGGCAAGTCAGCACTCTCGTCCGAGACGCCGTCAACCTCGAGATCGGGACGCGCATCCAAGATTTCTACCCGGAAGGCAAGAAATTGAAATATCAGTCCTCACAACCGTGGCAGCCCAACGCGGCGTTCGTCAACTGCTACGACGGCGGCGCGCAGCACGTAGGCTACCACTCCGACCAGCTCTCATACCTCGGTCCGCGAGCCGTGATAGGCAGTCTGAGTCTCGGTGTGGAAAGAGAATTCCGCGTACGCAAGATCGTGCCCAAAGACGACGTCGACGACTCCGAGGGGAGACATGCTCCTACCGCCACCGCCACCCCTTCCGCCTCGGCCTCCGCCTCGGATGTATCCGGCCAAATCGCGATCCACCTGCCTCACAACTCACTGCTGGTCATGCACGCCGAGATGCAGGAGGAGTGGAAACACAGCATTGCGCCCGCGCCGACGGTCACGCCGCATCCCCTGGCGGGCAACAAGAGGATCAACATCACGTACCGCTGGTACAGGGAGGAGTTTCGCCCAAAATATACGCCCAAGTGTCGGTGCGGCGTGCCCTGTGTGCTGAAGACGGTGCAGAAGCAGAAGGTCAATCGTGGACGATATATGTGGATGTGTCAGGTTGGGAGTAAGCCTGGAGGTGGCGATGGCTGTGGGTGGTTCGAGTGGGCGAGGTTTACGGATGACGGGGTTCCCGTGGGCTGGAAGGGCCAGAGCCCAGAGAAGGCGGGTGCCGAGTTGAAAGAAGGAGTTTGATTTCGAGAACAAAAACGATGCTTTGCTAAAGAGTGACGGGATCGTAGTGCTGAGTAACGCCGCAGGTACTCCTAACGCCTGATCGACGATATAAGCAGGGGGAAGACGATGGCGATGGCGATGGCACGACGATGGCACGACTAATATGTGGAATGAATTATGAATGGGGTACACCACGTCTTGAGAGCCACTAACTACTCGAATTACTGTTGCACAATCTATGTGCTCTAACATGTCGTGTCCGCGCACGGCCTATGCTCTATTCTAATGTACAATGTAGGGAGGAGATGCCCGTGATTTTTCCGTCGTGTGAATGGCAAGGGATAGGCTAGGCTTTATGCTGAAACGACCGTTGCAGAAAGAGGCGTCTTGATCGTCGCTTCACGGTTTGTTTCTTCAGCCTGGCCACGATCGCCGTGCTCTGTGGTAGTGACTGTCTTCCGGTTGTGCACTCCCTCCAAGGTCGTTGGCGGTACAGGTGGCACTACTCCAGAATCTTCGGCCGACAGTGGCGATGTTGTCGTCGTTGTCATCGGCCACTCCGGTATCGTAGTAGCCTCAGCTGGAGGAGTGGTACAGCCGCCTTTTGGAGTGTTGCTGCCAGGACTATAAGCAAAAGGGGATCGTCTCGGATTATTTGTCATGGAGAAGTACCCGTCCAGACTCGGCGGCAGAGAATGTCGAGAGCTGTTGTTGAAACTCGTGGCTGAGAGATGCTTGTATGGAGATAACGGAGACGGGCCGGTGGTTATCAATTCGACAGAAGATATGTCGGAGGAATAATGTGGAAGGACAATGTTCGACAGGTCAGTTACCAATAGCGGTGCTGACCGGCGACGATTCTGGCTGTGGACCGACTTGCTCCTGACGCTCGTGGTCAAGGAGTCGTAGTATTGGGATCTCGGTCGGCCATGTGTAATGGCATCTGGCTGGTCGATGATGAGGTTGAAGGTGGCACTTCGTGCGTCGTTGTGCAACAGAAGTGCCGGGTCCGAGTACAAGGACGCCCTGAGGTCTGCCGCACTGTGATGTCGAGAGCGAGAACGAGAGTGAGAGGGGGAGCGATTGCGAGATCTTGACCGGGTGCGTCCGCGGCCGTTGTGGCCGTGGTCGTGGATAGATTGTACTCTCGACCGACGCGGCATCGGTGAAGGAGGTCTGGAAAAGTCCAGAGCACATGTGGAGAATCTCGAGTTCTTCAAGTCATAGTCTGATATATCGTTCCTCGGCTCTTGGAAGAGACTCTTCTGCGTCCCATATAGCGATCGTCTCAGCCCGGCTTGGTGATTCTTCGGGTCCGTGGTCTGCGTGGTTTGAGGCAAGGTATTCATGGGCTCGGATTCCGGGTGACGCAGGTGTGGGAGGAGCTTTGAGCAGACGGCCCAGATGGCAAAGATGAGGAGGACCAGACCGAAGGCCACCACGATGATGGTGACACCGGGACTGGGTCCTGCCATGACAGTGGCAGTTGCTGTCAAAAATTCCAAGGATTGGCCATCACGCAGGCATAGTAGGCCCCATCGGGCAGTAGGTAGTAGTACTAATCATCCCTGAATGCCACGGGAGAGAGCAAAGAGCTCAAGGAAAGCAAAGACCGAACGAAATGTACGGAGTGGAAATGCAGACGGTAGACAGGCAACTCAACAAGGCCAGGCTGGTTCACACGCAAGTCTACTCCGTAAACACTCACAAGGGAGAGACACTCACTTGCAGCGATATCAACAATCTCCACAAATCCCATGTTGTTGAGATAGGGAATTATGGGATGATCCAATTTTGGGTACTCCGTACGGACTTTACGGAGAGTCAGGGAGGTGTACCCTGTACTCCGTACACTCTGTGTTCTTATCATGCATGAAGAGGACAGAAACAGGGCGGATGATGGTGGTTTGATGGAGACAGTGGCTTTTATTATGATGCACAGTGATAGTGAAGCGAGGTTGAAAGGAGATAAACTTGTTCGAGCCTGAGGATCACGTCGCCCAAAACTGTGTATTGTGATTGGCTGATACGGACAAGGCTGGCGCAAACGAGCCGCTCTCCTCAGGGGTACAGGGGTACAGGGGTAAGTCCCTCGTCCCAGCATTCTCCGACTTGACCGATGGTGGAGACTTCACGCGTTCATGGATGCCAGCTCCGTACGGTGGCACTGGTGGCTATCTAGGCGAGCGTAGCGTTTGCATCTCAGGCAAGTGCTTGACCTTGATCAACATACCACAGTCTCCGTACTTGTACTCTAAGAAGGCTGTTCACTTTTCCTTTCGGTCATGTACTTCAACTTGCTCCGTAACAGCGTCAACGACCAGCTGCAGTGTACAAAGTACTCCGTGAATTCTCTGTCTATGTCCTATTGCTTCACACCTACTATATCCGCACTCATCCTTTCATAGTCGAGCCTTACCGGAGAGCAGGACCTGGACTGCCTCGTCAGTCAGAGGAACATAACCAAACCCCTCCTTTTCGATCCAATACATCCTGTCGCTGCTGCTCCGAGGTAACGAAAAGCCTGGCCGTGCACAATACCGAATCAGTAAGTCCAATGACCAACAAATCAGCACTGCAATGGACGGGTAACTCACCTTCTTGCCGAAGTCCAGTCTTGAGCTTCTTCATGATCAGAGACACTCTATCGGCGCCCGTGTCGCTATCGTTATTGCCGCCGTCCAGCTGACGTCGATCACTCACCAGCACCCGCAGGAACCGCGGAACGGCATATGCAGGCAAAGCACCATTCGCATTCGTCGTCGTCCACTTTTCAAGCTCTCTGACAGTCTCCTGCTCTTGGGCGTCCGATTTTTCAGAGTCCATGCCACTTCCACTTCCACTGCTGCTGGTGAAGGTTATAGCCGCGCAGCCCAACTGTCCGTCGTATCCGTAGCGGTTCATGGGGATAGCGTAGACGTTGACTGACGCGATGTTGGGATGACTACTCAGACAACCCTCGACTTCGGTCGTCGAGATATTGTGCCCTTTTGCACGATATGTATCGCCCAGTCGATCGTGGAACGATACAAATCCATCTTGGTCCTGTCAAGTGAGATAACACCGTCAGTCACAAGCCACTCCAGGTCCATCGTCGCGCTCAGAGACGATTAAACGACTAAACGACTACCTTACTTTGGCCACAACGCTAACAAATCTCCGAGGAACAGGAACAGCGACTTACTCTGGCCATCGCATCTCCCAGCCTGAAGAACTCATCACCTTTAGCGAAGACATTCCTGAGCACTTTCTTCTCCGTCGCCTCTGTCCCGCCTTCACCCACATAATCGTGCCGTCGCTGTACAGGCGGGGAGATCCTACATATCGACTCACCAACCTCACCGGCTCGTGTCCTCATACAGAACCCTGTCTTTGGATCACGCAGAATCTCCCCGGTCTCCAGGTCAGTCCGCACGATGTAAAACTTATCCTGAAAGATGCTATTGCGCATAAGAGGCCCGTAATGCGCGACCTTGCCAACACCGAGGTCGTTCTTGTTCGAGTTGAGTATCGAGATCGTCGCCTCGCTCGCAGAATAGTACTCGACAATCCACGGAATGCCGAACCTCTCCCTCACGGCGCGCCACACGGTCGGTGCCAGGCCCAGTCCAAAAGCCAGATCCACCTCGTGGTTCTTCTCGTCCGGGAATCGAGCATCAGGAGGAGATTGCACGAGATATCGAAGCATCTCTCCGATATAAAGGATAGCATTTGCCCTCGAGCGACGGACATCTGCCCAAAACTCCCGCCGCGAGAACCGTCGGGCCAGAATCACCGTCCCAGATGTCGAAAAAGTGGCCGGCATACCTGCAAATCTTTGTCCCGCACAACACGTTAGTACATGTACGTACCCCTTCAAAAAGAAACTGGGCTCGAAACAGGAATGGGATGTTCTTGCTTACGTCGCTGTGCCATGGAACATGGGCAAGCAGATGTAGAATCTTCGTCGCTTGTCATGCATCCCAGGATATCTGTCCGGACAGGAGCCAGACAGACTGTACCCAGCCGGCCAGATCAAAGCCTTGGGCAGGCCCGTCGTGCCCGATGTAAACAGGTACTGAGAGGCGTCCGTGTGCAATACTTTCGGCCTCGAGGACTTTGGGAAATCACCCATTTCCGGGGTTGCGAGAGGTAACTCGGAATGTCTCATCACAGTTATACGCCCCCTGGACGACAACTGTCCCACAGAAGGGTATGTGTCATGGTCGTAGAGTACAATATGTCCAAGTCGAGCACACGAAGGGTCGCCACTCTCGAAAGCCCCTGTTCCGTCGTCGTTGAGATCAAAGGTCTGCGCGATTATGCCGGATAATTCGAACGTGGTGATCAACATCTCAGCCTCGCTGACCTTGAGGCAATGCTTGATATTCCCTCCCGTGATGGAGGTATTGATCGGAGCTGGAATTGCGCCCAACTTATAGAGCGCCCACCAAGTGAACATGAACTCGGGCGAATTGTTGATGAACAAGCCAACTACCATGCGGTTCCTGACGCCGAGACGCTTGAGTGCTTCCGCCCAGCGGCCGATTTCCTCTCTGAGCCGTTTGTAGGTCCAACTCCGGCCTTCAAACACAAATGCTTCTTGGTCGTCGTTCGAGCCGTACGTGCTATGCAGGACATGGTAGAACGACCAGTCATCCTCTCCATGAATCTCGTAGAGATGTTGAGCGTATCTCTGCAGCCTCCAGGCTCCACGGATCTGGGCAATGTCGCTTCCTATGGAGTATTTGGCGTCCAGGTAGAGGCCAAGCGCAGTAGAGACCGCGGCCACCGCGGCGGCCGTGGGGAGGGACATTTTCAGGTCAATATGGACAGTCCTATGCTTCCAGTCAATGTTTGAAAGATACAAGCAAAGACAGTATCCGAAACAAATTGTCTCTTTGGTGGTAGCTCGGGGACCTATTGCGGATGTAGTACTGATATTGCGGGGAATAGCGTTGACAGACGCGTTAGCCGTGGTTATGCAAAGTAGTTGGAGTACGAAGTAGACAACCAGTCTTTCTGCCTCGGTACTTGGTGCCTCGAAGGATCAAGCGTCTTCACGGTCTGAGAGCACAGCGGTAGCTAATCAATTGGCCAGCCTGCCGCTGAGAACAGCTAAGACGAAGCACCGATGGGGGCTCGAAAGCCAGATTCATCGCCAAATATATGAATGGTGACACCGCAGCACAACACATGATTGCGAGATCTATGGGACAATCTCTAGACCGTGGCAGTCCCTGCTCTAACGTCCAACGAGCACCAACCACCTCTCAGGCCGTGTGGAATCGCGGCCTCAAGCAAACGACGGATGAATCCGGCCTGCAGCTCTATCCAGTAGTCGTTGCGGCAGTACCTCATCATATCTGTGGCGAGGAAAAGTAACCAATTGGGACCGAACAAATGCAAGGAGATCAAGAGTCGAAAGAAAAACGGGCAGCCCTCTCGAAAGAAGAGACAACAACTCACATATGCACAGCCCATTCCGCAACCACCCTTCTCGTGTGCGCCGGGTCTATGATCTCCTCGACTCCAAACGCATTCGCAGTGCGGATAGGGTTCATAAGCCGACGATACTCATCATCGAGCCGGGCATACAGCTCCTTCTTCTTGCCCTCAGCCTCTGCCTGCTTCAACTCCCATCTATGCCCGACCTCAATCCCGCCGTCGAGGGGCAAGCTCCCCCATTCACCACTGGGCCAGGCCACACACATCATCGGATCGCGACAAGCGACCATGATACCGCCGGCGACACCAAAGACTCGGCGCGTCAAGACACTGAAGATCGGGATCGTGGTCGAGATGTAAGCCTTGCCCAATTCGACGCCCCAACGCATCGTTGCTAGATATCAAAACTCCAACGTCAGTGAACCATTACTCTTACTCCCTCGAGAAATCGTCTCATCTCATCACGAACGTGATGCCGGTATGGGGGGGGCTCTTCGTTGTTTCTTCTCATCAAGTGACTTACCTTGTCTTTCAGCCACGGTCCCAATGGCATAACCCGGAACATCCACGAATTGGACGATCGGAATGTTCATCACGTCGCACAACTTCAGATGGCGCGTGATCTTCTGCGATCCTCCAGCATCGAGTGCACCGGCATTGACTTCGCAATTGAGCGAAATCACCCCAACGGGCCGTCCCCCCAGCCTGGCAAGGCCGACAATCGCCGTCCGTCCCCATAACGCTCCGATCTCAAACCACGAGCCAGCGTCAAAAACAGTAGCAACGATCGCTCGAGCATCGTACATCCGTTCCTTCCTCCGCGGGATGATCGTCCTCAACTCCTCACTAACTCTCGCAATCGGATCGCTGACGGCCACGACCGGGGGCAACTTTGACTGTCCACAATTCGGCAAATACGAAAGAACCCTCCTGATCTGCTCGAAACACTCGGCCTCGTTCGCCGCCAGATTGTCTATCGTCCCGTTCGTGCAATGAATACCTGGACCGCCTAGCTCTCGCAGGGTGAGTCCCTCTTCAAAAGTCGCCCCTTCGACCACCTGCGGTCCCGCGTTGAACAGGCTCCCTATATCCCCTGCCATGACCGAGAAATGGGAGATGACTGCACGAGCGGCACCGATTCCAATCTGTGACAATCATTCGTCAGTATACCTTGAACCCCCGGTAGGGTGCGCAAGTATTACTACTGCAGTAGAGGGGGAAACGCCGTACCGCCGGACCTAGCACGGCCGCTAGATTTGGAATGCCCATGTTGATACCCTTGACGGCTTCGATAAAGCCAGGTACGCCGGGGACATAAGACCAGCCCTGTGTCTTGATCGAAGTCACAGATCCACCTCCAGAAGATCCGTCCGTAAGTTTGATGATGGGCATATTCAGAGACACGGCAAGCTTCTCGGAGTAGATCTTCAGGAAACTGGTCAGTATGAAACGTACAAGGGAGGCTGAATAGATCCCTTCATGAGACCAAGCACAGTAACATAACCGGAAATTTCTCATACATACCGTCTTATCTGAAATGGCTCCATCAGCATGTCCAGCTCGAATCGAATAGTCGTCCGCAGTGATGATCACTTTCCTGCCTCCCAACATGCCAAAGCCTAGTGAAAGGGACAACTGTAAGCACCATCATCGATTGTTTCCAACGTCAACAACCACCGTTCTCACCGTACCTTGAAGGTTATTAGTCGGCGTGAACGACACTGGTTCCTCGTCTCTAGGCCCCGTCTGCTTCCACTCCACCCTCCCACTGGCGCTGCCAATTTCCTTGAAACTGTCCTTGTCGACCAGCTGCTCCAGCCGTTCTCGCACCCACAGTTTGCCTTCACGCTTCTGCCTCACATACCCGCGGTTCGATAGATCCGGCGTATGTGCCATCGCATTGAGCTTTGCCAGATTCGAGAGCACATCGGAATAGTCAGCGGGTGGGCCAGTGTTGTTTCGCGAACCTTTCGCCGAGCGACGGGTCCGTCGACCAGTACTACTACTTGACTGTGAAGTACTAGCAGACCCATCCCTCTGGCTTCCAGAGATATGCCGCGCAACTTGTGAAAGACGTTCTGTAGCCGCCGTGTCTGTGGTCACGGCAGAAGCCGGACGGTTCTTGGAACTCATGGTGTGCCAACTGGGTCAGCAACGGACTGCTGCCACGGGTTGATGAAGGATGTGGAATGTCACTGTGACGGCAAACTGTACACTGTACGCATGATAGTTCGAGACTGTATTTGGAGGTCTGATGTCCTTCCTAACCCAAGGGGACATAACCTCGGTATAATATCTAGACGGCCGCCAGCCGAGACAGTAGAGTTGTAAGTGGGGAAGCCTTGCGCAGCATTGCCGAAGGGCACTGATGGCACTATCATGGTACGGGCGTCTCCCTAAGAATGAATATAAACGAGCTATAGATTAAGGAAGGTAGGCGACAAAAGTATAAGAGTATAATATAGGTATTTCGTGACTAGGTCACGTCGTACAATATTATAGAGAAGGCTTTTCTTAAAGAGGGTGGACGATAGAAGTATAAGGCCATAATAAGGGCGTTCCCTAACTAGTTGTACGCCGTATAAAGGTAAGGAGGAGTGCACGTCTTGAGAAGGATGGACGCCTGAAGTTCACGAGGGCCATAAATAGAGCACGCATTTTCAGAAAATACAGACCACGAAATGATATCTACTATACCCTGCTTTCGAGAGGGCGGTTACTCAGTACTCAAGAACGGACGGAAGAGAGATTATGAAGATGAATCAATACACTATCTAGAGCCATGGTGGCCCCCAGAAGCCACCCCCAGCCAACTCCTCATCGTCGTCGTTGTCGTCGTCGTCGTCCCCCAGCCCCGAGTCCTCCCTCATGCGCCTCCACACGCGCGCCGCCTCGTCTCCGCCCTGCGCCGACTCCTAATTCTTCTTCGGCGAGAGCTTCTTGACCACGGTCTTAGCGCCGCGGCGCAGAGAGGAGACGAGGGAGGCGGACGTGCGAGCGCGAGGCTCGTCTTTCACAGCGTCGAGGTAGTGTCCCTCCAACGCACCAAGGTCCAGGTTCACGTAAACGGCGTCGCCAAAGCCGAAAACACCATGGAAGTCGTGCAAGAGTCTCAGAGCATCGCTGGCAGCGATGACGGGGTACTGCTGATGGCTCGATGGGCGTACTGTGGCCAGCACAAGGTCGTCGAGGCCAGGATCAAGCGTGGCAAGGATCGCAGTGGCAGCCTCGTTGTAATACGCATGGACAGCCTGTTTCAGAGCGCCAGTCTCAATTTCAGCTCGCAGATCGATTGCTATGGCAGCGTGGTTCTGCAACTTGGTGTGTGGAGGTAGGAAGGCATGGCGATATTTGATCACAGCCGAAACCACCACAGGTTCATCTTGTTTGTCCGTTTTAAGGACATCAAGAAAGTGATCAACAAGAGCCATTGCAGGAGATTTCTCACTTCTGCCCACAGACTGTTCCTTTGACCGCATAGATGTCGACAGCCTGGAAGAGAGGCTCGTGTCGTTGATGCTCAGATAGACGACCACGACCCAGCGATCGAGCTTGTTCAAGTAGGCAAGGCTAGGCAGGCCGATCTGATTGATCTTCACGCCAGGACCACTGACAGATATGTCGATGCTGAGGTCGCGAAGGAAGCCTGGATAATTCTGGACAGCGCTGTGTGGTGGACCGGGGACGTGGGGATTGACACTGCTGTGATGATGAAAGGCGTTCTGCTCGTAAATCCCCATGTCGAAGATGACATATGCCGTGGCCCTGTGTCTCGAAGCATTCTCAAGGACTGCGAAAGAGTATGTCTCTACATTGAGAGCGCCAATGTTTGCTAGGCGTGCACCATTGTATTTGGTAAGCTCCTGGCGAATCAACGACGCCTTGGAAGCGGAGATCGACGGTGGTCCTGAGTAAACAGAGGGTGGTGGTACGAGCAAAGGATTCGGGTTCAGGAGTCGATCTGGAGTCAGGACTTCGTAGAACTGTGGGTATTGTGGAGCAGGGTGTCGAAACATGCCGTCGTAAGATGTCGCTTGCGTCCTGTTACTCAACACCGTGTTAGGACTCGTCCTTCCTGAATGAACCCCGTTCGAGACATCGTTCAGCGGTGGGCGGCAACCTGTGTAGGAGCTCGGTTCTCCAGTCTCAAGCGGGTAAGGATTCAGCATCCCATTGATAGAGGGGTAGTTTCCCATCGCAGGAGGCATCAAGGGCTGAGCCGGCAAGGGTTCAGTGACAGGGAGCTCGTCATCGCGAGGAAGATCGGCAGGAAGGTTGTTGTTTGAAGCCATGACTCGAGAGAAGACACGGCGGAAGATGCCTCTTGGGTTTGGTTTTGAAACTGAGGTCTTGCGAAAGCGTAGAGATGATTCAGACTGCTCCAGCAACGCTAGAGGCTTTGCAAGATGCTGTACGATCATTAGCTCGAGTCTGAGCGAGAGGATTGGATGGAGAGAAGAATCATTACCTTGTCAGGTCTGTGGGTTGATGATGTCGCGCGGCAAGCCGTCTTGTGATTGTGAATTGTGTGATGAGTTGAGGGAAGGCGAGAGATGGAGGACGCGACGCTGCGCGAAGTAAGAGGCTGGGAGACGATGGTTAGCAAGCGTCTCGAGACATCAGAGAAGCCATAGGAGCTTCTTACCTTGGTTTCTCCGTCAATGGGAAACCTCTTCTTGGGATGCTGGAGGCTTGTGTGATGACTTGGGAGAAGAGATGGGAAGGGGACGCAACCGTATGAAGCTGAGTCTTGGCTGAAATCTGTGTGCGAGCGAGATGTGCTTTCTCTGCCCCAAATCGAAGACCACGAACCCGAGATTGATCGAACTGAGAAACTTCGGCTCTTTGCTGAGGTGATTCGAGAGGATTGGCTTGCTTCGTTCTCACTGAAATCGGGATTACGGACCCTAAGAACCCTCGGGGTCGCGTCCAGATCCTCCCACACCATCTTGACACAATACCAGCTCCGCGCTCTTTCAGTAGGGTACTGGCAGTATTCAGTGTGAGTGTATCCTCCTGCTGTCCTTTCACCGCCCTGAACCAGACGCAGTTTCAGTTGATGGGCAAGGACTCGACTTCCCAAGTATCCTCTTTGACCGTACCAGGCTGTTCACAATGTTCGCTCACACACCAATCTAACTCAGTATTGAAGCCTGAACACGGGAAGCTTGTTTCCAAATCACCATTCCCAAGGGATTGTGTCGACCTGCGATGTATTCAAGGCTTTTGGCACAGTGATACCTCAGTATCTTCGGCAAAGAAACCGCACTTCGGGTGCAGGCAGTCCAAAACAAGCCCACCAAAGTACCAATGATTCGGAGACACCCGAGCACTCTCAAGCTGATGATCAAGACTTCTACGGAGTCAAAAGGACGGTCCAAAGCCGCTGAAGCTTCCAGTCCTCCCTGGTCGGGTCTGGGAGCCAATGGCAGAGAAAGTCGTAGGATCCAAGAGGAAGAATGCCAGATATAATGTTGACCAAGAGGTGTCGATTGTGTTGTTCTCCAAGATTACTGGCTGTTTCAAAAGTCATGCAAGCTCTACACAATGCGTGTCGATACTTGAGACAAATCCTGAGGCATATTCTGCAGCATACATTGGTGTAAGACGAAGAGGAAGGCTTGAATACTGACGAAAGCTGTGGTTCCCCAAGAGCCCGACTGCGGCTGCGTCCCATCGCTCTTGCACTCCCAGGCTTGAGAGAGGGCAGGCGCAGTAGTCGACCAAGTCCAACCCACTGGGCAAGCCAGAGAAGGTGCAGACGGGTTCGGGACTTCTCGTCGGCATCACATTGCCATACTTGATATCTCGCTTCTCACCTTGTCGAAGAGCTCCTCGTCCAGCTTCGAGAACCGGATTTGCCGGGTTGCATTTGCGGCCATCTTCTGTCGCGCATCCGTGGTTGTCAAGTCTACAGAAGCCCGGCCAGCACGACCGCCGGTCGCACTACCGAAGAGTGTGGCTTCATTGATGCTCGCCTCAATTCCGTTGGTGACACGCGATTCCCAGACGCCGTCCCACTTCCATTCACTGGGGTATTTTGGTGAAGATGGTGCACCATCACTACTTGTTGGACTTTTTGCACGGGCATCCTTCTTGCTAAAGCCTCGATGAGCGCGCCAGGCATGCCACGCGCTCGGATCACCGGCCACGTCGAGCGGTATGCTGTCCAATATGTCGATGTCCTCAAACGTACTCTTGATGTGGGACAACATCTTCAGTAAGAGGTTCTTGCGATCAAGGATCTCGTTTACCTGCAGTGGCGCTGTCGAACTGGCACCATCAGCCGCACCAGGCGCCAAAGCGGTTGTGTCATCTTCTTCGGTCACCCCGCCGCTGTGAACTCCATCGCCCGTCGTGAGACTCCGCCGTCGAAACCAGTTCCGAAAACCATAGCGCAAGGAGAATGCGCCGGGCGGGAGCCTTCCGGTGTCAGAGGCGCTGATCGTACTAGACGCGTCGAGAATACTGGCGCTGAAAGTGTAGGTAGTCAGTGGAACCACGAGAGGGTGGAAAATGTCGCTTGAAAAGGTTACGAGAGGAGGATCCTCAGGATATGAGTTGGGGAATGCTATGTCGAATCGAAGCACCGCCCCTGCATATGGCCCTGCAAGTTCAGAGTCAGCTTGAACCACCTCACAGTGTTGGGAAGGGGGGAAGAGGTACCTTCGCGGACAAAGAGGACCGCGGCCCAAAGCGAGGGATTGCCAGGCGTGAGCGAAAGATAAATACCCTCTGGACAACTGTCCTTGAGAGATGAGCTTGAACAAGGTCAGCAGGGAGTGTCAGCGTGCAGACAACTTACTCACAAATCAAGAACAAGTTGTTGTCGACGGAAAGATGGGAGCAAAGGAGTGGACATGTTTATGGAAGAGAAGATGTTGTTGCAGAGGGAAGTTCATGGGTGGAGTTGAACCCCACGAACGCCGAGGAAACAAACGATAGGGACGAGCCACAGGCGCAAAAGGGCCGCACCAGCCTAAAGGTCCCCTGAGAGTCTCAGCCGCGTGCCTACAGCCTATCGGGACAAGGCGCGGCTGGTCATGGGTACTTGCGGATGGTTGGCCCCCTGGGGAGCGTTTCGACGACTAAGCAACTACAAAGGTCAGGTATGAGACGCACAAGGCATGCAGGAAACATGCAAACAGGAGATTCCCGCTGGGCATATGGTATTGTCGCCCAAGCCGAAAGGGAAGTGCTGCTTGCATGGAGAGTCGTGTCAAGATCCGGGATGGAAGGACCTGGTCGTCGCCAGCTGCAAGAGGCTACATGGCACAGAGCACAAAGCATGGTGGACAAGCAAATGTTCCAAACGAAGTGTTTGTCATTCGTGTTCATGAAAAGTCATCAACGCGTGAACCAGCTATCAACCTAGACATGCCTGAATCAGGACGACTGGCATCTCAAGGTGCTCTTCTTCGACTTTGAGCAACAGCATCAACGCCATCAGTAACACCTCCGAGAATGCCTTCAACAAGCCATGATCCTGCATCCGCACATGCGCCTCCCAGCCGGCCATCTTTGAACCGCGTCAAGGCCTTCTGTAACTCGACGCTGCGTTCGCCTAGTGCTGAAGTCAAGTCGAGCCCATTCGCAAGGAATTTTTCAGTGACTTGGTGCTGTCGCTCATATTGCATTATGCGGTTCAGGAAGGCCATGATGATGGGAAGAAGCAGCAGGACACCAGCAATAAGCCAGCAGACAACCCTAGCGACTCCCTGTCTGAGGAGGCTAGGATGCTGGTGGCGTGCGGCTGGCGCTGTTTCTGACGGTTGGGACAGAAGTTGCGGAGACATGCTGGAACGTAAAGACTCGATCTCAAAGGTTGTCAAAGTCTCAGGCAAGGCCATATGCATGTACCGCAAAGCATCGATATGCATGCTGCGAAGAGCAATACGATCTCCGCCTTGTTCGGCTTGCGTTTTGGCGGTCACCCACAACCTTATGCCTATCGCAGCAACATCCCAGTCAACGCCAGTGCTTGTCTCTGGCTGTGGAAGCGTTCTCAGACTCAATTCTTGCGTGGTTAGTTGTCCGTCCGGAGTCTCTGGTCTTATCATTGGCGTGCTGGCACCACTTGATAGGGCCGTAACAGCAAAGCCATAAAATTCCTTCTCATTCCTTGCATTGACGCATGAAAGTGTACGGGCGTTTCGCTCGGGGCTCGAGGTCTGGAGAACAATGGCTTTCGCGGATCGCCGTAGAGAGGCCAATACGGGGATGCGTGACCGGACAGCAGATGGGATCATTGTATAGAAGGTCGACTGCGATATGGCTTCGCATCTCCCGGGAGGAGGGCCCATTGCGATTACGGGCAATGCTGAGTGCGTGAAACGAAGAGGTTCGTCCCCTGCCGGCACCTATTCACGATGGCTGACACGTCGCAGGAAGGGATTCAAGTGAAGGGGTACTCGGTTGGACAGTGGTCAAAGGACTTGTCTACATGCGAAGCAGAGGGAGGGATACTGTTATCAGTAGTGCTCTTCATAGGGTCGCTTTTCACATGCACAGGGTCAAAAGCACAACATACCGACAGGTGACCACGTTTTGACGGCAAGGACGGGTTTGATTAGTTCGCAGCACGGTTGTTATTTTGTTGAGCGAGAAGCGGGCCAGGGCGGTATGTGCTTTGATAGCATGAGCGTAGGGAGAGAGCTCGCCTCTTTCACATGCTCCTTGCTGCTGGCGCTTATTGGGCCATTTTCGCCCAGGGAAGAGTAGGGATGTCGCCTTCACGCACGGTATGCTCGGAGATCGGGGCGGTGGGCGGACAGGAGGGAGCTCCAAAGCCATTGTAGAAGACTGGTAGGTTCGTAGCCTACCCCCCCAGGTTCATGGTGCTGCACTTCGACTGTGTTTTTGAAGACGTTCGAGTCAGGACAGAAGACTTGCAATTTTCTCTAAGCTCGGGTTCGGATCAACTTTCGCCCGGGCCTCTAATAGGCAGCGAGGCAGCATACGGTCGAATTCTTGTTGCTGACAGCCCCAAATCTGTTCGACACGGATCGTTCGCAAGGCGTAAGGCAAACATGAAGCAACCCGTCATGCCAGACACTTGTCATCGATGCCATAGCAGTAACTCGAAGCAGGCATCTACAGAGATCAACCGCAGGGCGCGCTACTAGACTGGTTCTGTGGGCGATGATAAGCGAATAGTACAGGACAGCTGTAGACGCAGTGAGCAAGTGATTCGTGGTCCAGTACTAATATGTATATTTCTAATCGTAAGCCTGTGATACTGACGCCGCTCCTGAATCCCAGCACACGCCCTGTGCCTGACCATCGTAAATCTGTTGCGTAAGAAGGACGCCATTTTCCGGGTTTATATATAAGGATAAGTATACCAGCAGGCACAGCTCCTCAATCATCAGCATTATTTCCATATAGTCATTCTTTTGGTCTTCATGCACATATTCTTCTTTGCCATGTCTCAATTCAAGCGCATATATCCAGTCAACTGATTGACATCCTGCTCGTTCATGAAGGTGTTCAGGGGCTGCTTCTGCTGGACCGGCGCAGCTGATCTCATATTGTTCAACCCCATATCCATCATCGAACTCACGCCAAAAGAGCCGTACAGGGACTCCCCGGGGATGCTCGAGGAAAAGGGCATCGTGGACGCAGGCGTTGCAGGCATGCCGCCCGCCTGACCGTCCAAAACCACCTCGAAATTCATATCGTCCACCATACCCAGGTCAAGACCACTGAAGTCGATGCTGTCGAAGTCGAACTCCATGTTCTGATCGAACGTGGCGGCTGTGGCGGAGTTGGGCATGCTGCCATAGTCTGCAGTCATGGCTGGACAAGAGGTGGAATCAGTGGACACACTCTTCCTGGTGGTGGGCGCTGTTGCTGGTGTCTTGAGCTTCAAGCCGCCTTTGATCACATATGGCGCCATGATCGGTACTTCGGCCAGATTCTGGGTCACCATGTCTTCGGTAAGCCCGCTGACTCCTTGCTGGTACTTGAACGTATCCAGCCACTGCTGATTATCCGCGCAGGTCCAGTTCCATGGGTCGCTGTCCTCGTAGATGATCATGCGCGCCTGGTCTTGGATGTCCTTGTCCGTGGGCATCCTGCCTGCGGATTTCTGCTGGGAGACGAACTTGGTCAGTTCCTGCTCCAATCTGCCCCAGCAGTTGGAGTCCTTGGTGATCTGGTCGGGTTCTGTACTCTCGACGGAAGTGCCGGTCGTCAGACCAGCATCTGTGCCGGCTGATGGCGTCGTCGTCTGCGCTGCTCGAGCAACATATGGATCCATGGTCATCCGCTCATGCGCGATAAGGTATGGTGGTATGGCGTTCTCGACCAGTCTTTCGACATATGGCTCGAAGCCCCAGCCATTAGCCCACATGCTCATGTCTGCGCCGTTGCGGAAGTGTGCGGCAAGATGGTCTGCACGCTGTTGCCACGCTGTGAATTTGGACGGACAGAAGCCACAGGAGGATTTGATCTCATTTGTGGTACTTTTCCACGAGTCCATGTGAGATTGGACTTTTGCATTGTGCATCAGTTTGAGGTGCTGGCTCAAATGGTCCTTCCGATAGAAGGTACGTTCTTGCATCGTCTTTTCTTGACAAGCCGTGAAGTTGTGCAACTCCAGATGCTCTGCAGTTGGATTTGGTTCCCGGCAGAAGACACACATCTCCGTCTGTGTCAAAGCATCGATCATTGTTCCGCCAGTGGGACAGCACGACCACCGCTCCAAAGCCAGATGCAGCGACTTCTCGTGCCTTTGCCAGTCATATTTGGCAGGGAAAGAATCGGTACAAAATGTGCATTGGAAGATCCTTGCACTTCGCGATTTGGCCTGTTGCGCAACGGTCCGTTGTGTTATTGGGGCCCTCCTGCGCCTGCGTCTATCTTGCGACGAAGCAAATGATCCTTTGGATCGGTTTGACCTCGAAGATGCAAAGGTCAGGTCACTGTTGGTTGAGTCTTTGGTGCCGAAACTGCTGACTGATGGTGCGCGGAACATGGAGAAAGAGGAATCTTCCTCACTGGAGGCTTTTCGCGAGCTGGTTCTAGACCCGGCGCGAGAGCCATGTGCGCTGGAATAGGATTGGTTGCGAACGAGAGGTATGGAGGTAACGGCTTGCGCGATGGCAGTCATCGAAGCAGGTTCGTGTTCGGGGGGCGAAGCTTTCCATCTGTCTAGCGGGTTCAGGTTCGCAATGTCTGAATTCTCTTGTCGTTGAGGGATATCAATCGCACCGAGCATGGGTGAGGATGGTCCTGAAGAAGGTCGGACTTTGCCTCGTCTCCGTGCGTTGGCGAGCCAGTTTGAGATCTGGCTCCGCTTGAGGCCGGTGATTTGCTTGAGTTCATCTTTTTCTCGTTCATTAGGGTATGGATGATCAGCATGTTCTGCAAGCCATTGCTTGAGAATCTTGACAGCATCTCTTGGGAAGCGAGCACCAGTCTTCCGACCGCGTCCTTCTTCCATGGATCTCATGGCTCTTCGCCGTTCTGTCATTGTGCCTTCACATACTTGTTGATCTTCTGAGATACCAGGGAAAGTACTGACGAATCCCTTGGGGATTTTCGAATGGACGAAACTGCATTCTCGGTACAGAGAGATGCAGCAGGTACATCCTGTGACTAATGCTCCTCGTGTAGCCAGGAAGCAATCCAAACCCATCCTCGCGCAGAGCTCACATGGTTCTTTGGCACGAAACATGGGGTAGTCCATGCCGAGATCAGACGTGTGTGGAATGGCCTCGACTTCGACATTGTTGATTAGTTTGATCATAACAGTGCTCGGTTCTGAAGGTCGGCTGGGTGCCAGATTGAACGACTTTTCGAAGAATAGCGAATCGTAGCAGTCATTGGCATCCTCTTGGGTTGTTTCGCCCATCAACGAAGAGCATTCGTCGAGCTCCAGGTTTGGAATGATGTGGGACGCATCCTCGAAGTTGAAGTACTCCATTTTGTTTGTTGGGCTGGACACCGATATGGTCCTTCTCAGCAACGAGTCGATAGAAAAGATTGAGAAGTGAATGTCAATGGAAGGGCATCTGGGGTATTCAGCCTTTCATTGTCCCGTTGGAAAGCGAATACGGGGACTCAACGTCGGTTTGAAAGGTATGACTCTTGCCTGGCGTATGTTTAGGTGTGGACCAGACTTGGCTATGCACGCCCTTCGTTCGACATTGACATGGTTGTTTTGGGGCATGGTGGGAAACTCCGAGTGCACTGCTCGGCTGGTACACCCACTTACACCCATACCCTCTCGTTAGTGCCCGCCATCAGCCGCTTACGGTGACGCTGGCCTGCAGTGAGTGGCATCTTCCAGAAAACCGCTCAAACAGATTCGACTCTGGCTTGTGGATCGCCCAAGGATTCTGATGGTGCCCTGGTATTCGTCACACGAGCAGCCAGGACGCCTGAACAAGGGCTCACCAGGCACAACATTGGCTAGAGCGTTGAAGATAGGCAGGCCCTTAAACCTATCACCTGTCAGTCTGCTTTTAAGTGCTTTGGTCGGACGCAGGCTGACAAACATGCCAGTCCACGAGTTTTGCCCAACACTTGTACTCTGGCAGTAGCACAGTAAATGCAGTGCTTATGACATGGCAAACTGCGGCTTCGGATAGACTACTACTTGCTCAAGAAAATGTGCCGAGTTCTGCCTGGAGGGGCTTTACAGCCCGGGGATACTCCAAAAGTACGGCCGCTGGGGCATCGAGATACTTGGAGGTTGTTACTGTATGCAACTTTAGTTACTCTGACACTTCGCCGGCGAATGCTTTGGTGGACTCGGGTATTGAAGATGACTAACTAGTATTTCCTTATTTTTCCTTATGCACATCGCTTATTCAGGTGCCTCGAGCCGTGCATGACAACTCATTCAAGAATGTGTCAGTTTGAGGTAAAACAGGTATGAATCTGCAAGATACGATTCTGGTTGTTCGGCGTGAAAGGAAATCAATTCTCCCAGCAGTCTCACAAACGTCCTTCCGCTTATAATGGTGGCTACGAAGTACCCGGAGTATTGATGTTTGAGTTGCTGGTTAGTACTACGGTATCCAGGCGTGATCGTGTAGGTTGGCGCTAGGGTGTTACTCGACGACAAACAGCAGCAAGGACAGCTTGTATGGTATGAAGGCTCCCTATGCCATGGCGAACTTCTGGACAATATATGGGGTAGGCGGGTTCCGGGTTCAATGTGAGGCCCAACTACTGCATTGAACGTACTGCCACACGCGACAACAACACAGGTCTGGTACTTACTTCACCCCCTGAAAGTTGGATTTCGTTCGTTGATATACTGTGACCAGACTCAATGCGAAGGTGTATGAGTGTCTGATCGAGTTCTGGCGTGAAAAGAGTAGACAAATGCATTGTCAGAAAGGCGCGTGCGGTCTCCTCAAATGGACTGTACAAGACGTGGTCACAATCTGGTCTGCTCCTGGGAGATCACCCTGCTGATACTAGTAGTATACAGGCTTAGAAGAGCGCCAGTCAGAGCTGGACATTTCGGCCTGCCATTCGAACTGTACAGGGCATTTTCTTCGTGGTCGGTCGGCCCCGAAGATGCAGCTGAAGTCTGAGCTGAATATGAATGATATTCCCAGGTCCCTGTCCGATGTACTAGTAGCAATGCTGTATCATGTAGGGCTTTGTGACGTCGAATATAGAAAAGCATACGGTGCTCGCCTACTCGGACCTACCGATTGTCTGACTCGACATAAGTAAGCCCGCCTCGGAGAGAGTCAGAGTCGTCAGAGGCAGAACCCAGCGCGTGAGCTCCTGCGCAAGAGCCATGTCTGCAGTTGAACGGTAGCCGACGTACTCGAGAGATCAAGGGAAGATAGAACCAGCATATTCCGCCGCGTTGTCCCATTGGAAATGTTGTTAAGGCATCGGACGCATCGTAGATGACTGGCGAGCTGGATGACTTCACCTTGTCAGCGTTTCAATCGAGACAAAACACGCCATGCCCAAAAGACTCTAGCGATTGCAATGTTTCTAAATTTGAAGCTCCCACGTGCCTCGGAGGTTTTGTTAGGCGATCAAGTGCTTAAAGGGTGGATAAGTTGCGAATTTGAGATGATCATCATCATCGAAGTTATGTGCGTAGTAAGAGGGGGAGGGGAGCCTTAGGCCATCAGATCTTCAAACGTAGATGAAAGATATGATCAAGTCTGCCTCGCAGTTTAGAGAGGTGGAGGGCCAAAAGGCGCCTTACCGTTCGGAGTCGGCGTGGACGTGGACGTGGACGTGATGAACACAAGTTCCCGGAAAAAAGGTAATCCAGTTCCGGAGACTCAGCCTCAGGCTCAGCTTCTCATACGGGAGGTAGTGGTACGAGTACTCCGTAGTGGTGGTGAACCAGTCATTATCACTCACCTGCTATGGAAGTATCTTGTTCGAGAAACTGTTGTCCGGTACCATCGGTGGATGTTCTGCAAGTGATCTGGTCTCCCTCACCGGATCGCGGACCGCCATCGTCTCTTTCCATGCCATGGTTTCCGATCTATGCAGGTCAGAATGCTCTTTTCTTAGGACCCAAGACTCCAGACTCAAGACCGTGCAGCATCAACAATAATTCAAGTACTGGTCTCTGGCTCCGTGACACATACCAGGCTCTTGTGTGATATTGGAAGTACTAGTACTGACCATGACTGACATACTCGGCAATCTTGAGTACTAAGTATCACAGACCCTGAAACCGTGCCGGCATTGATTCACATGCCGTGCGCCAGATGTTTCTAGATTGTTTCTCGAACATCGTCGCACCGAGATACTACTACTGACGACGTGCATGCATGAACGAGAGAAATGACAGACCACGGCTACGGAATTGAGAGTCCCCACTGAGTCCCAGCATCCGTACAGGAGTACCATGAACCACTTTCCTCGTCCAACACCAAGATGACTACCCGGGACTGCGCCTTGCATGTCTACACGAGATAGGAATAGACTTGGTTGTATCCGTCCTCTTTACGGCGACCTCTATTGGCCGAAAGACATATCACCAAGACACTTGTGATAACCCACCTGCATGCCATGCCCATGTTACTCGTATGACGAACACGGTATGGGCCTGATCTCCGTGAACCTCAGCACTAAAACAATTGCTCCCACCCAGTCCCTGGCTTCAGCTACACGAAACTAATGCACATCGACTGCAGCCTTATCCTGCAAGCCACCACGCTTTGTCGAATTTAGCACACCCAAAGAAACGGTCTTGCGTCTTCACTGCCCACTGACAATTGCGACGCAACGCCTCTTTTCCCAGTCTGTCTTCTTGTTGGTTTGCAATCCCTGGGACGGATCTTCGAATCTTCGCCAACGGACCAGGGGACAGGGGGGCAATGCAGCAGGGGATTCCCTTGGCTTCGCGGTTCCCAGGCCTTCCGAGGTAAGGTCCCGTCTTCCTTGAGCATGCTTGAGGCATCAAAAGTCCATTTTCCGTCAGCCCTACGAGCAATTACCGGGGGGGCTTGTGCTCTCGATCGGAATCTCTAGCACCAGGCTAGGGTGGTAGGCGAGTATGGTACCCTCATGTCAGCCCCCAAATTTACCTCATCGCATGGCTTTCAGGAACCCGAAAAGAGCTACGGATACTGTACACAGTAAGTTACTCACCCAGACCTTTGGTAACGGTGGAGCCGCAGCGAGGTGGAAACTCATATGCTACCTATGCTACCTATGCTACCTATCTTCGTCATACCTGGTCGTCGAGCAAAGATATATATCAATAGCAGACTCCGAATGTTTGCCATGTTGAATTCCACCAGAACAAGATACACTCCTTCAACAACAAAAACATATCTTAGTCTTTTTCCTTTGCTCGCATTCCCTTGATTTCGGTTCAGCACATTCAACTTCAGCCAACACTAGACGCAAGGTATACCACCTCTTTTTTCCTTACTTCTATTTTTTCTTTGCCCTCGACAGTCAGCAACCAGCTAGCCAGCGACAAGCCCACCCAGTCTCTACGACTTTTCTCATCTCTCATACCTCATCTCTATCTTTCCTTGTCTCCTGTGTCTTCATCCAACCTTCCAACATTTATTTCCTTCAATATCTTAATCCAGCTTTTCTTTTCCAAATGGCCATTGGACGAGGCGGGTACAACACCCCTGCAGGCACTGTTCCTCAGAAAGGTCGCGGTGGATACAACAAACAAGGCCGAGGAGGGTACAACAAGATGGCCATGATTCAAGGCCGAGGCGGATACAACCGACAACAGGCAGCCCAGGGCCGTGGCGGATACAATTGAGCGAACCGCATCGCCATCCACCTCCGAAAACCATGTGAACCATGTTCTCATGTTGTGATCCTGGTTTGATCACAGCATCCCGTTCTTTTCTCGATGGCTCTAGACGAGCACTCTTCTCATCGATTCGAGCATTTTAGCGGCATTCTCCGGCGTTTTCATTTCGACATTATTCTGGCACGCAAACACCAGTCTTTCCAAGCGTTTGCGGCATCTTCAGGCTTTTTCCTTTCGACTTTCATTTTCCGACACAGAACCTATAAACAACACAGATTTTGGGATCAGCATGGCTTCTTTCGATCGATCAAGCACTTCAGCGGCATTTTCCGGTTACATTAGCTTCACTGCTCTGCGAGCATGAAAAATCGAGGTTCATAGATTGCAAAGTCGCAAGACGACCAGCATTTCTAGGAGTTTTTTGGGTCATGGGGATTTCAGTGGACCGTGGTCAAAGACATGGTGATCGGGTTAGATGTGCATTTCGTGAGCGTCAGGGATTTTGTTTTTGTTTTTGTTTTTGGGAGAGCATTGCAAAGGGTACAAGAGGCAGGACCTCCAATATGGGCCAACAGAACAAATCAAAGCAGATATTCATAATCCACCACATAATGTCGAATTGCGAATTTTCAGCATCAAGAGTCTTCGGAGTTCCAAACCATGATAGAGAAACCCGTGATCGCAAAATCACAAGGACAAGTGTGTAAACGGGCAGACTTACTTCTCAAAGACCACTCCGAGCACATCTTCGACATCTCCACCTTCGCCTTTTCCCGTGATTTTGGCCAAACAATCAGCCGCAAAGCGTAGATGCTCAGCAGCAGTAACTATGTCCACGTCGTCCTGTAGATCACCAGCCATATCCTCAGGTCGGTCGTTATAGTAGTCCGACGCAGGAGCGTTGGAACCTACCCGTGGCCGTGACTGATCAAGGAAGTCCTCAAGATGACCCAAGCATTGCCTCAGGTACGTGCTCTGACGGTGCGTGACGGATAGCGAGCTAGTCCAGTATGATAGTGCTTCGGCGGGAGTCATATTCTCGATGTCTCCACCTGTGGCTGCTTCAGTAAGCTCGGCGAACACGGTTGTCAGCCTCCCAAGGAAAGCCTGAATCCCACCGACATCTGTTTGGTTCAAGCTGGCCTCTGCGGTCTTGCAAGATACGGCACAAATCCGAGTAGCAGGGATGGTTGTGAAAGCCTCTTTGACTCGCATGTGAAGGCCTTTGAGAACTTCTTCTCTCCTAGTCTCGACTTTGATGAGGTCGACCTTGTTCAGGACAATAAGGACCGTCTTGCCAACAGTGAGGCACTCTTGAACGGCGTCGCGAACCTGCGTGTTGACAGGGACATCAAAAGTTCCATCGGTCTTTGCCTCGATGGATAGAAGAGCCACCACGACATCACTCTGCAATGCCCGCTCCCGTGCGCGACGTATGCCTTCTTGCTCGACCACGCCAACCCGACTCTGGCCGACCCCAACAGCGTCGGCACGCAGTCCCGCCATATCACCAAGGCGACAGAGCCAGCCCTGCAGGTCGATCGAGACATCGACGATATCTCTTGTCGTTCCTTCTTCAGCACTTACGATGGCAGCCTCTCGACCAACGATACGGTTGAGCAGGGAACTCTTTCCAGCGTTTGGCGCCCCCAGCAACGCTATGCTGATACCATTGCGCAGTAATTCGCCTTTGGACGCATTCTGAAGATGAATTTCAACTTGTCTCTTCAGGGCCTCGACCTGCGTCGAGACCGAAGCCAGAAATTCCGTAGGCGACTCATCAAAGTGTTGATCTTCGGAAAAGTCAATCAGGGCCTCGAGCTCTCCGCGAGCATACAGTAGTAAGAGTCGCCATTCTTCGTACCGTTTCGCGAGGCCTCCGTCCGAGCCGCTGACAGCCAAGCGGCGCTGTTGCTCGGTCTCAGCGGCAAGAGTCTCGCCCAATGCTTCCGCCTGCGTGAGGTCTAGTCTCCCATTATAAAACGCCCGTTTCGTAAACTCGCCCGGTTCGGCATGGCGTATAACATTTCCGCTCTCTTGCAGGGACCGTCCGCATGCCGAGATGGCATCGAGGACTGACCGGACGATGGCGCGGCCACCGTGAACATGCAGCTCAAGCACATCTTCGCCGGTTACGGTGTTCGGGGCAGGGAAGTAAAGAACCAGGGCGCCATTGTCGAGGACTTGAGATCGTGGCGTAGGTATGCCTTCGGGATCGTACAGCCTTCGCAGCGTGGCAGTGCGAGGTTTTGGTGGAGGCCGATTAGGGCAGATTTTGCGATAGATGTCCAGGCATGCCGGGCCTGAAATGCGAACGACGGCTATCGCTGCGCGACCTGTGGCGGTAGACAATGCATAGATGGTCTCCGAGATCAATTGCTTTTCAGGTTGGGTCTGCCAGTTTCCCACTTGTAGCAGTGTTGTCGACGATGCATATCGACATCGAGGGCTTGTGAAACCGGGTGCGGGAAATTCGCCGGAGACTCCACGAGCAAAGTACGGTCTAGAAACACATAGTGCGGGATATTTGGATAGAACCAAGCTCCTCCAACCGAAGCGACATAGCATTCGAACGACAATGATAGCGACGAAGATATATGATGGTCGGACACGCTGCGAAATAAGAATTATTCTAGCTGTAATTACTAAAGCGCCAAGGCATATAAAGACATACCTCCGAAGTACTCCTATTATTATAGCTTAGTAACCCACTCGACGCCCTCTATAAACTATATAGCCTAACGTCCCTCTCGACATATTTTAATTTAATAAGTTTTCCCGTTTAATTATATTTAGTAATAATAACTAAAATAGCTCTTTACCCTAGGCTAAAGCTCTCGCGCCCTTAAGTCTCTCTTAAAAGAGAAGAACTTAATTCTAACGATTTAAAGAGCTCTACAAACTTTATAGCTCTTTTATATAATAAATACTTAAACTTCTTAATAATTACTTAATAAATATAATTATAATATTATAGCTAGTATAAAACTTTATCTTTTATAAAAAAAAAATTTTTTTATCTTTTTTAAAAGTATTATTTTATATATCTTTTTAAATAATAATAAAATATTTATAAAAATATTATAAAGTTTATTTTAAGAGTAAAAAATATATAAACTTTTTTTATTAATAAAAATTAAAGATTATTATAAAAAAATTAATAACTATATTATTAATAATATCTTTATAAAGTTAAGATAGAGATTTTTTTTACGCTTTAAAGTTTTTAATATTATTTTTAGTAATAGTATAAATTTATATTTTCTATTAAAGATAATTAAGAGTTATATTAAACTAAATTAATAAACTTTTGTTATCTTTTAAATATTTATATAATTTAAAAAAAATATCTTTATATATAGCTCTTAAAATACTTTTAAGAAGTTATTAAAAAGAGAATATAGTTAAATTAAGTAAATAAAGAAATAGTATAGCTATTTAAGAAATATATTTAAATAATATAAAGTAAGATTTAAAGTAAACTTTAGTTAATAAGTATTTTTATTAAATAAAGTTAAATAACTCTATAATATAAAAGTATTATATTTAAAATTATTTTTATTTATTATAATCTATATTTACTTTTTTTATATTTTATACTAATATTTAAATATTTATTTTTAGCTAAGAAAACTTTAAATTTTAATTTAATTTATTTTATTTATTTATAATTAAGTAATTTATATTAAAGAAAATATTTTATAAATGTATTAGTTTCTTTATAAATTAAAGTTATATAGACTTTATTAATTTTATTAGTTTATATTAATATTAAATTAAGAAGTTTCTTATTTATATAACATATATAATTTAGAAAGTTAATATTACTCTTTTATTAAAGAAATATTAATAATTCGCGATTAATATTAAATAAGGTTTTAATATTTAAGCTTAATAATATGTAAGTACTTTAAAGACTAGGACTGTTTTTAGTTAAGCTTAAATCGCTTTAAAGTATACTTTAGTTTTTATTTGTTATACTTTAACTATTACTTTATTAATTATAATTACTTCTTTTATTATTATTAATCAATAAAAATCTACTAAAATAACTTTATTTAATTTCTTTAGATTTAATTTATAAACTTTATTTTAATATAATAAAAAAAGAAATAATAATATAATTAAAGTATAAATTATTTATATAAAGTATTAATTAAAACTTTATAAAATCTTTATAAATAAGATTCTTTTTAATAAAGTAAAGATTAACTTTATTATAAACTTCTTTAAAAAGAAAATCTTTATATAATAAAATTTAAATTATAAAAATATATATAAAGATAAGGTTAGCTTTATTAATATTACTATATAAAGTATCTTTAAAATTAAACCATTTAATTAATTTAATAATATTTAAATATAAAAATAAAGATATAATAAATTTAACTTACTTTATTAAACTAGTATAATACTTTTCTTTTACTAAGTTATTAATATTTATTAATTATATTTATCTTTAAGACTAATTAATAATAATTATCTCTTTATTTTTAAGTAAGGCCTTAAGAAAAAAATTTAATACTAAATTAAATTTCTCCTAAATAATTTTATTTCTTTTATATTTAAGAAATATACTCTCTTTACTAATAAAAGCGAGTAAAAAAGTTTAATTATAATTAAATATATTTTATTTTTTAAGTTAAGATAATTCTTTATCTTTTATAAATTAAATATTTACATTAAAGTTATATTATATAAGAACTATAATTATAATAAAGATATTAAAATAACTCTTAATATTAATATAATATATTTAAAATAAACTATAATAATAAAAAGTAAATTATAAAAAGATAATATTTAGTACTTTATAATCTTTATATTAATTAAAGTAAATAATAAAAGTTTTAATATTTATTAATACTATAAATATAACTTTATAAACTACTTTATTAAAGACTATCTTAAACTAAAACTTTTTTTAAAAATATTTATTAAATATAGCTTTTAAGAAGACTAAAGAAAAAATTAAAGTTATTAAATTAAGTAGTATTTAATAATTTAATATTAAAAACTATTTATAATAATAAATTACTTAAAGAAGAGTTTATAAATAATAAATCTTCATTTAATAGCTACTTTAATATTTTATTTATAGTCTAAATAATACTTTATTTAAAAAAGAGAATAAAAAATATAATATTATTAATAATTCTCTTAAATAGTATAGTTTATTTAAGTTAATTACTATTTTTATAAATATTAAATTTAAGTTATTTTATATTTTAAAGTAAGTAGTAAAATTACATTAAATTAATAATAAAATAATAAAAAGCTTTTTATTTATTATTTAATTAATAGATAATAATATTATAAAGAGTTAAGAAACCCTTTATATTAATTTAATTATTAAAAGCTTTTAATTTTAAATTAATTTATATATTTTATTATAAAATATATATAATATTATTTTAAGATTTAATTAGTTTTAATAATATTAAGAATATTAAAATTTTTATTTTTAAAGAATTATTATATTTAATTATAAAGAAAAATTTATTATAATTTTACTTTATTCTTTATATATTATTAATATTAAAGACTTTAATAATATTAAACTTAATTTATTAAACTTTTAAAAGACTATAAAAATACTTTAGAAATTAATAAAATATTTTATTTAATAAAATAAATCTATATTAATACTATATATTCTTAAATAATTTAATAAAATAAAAGATAATTTAAAGACTTTATATTATTAAATATTTAGAAGATTTTATACTATTTTAAAGAAGTAGAAATATATTTTAATAAATAATTTATTTATTAAGTTTTTATATTAATATATTATTAAATATAATATTAATATAAAAAATATTAATTTTATTAATTTACTTTATTATTTTCTCTTAAAAAAGTATTAAAATAAATAAAATAAATAAATTAAGACTTTACTTAAGTAAGACTTAATTTAATTTTCTTAAAGTTCTTAGGGTTTCTTTATTTTATTTATTTTAAAGTTAAAAAATAAGTAATATATATATTAACTATTATTTCCTTAATAATATTATTATTAAAGATATTTATTCTTTTTTAAAAATTTAAGATTATCTTAATAATATTAAAGTTATAAGATATCTTTTTAAAATTAATTTAATATAAAGATACTATTAAATTAAAATAATTAATAATATTATTGAAAAGCTAACTTTTAATATATAATTAGAAAAATATAAATTTTTAATAATATCTTTTAGTTTAATTAATATTTTATTAATTTTTTAGAGAATTATAAATAATATATTATACTTCTTTATTAAAAAGTTTATTATTATATATTTAAATAATATTTTAATCTTTTTTAAAAATAAAATAAAGTATACTAAATATTGTAATAAAATTCTTAAAACTTTATAAACTAATAAACTCTTTATAAAACTTTTAAAGTATATTATTAAAGTTATTTTATTAAAGTTTTATAAATATATTATAATAAATAATTATTATAAATCTATTTTTATTAAAGTTTTTTTAATTATTAAATAGCTATAATTTAGAAATATTTATAAAGTATATTAATTTTTAAAGTTTATATTTTACTATTAAAGATATATTTAAGACTTCGCTAAAGTAACTATATTATTATTTAATTTATTTATTAAAGTTAATATAGAGCTTTAAAAGAAGTAGTTTTAATTTATATAATAAAATTTATAATATAAATATATTTTTTAAATCTTAAAGAATATTTTTATTAATAACTTTATTTTAATTTAAATTAATAAAATTAAGCTTTTTTATATTAAAACTAATTATTTTAAATAAGCTTTAAAATATATATTAATTTAGAAAAATAGAATAGTAAATAATATCTCGTTATATATAATAGTTATAAACTTAATAAAGTTAAACTTAACTATTTAATCTAAGAGAAAAAGTTTTTAGCTATTAAGTATACCTTTTAAATTTAGTCTATATATATTTAAAATAAATATATTACTATTATTATTATTAATTATAAAAGTTTTAATTACTTTACTATAACTTAAATCTCTTTAAAGCGATTAATTTATTAAATTAATAAATTCTTAAAGTATTAATTAAATATTTAGTATCGTAAAGAATTTAAAGTAGTAATATTTAATATTATTTCTTAAAGACTAAATTATATAAAGATAAATTTTATAAATTTTATAAAGTAACTAAAATAAAAAGTTACTTTTATTATAATATAAGTTTAATTTATTAATATTAAATTTAAATAAAAAGTAGTTATAATTAAGTATCTTTTATAATATTAATAGTATTTTAATAAAGCTTTATTTAATAAAGAACTAAAATAAAGATAATAAAACTTAAAGATTATCGATATTATTTTAAATCTTAATAAATATTAATTTAAAAATAATTAATTATTTTAAAAGATAAAAAAGTACTTCATATTCTTTATTATTACTTTATTTTATAAAGATTTTATTAAATACTACTATAAATATTATAAATATTATAATACTTTTATATTTAAAGATATTATAATAATATATAAATAATAGCTATAAATAAAGAATAATATTATTAATTTTACTTAATATTATAAAAATTATTAATTTATTTAAAAACTAAAGAAAAAATATAAAGAATCTTTCTTTTAAATCTATATAATAACTAAACTATTTAAAAAGTAAATAATTAACTTTATTAATTCTCTTTAAATAATATTACATTATAATAAATAAATCTTAATTATAATTAACTTTATTATTAAATAGTTTATTATAAAAGCTATTTTTAAAGTAATTAATAAAGTAATAATTAACTTTTTATTTAATATTTATTATTAATATAGAGTTTTTTAAGAATTCTTTTTAAATAATAAAGTTAATTTAATAATTTAAGTTATTATATATTATTTTAATTATATTAAGATTAAATATAAAATAATTACTCTTTATTATTTATAAATAAATAAAAAGATAGAAAAGTTTAATAAAATATTTAAAGAAATTTTTATAAAGTAGCTTATAAATAAATTAGTTATTTTATAAAATAAATACTTTACTTTAGTTTTCTTCGCGACTTAAATTTAAGTTTATATTAATATAGATCTACATCTATATTAATTTATTTATAATATTAAATTATATTTTATTAAAAACTAATAAAACTTTAATTTAAATAATATAGATATTAATTTCGTAACTAAAGTTAAAAAGCTATAAATAATATATTATAAAGTTAATTAAAAGCTTATTAAATATAGCTATTACTTTTAGAAACTAAAATTAAAATAATTTAAATTAATTAATATAGAATTCTAAAATAAAGATTAAATTCTTATTAAGAATAAAGTTTAAGAGAAATTAAAACTAATTTACTTTAAATTATTTTAAATACTAAAAAAATTATAGTTTAATATTTATATATTATAAATAAAAGAGAAAATAATCTTTAAAATATTTATTTATAAAAGTTAATTATATAAATATTAAGTTATTATAAAAAATAAAAAGATCTTTAAAGTAATAACTTATATATAATAAATATAGTTTAAAAGAATTAAAGTAGTAAAACTCTCTCTTAATATTCTTAAAATTTTAAATTAAAATTTTACTTTCTTTAATTATTACGAACTTTTAATAATAATAAAAATATAATAATTTAAATAAAAATAATTTAGAGATTATTTAGTTTAAGTAAAGAAAAAATAAAAAGTTAATAAAATACTATAAAATAAATAGTAATATAAAAATAATAAAGATAATAAAAAGATTATAAATAAAAATTTATTTATAATTAACTTTAAATTATAAATTTATAATAAATAATTTAAATAATTTATTATTATACTAAAAT